>JAQHUG010000051.1:498268-552251 GCA_028555095.1 Dicrostonyx torquatus | reverse complement strand
GTCCTAGTGCTGTGATCCGTGTGTGTGCCTGTAGTCCTAGTGCTGTGATCCGTGTGTGTGCCTATAGTCCTAGTGCTGTGATCTGTGTGAACCTGTAGTCCTAGTGCTGTGATCTGTGTGTACCTGTAGTCCTAGTGCTGTGATCTGTGTGTACCTGTAGTCCTAGTGCTGTGACCTGTGTGTGCCTGTGGTCCTAGTGCTGTGATCCGTGTGTGCCTGTGGTCCTAGTGCTGTGATCTGTGTGTACCTGTAGTCCTAGTGCCGTGATCCATGTGTGCCTGTAGTCCTAGTGCCGTGATCCGTGTGTGTGCCTGTAGTTTTAGTGCCGTGATCCATTGCCTGTAGCCCTAGTGCTGTGATTCATGTGTTTGCCTGTAGTCCTAGTGCCGTGATCCATGTGTGCCTGTAGCCGCCCTAGAGCTGAGGGAAGCAGAGACAAAAGGTGTCTAGGACTTCCTGGCTGACAGTCTTGTTCTAGGTGCAGTGAGAAACCTTGCCTCAAGGGAATAAGGCAAAGGGTGATAGAGCAGGAGTCCCAGAATCCTCCTTTGGACCCTGCACGTCCATAGGCACACACTCTTGCACACACATGTGCATATATCTACTGTAGTCACACATAAATATATTTTATGCTGCTATTTACTTCTAAATGTAACTTTTGTAAATTGCTAATAATATGAATTGTATGCAAGAAAGATCGGGAGTTTCAATCCACACTGGTCCAACTTTAGAGGACAACTGACTGTGGGGTACCCAACCTCAATAGTTACATCTACAGCACAACTCCTACACCCTGGAGAAGGATGGAAAGATTGTAAGAGCCAGAAGGCCAGGGCTTCTGCTGTGAGATAGTATCTTCTGTTAATTTGAGAGGGAGCCGCACACAAGATCCCAACAATGTGGTCACCTAAACAAAGCCTGAACAATGATACCAGGTGGCATCCCATTGTGGATGGGAGGAATCTCACAAGGTTACACCCCTCGATGAAGAGCTACAGGCAGTTAATGGCTACGGAGAGTTGGTCTTCTCTAGGGATGAGCCCCTAATAAGCTATCTAATACCAGGTGGTTGTCTTAAGCATATACATATGAGCAACACTAAGTGGGCTCAGCAGGTTGTTTGTGTGTGTGTGTGTCTGTGAGAGAGAGATTATAATAATTAAAGAGAGGTCATGAATCGAGAGAAGGTGGAGGAGGGACCTGAGAGGATTGGTAGGGTAAGAGGGAGGAATGAACACGATGTAAATACAGTATTGATGTATGAAATTATAAAATATATGTATATGTGTGTATATATGGATATAAAAGAGTAATGCTGGCCACATAACACATTTGAGGTCAGCTCTGGCTTATGAGAGACCCTGTCTCAAAAAAAGAAAAAAGAAAACAAGGTAAGAAAAGACATTATTAACAGGCTTTTTTTTTTTTTTAACGTAGGAAAATTCCTCTGGATATAAAGATCTGACTGAGAGTTTTGTGACAATTTTAAAGCAAGTGGTGGGAGGAAAGCTCCCAGTTGAGTTCAGTTACCACAGTGTGCCAGCACCGTGGTTACAAATCCAGCTCTTGAGAATATTGGGACTGCTGGGAAAGGACGATCAAAGGTAAGCTCTCCCAGGTCACACAGTGACCACACCGCATCATAGCCTTGGCTTGCTCACGGACAAGTTTCGTGAAAAAACAAATTTCCTAGCACTTACCGGTTTACTGGTGGTAAATAAACCAATGTAAGAATAGAGTCCTTCAGGTTGCTGGGGCATTCCTAGCTTATCCACATTTTCCTCTTGTGAAGCATAGTTGCTTGATCATTAGCATAGAGGGTGAACCAGATACTATTTGACCTTGTGTGAGTCATGTGCTATCTGCTGCAGCTACTGAACTAACTCTGTTGTCATAGAGCGAAAACAACCGTAGAGAGCACATTTACTATGTTCCGGGAAAGTATAAACACTAAAGCCTGAATTTCAGATGGACTGTACATTTATTTTTTTTTAACACATAAAAACTATTCACATTTGCAGCCGTAAATAGGAGTGATTATGACCAAAATAGATATGTATACTATGAAAATTTCATGATAAAGCCCATTTTTATTAATAGATGCTAATGAAAACATAGAAGTCACAAAAAGGAAAATAAAGTATAATATTATCTACTTAAGCAAATATAGAGATTGTCTCTTGGAAGCACCTGTGTGAAATTTAACTAAATTCAGACTGCCTTTTTTAGAGTTAGTTACCATCTTAGAGGTAACACAGAGAGAGAGATGATGCTAAACTAACTACAAGATATAGACTGTAGAGAAATAGCAAATGCAGTTTTCATCAATTAGATGGAAGAGAAAACTGAAAAGTGAGACTATACAGATCAGAGAAATTTAGAAGAGATAGCCAAATAAAATGTGTGGGTCCTGGATTGGCAAGATGGCTGAGAAAGTAAAGGTGCTCTCCACCAAGCCTGAACCCACATGATGGTAGGGCAGAACTGACTCTTTTACAGTGTTCTCTGACTCCACATGGGCATTACAGTCTGAGCACACACATATACACATGCATGAATATATACACACAAAACAAGTAAATAAATGTTAAAAAAAAAAAGGAATAGGTCTTATTTGGAGCGTCATTTTCAAGGAAGCTGTGATGTAACTGATAATTCGAGTACAAATTGGACATAAAATTTTAAGGAATTGTGACAGTACATACATAAATGTGTCTGTTACAAAGGAACTGTGAATATATCTATATGTATATCATCTATATTATCTTGTATAAATGCATCTGATTTTGAAGCATTCATGCCCAAGGCAATAAATGTTAATCTAGAATTTACTTCAAAATTAATCTTTATGTTTAGGAATTAGATAAAGTTGGCCATGACTCAACTGTGTAAGTGAGGTAGGTAATAAGAACATAGGTTTACACTACTCTTTTTTTTTTTTTTCTGGTTTTTCGAGACAGGGTTTCTCTGTAACTTTGGAGCCTGTCCTAGAACTAGCTTTTGTAGAGCAGGCTGGCCTCGAACTCACAGAGATCCACCTGCCTATACCTCCCTAGTGCTGGGATTAAAGGCATATGCCACCACCGCCCAGTTTACACTACTCTTTAGTGGGTTTGTGATGTTTGTATATCTTTAAATTTTTCCATAATAGAAATTTAGAATAAAATTTATATCAACAGCAAAGAGAATTTAGTTTTCAAGCACAAAAGAAGTAAAACACACAAGCATTAAGAAGAATTAGAGAAGACTCCACCTCGATCATTTCCTGATGGTACCAATTTTGTTTTAGAGAGGCCATTGGACACTGCTTAGGAAGGTCACATTGGGAGTGGAATAGTGGGGTAGATGCTATATGATCTGAGAACTTTCACATCTTACTCATCATGTCTATTCTTGCACTAATTTTGTTGTCCTTTTAGGCCTTCAATAAAATTAGAGTTTCTATTTTATTTTTTAAATTTTTATGTGTATGGATGTTTTACCTGCATGCATGTCTGTGCACCATATGTATGCCTGCTGCCATGGAAACCAGAAAAGGGTGTCAAGTTCCCCTAGAACTATACAGGTAGTTGTGAGCAACTCTGTGGGTGTGGGGAGTTGAACCTGGGTCCTCTAGAAGAGCAGTCACTTTGCTTAACCACTGAGTCATCTCTCTAGTCCCAAACCCTAGTTTCTTAATACTGAAAATAAAATTAAACAAACAACAGCTGTCTGATTGTCTCAGACCTATGACTGTCCTTTGCCAAGTCTTGATCCACTTGGAGATAGGTGTGTGTGTGTACAATTTTTGGCATGCTTTTTGAAATAGATTTTTTTTAAGTTCCAAGAATTGTGCATGTCATAGTTAGTGTGTCTATTGCTATGATGAAACACTGTGACCAAAAGCAACTTGTGGAGGAGTTTATTTTGCTCACAGTTCCATATTCATATTCAACTGCTCACAGTTCATTATCAAAAGCAGCGAGCGTAGGAACTCACACAGGGCAGGAACCCGGAGGCAGAAGCTGATGCAGAGGTCATGGAGGAGTACCACTTGCTGGCTCGCTCCTTCTCATTGCAGATCTGCATAAGAGTGATTGCTAATATCCTTGTGGTACAGTCAACAACATTAGTCCAGACCTCTTCAGTTTAGCCTCAGGCAGATTCTTTTATTTTTTTTTCATTTATTTTGTTTGTTTGTTTGTTTGTTGGTCTTTCAAGACAGGGTTTCTCTGTAGCTTTTGGAGGCTGTCCTGAAACTCACTTTGTAGACCAGGCTGGCCACAAGCTCACAGAGATCCACCTGCCTCTACCTCCCAAGGGCTGGGATTTAAAGCATGAGCCACCATTGCCCAGCTCAGGCAGATCCTTAAGACAAGGGCAGAAATCAGCCACATTCTTTGCCAGAATATCACAAGCATGATCTCTAACACAGTTAGTTGCTAATATTGTTCTCATCTGAACCCTCTTGAGCTAGGCCTCCACAGTCCACATTGCTTTCAGCACCACTGTTTTTCACGCTTCTAAGATGGTCCCTTAAGCCCCACTTATAGCATTCAGTAGTTTCTTAGTCCAACTCTTCCACATTTCTAAAAACAAAACAAACAGAAAAACACCAGCATGGTCAGGTCTGCCACAGCAATAGCTCACGCCCTGGTACCACTTTCAATCTTAGTTACTTTTCTGTTGCTGTGACAAAACACCATGACAAAGGCAACTTATAAATAAAAACATTTAATTTGGGGACTTTCAGAGGACAGCAGAGTCCATGACCATCATATCAGGGATCATGGTAGCAGGCAGGCAGGTAGTAGTCACGGCACTGGGGAAGTAGCTGAGCCCTCACATCTGATCCACAGACGCGAGGCAGAAAGAGGGGGCTACTGGGAATAGCATGGGCTTTCGGAAACTCAAAGCCCACCCTGGAGACATCTCTTCTAACAAGGCCTTATAATCCTTCCAAACAGCTGTACCAATTCAAATATATGAGCCCTTGGTGACTGTTCTCATTCAAACCACCACAGTACAAGAAGTTCCTATTCCTGCATCATTTGTTTACATATACCTTAGAATTCTTGGTTTTTATACTTAGTCTCATGGATTCCAGGCTGTCTCAGACTCACTTGTAGCTAAGGATGACCTTGAACTTCTGCTCTTCCTGCTTCCACCCTGAGTTCCTGGACTACCAGCATGCTCTTCTATGCCCAGTTTACAAACAATCACTGCTTTTAAAGTGTTTTCTGAAGTATCTGAGAGCAAGTCTAACTACATTTAGTTTCTTTGAGAGCAAGAATCTTTCTGTCCTAAGAAAATATTTGTTAATCAGTGTTCTGGCATTGATGTTAAACATTGGGTTCATCTGTGTTTTAGTTCTTAGCCTTCCAAAGGGACCATCCTTCAGTCTGTTGCTTCACCTCTCGAGTCCTCACCAGTTCTAACCGAGCTTATATAATTCTGCCCTATTATACCATGGAGCTCTGGTTCAAGGTTATTGGAATTCTGCCTGGAAATTAGTTAATTTCATGGTATTATATTATACCTTACTTGTCTAGAAAAGGGCGTAATGTGTTGTCAGGATTAACTTCAGGAACGCTTAGCAAATTTATGTACTAATTTTGTTGTCATTACCGTCTTTGTGGATGAATTTGGAAAATATATGCAAAGATGAATAAGAGCCAGGCAGTGGTGGCACACACCTATGATCCCAGCACTCAGCAAAGGCAGGTAGATCTCTGTGGGTTCAAGGCTAGCCTAGTCTTCAGAGCAAGTTCCAGGACAAACAGGGCTACACAGAGAAACCCTGTCTTAAAAAACAAAACAAAACAAAATAAAAAAGATGAGTAAGATACTCTTTACCTTCAGATAGTTCAGCGAAATGGTAGCTAGGCTCAATTAAACAAATATATAGAGTCTAACGCCTATGCTGTGGAAAAGTAGAATATTCATTTTCTCTTTTGAACCAACCATAATGACATTCTATGTTAATAAATCTTACAGTTTCATGGGATTGAAGAAATTGCTCACAGGTTAAGAACACATGTTGCTCTTCCAGAAGACTCGAATTCAATTATCAGCACCCTTGTGGCAGCTCACAGTCACCTGTAACTCCAGCACCCTCTTCTGGCCTCCATAAGCAACAGGCATGCACATGGAACACAGACATAGAAGAAATCTAAACACCCATACACATAAAATAAAAATGATTTTTTAAATATAATTCATACAATACTATTATTAGCTCAATGCAGTGAAGTAAAAATGTTACTTCCTAACATGATTATAAAGTATTTAATTTATAATTTTTCTTAGGAAAGTGTTTTATATCTATTATTTGAATATTTTATTGTGTTTTCTAGCATTGTACATCTCAGGTTATTAATATTTAGATCAACCATGTCCATAATTGTTTCCATTTTTGTGAGGTTTTTGCCTCTTTTACAAGACCTTGGCTTGTAAAATTGAGAAACTATACTATAATCTAGGGGCAGTATTGTTGAATTTTGTAGAGGAATTCCTGCTATAGAGGAAGAAATACACAATAAAATAACAAGTAAATTTTAGAATGTCATCCTGAATTCTCAGTGAATATTTATACTCTGTCTAGACAAAATGAAAGCACATTGACTTCCAGTTGACTTTTCTAACTGTATCTCTGAAAGAAGAGAAAATTGCTGAAGGAGACGGCCGCTGTCCATGGCTTCAGATCATTTTCATTCTTGTGTTTGTGTAGTAATGTGCTTTTTCTGCAAGACCACTGTACATGAACTTGGTTGTTGCTTAGCATGTTTTTCATTCTATTTTTTAATTTTTAAAGCATATAAAAATTACCAGCTGAGAAGCATTAGTTCTTGTGTTAGCCTCTTGGGCAGAGTGCTAGGGCTACAGAAACATTGCATTTTATTTATTTATTTTTTTTGGTTTTTCAAGACAGGGTTTCTCTGTAGCTTTGGAGCCTGTGCTGGAACTAGCTCTTGTAGACCAGGCTGGTCTCGAACTCACAAAGATCCGCCTGCCTCTGCCTCCCGAGTGCTGGGATTAAAGGTGTGCGCCACCACCGCCCGGCGAAACATTGCATTTTAAAAACGTTGTTTGACTTTTAAAAGTATCTACTTCAATCCAATTAACTGTCACTATAGTCAAAAGCCATAAAAACATAAATGGTTTATTTTTATTTTATTATGTTTATTTATTTAGTTTTTAGTTTTTTGAGACAGGGTTTCTCTGTGTAACAGCTCTGGCTGTTCTGGAACTCACTTTGCAGACCAGACTGACCTCGAACTCATAGAGATCCTCCTGCCTCTGCCTCCTGAGTGTGCCACCACTGCTTGACAATTGGTTTATTTTTAATAAAGGGTGGAAATTAAAAATTTGTTCCTAAGGAACCTAGTTACACTTCAGGAAAAGACCAGAATTTGAATATTTTTCTCACAACAAACACGTAGACATTTTCTGAAATAATCTGGATATTTTTTGGTTGTGAGCCTAGCCTTTAATGGCAAGGCCATCTTCACAGTCCAATTATATGTGAAACATTAATATTATAGCATAAAGCAGAAATATTTTGTTATTAATAAAATTATAAGAGGGCATGCATAATCAAATAAGAATCTGGTTCGTAAACTAGGACCAGACTGGGGCAGTATTGACTGACCTCTGTGTATCTCCTGATTGGCTAAGTTAGTCACTTCAGAAGAAAGTTTTTCTCATGAAAAGACCAAATGAGTTCTTTTGATGTGAAATTTGTATACCTTTACTGTGAAATGAATTTTTTTCGCTTGTCTTCTGTAGATCCTCATTTTTAAAGAGAGAGAAGTTTGAAAATCTATTTTGTTGGGTTAGAATGCTATAATTCTCCTGCAAATAAACTATCTCTTAAACAGGGCAAGTGAATTAATGTATGATGTTCTTGATGAATCCTTACGAAGAGCCGAGTTAAATCACAATGTCACTTATGGTAGGTAAATATGAACATGTTTTCCTAATGGCTGGTAGTGCTTTTCAGTATTGTAGCTAAGTCTGCTTTATAATAATATAAATTCCAATGAAATTTTATGCATTAATTCTAAGATGGTTCTCTGGGTTAATGTAAGCCCTGAAAATAATAGTAATTTGAAATTGTGGCTTTGTATGTGTGAGTATAGATATGCAAGTATGTGTATGTACTCCTGCATGTGTGCACATTCGTGTGGAGGCCAGAGGGCAGTCTTGGGTGTCGCTGTGACTATAGATGTGGGGGGGGGGACCACACGTGGAATGTGGAAACCAGAAATCAGTGTTGGTGTTGCTCCTTAGGAGCTGTCCATCTTACTTTCTGAGACAGGGTCTTTCACTAGGACCTGGGGTTGCTGATTAGGCAAGGCTGGCTGGCCAGCGTGTTCCAGGTATTTTTCTGTCTCTGCCACCCCAGCACTGGGACTGCAAGCATGTGCCACTGTGTCTGGCTTTTCTGTTGGTTCTAGGGAACTAACAGAGGTCCCCATGTTTGTTCCTCATGCTTGCTTGACAAGCACTTTACCAACTGAGCTATCTTTTCAGCTGCGAAATTGTGACATCCTCTAAATATGTGCTTAAATTCCTTTTTATAATTTATACCTGGTATTTAGGTTAGGGTTTAGATTGTTATAGAAAAGTAAACAAAGTATAATGCTTTATTATTATTAATGGTCTGTGTATTTATGATCTATATGTATAGGTTTACATGTAGACCCAGGGCACAATTTTCTCTCATCTACTTTTCTGTGTGCTCCAGTAATTGAACTCAGCTTGCTAGGATTTTGTGGCAAATGCCTTTGCCCACTAGCCATCTCTCTGGTCCTGATACATTTTAAAGCTTAGAAACCTGCAGACGCACGCTTTATTTTAACCACTGCCAAGAGGGGGAATAGCATAGAGGCTGTTCTTTCAGTTAGAAGCATATATTCAGATTTGTGTAGTGGAGAACTCTAGGTGGGGAAATAATTTTAAAAACCTGCCAAATAGAGAAGCTGTAGCTCAGTTGATAGAGTGCCTGAAGTGCTGTGAAGTTCTGGGCGTAGAATGTGAGCACTGCCTGTACTCCCAGCTGGTAGGAGGGGAAGACAGGACCCTCAAGGGTCAAGGTCAACCTAGGATGAGACTTTGTGCTACCTCCCCCCCCCCAAATTAATCAAATTGATTTTCAACTTAGTTATGCTAAGTACAGATTTTGAAGTACTAATATTTCCTATGCTAGTGTTCTAGTAATCTGTGAACATCCATACAAAGTTTAGAATTTAGATGGGTGATTACAAGTTTTTTGTTTGTAAAACAAATTTAATACCAGAAGAGTTCTGAATGGCAAGAAAAAATATCAGTTATAATAGGAAAACAGAATACCATCATTTTAAATCTTACTTAGGACTGTTGTAATAGTTCCAGGCTCAACAAGGTTGTTTGTTTGTTTGTTTTGAGACAGGGTAGCTTTTGTGCCTGTTCTGGACCTTTAGCTTTGTAGACCAAGCTGGCCTTGAGCTCACAGAGACCTGCCTGTTCTGCGACCCAATGCTGAAATTAAAGTCATGTGCTATCACTGCTGTTTTTTATTTTTAAAGATTTATTTATTTATTATGTAGATGTTGTTCTGCCTGCATGCATGCCCACAGGCCAGAAGAGGACCCTAGATCTCATTACAGATGATTGTGAGCACCATGTGGTTGCTGGGAATTGAACTCAGTACCTCTGCAAGAACCGGCAGTGCTCTTAATTAAGAGTATCTCTCCAACCCCGTTTTTTTTTTCCCCAAATAGTGCTCATGATATTAAATATTTTAGATTTTTCAAGTCACACACATAGATTTTTTTTCTTTTTTTCTTTTTTTTTGAAACAAAATCTCACAGAGCCTGTGTTAGCCTCAAATCACTACATAGCTGATGGTGGCTTGAACTCTTGATACTCCCGCCTCTACTGTAGTGCTGGAATTATAAGCGTGTTACCATGCCAGGTTTCACATAGGTTTCTATTGTATATTCTCCTTTTTAAAAATACCTTAACTTCCTCTTATTATCTGTGTGGGTGCCCACAAAAATGCTTACATTCCATATCTTGCCTGTGGAAGCCAGAGGACAACCTGGGGTGTGTTCTCCTCTCCCACATGTGGGTCCTGGGGTCAAATTCAGGTCACCAGCTTGTGAGGCAGGCGCTTTACCCACTGAGCCATTTCACCCCCTCTCTCTCCCTTTTTGTAAAATATAAAAATAATTCTTAGTGCATAGGCTTACAAAAGTAGGTTCAGGATGGTTCTGGTGGTTTGCACATTTTAGTACCTATCTGAATATATAGTCAGTGTTTTTAGATTCACTTACTGTAAAGTATTTAGATTAAAAATCAGCTCCCTTCTTGAATAGTAATTCAGATTCTGATTTATTTTCCTCAGTTATGGAAGGTGTTGTATGAAATCTTTTCCTGCAGAATATTTGTGCATTGATTGATTGATGTGTGACATCTAGTGTGAGGTCCTGCTGGTTGTATGTTGGATCTTATAAGCTTACATAATGGAAACGTGTGGTTGCTACAGCCTGGGCTGTGGGGATGGAGTGATTCTGTTGGCACTTGGTGTTCTTTAGTCTGTACTTGTTTATATCTGCTGATTCTGTGCTGTAATGTGTCTCACTTTTTGTTGTTGTTGTTTTGTTTTCTTTATTTGTTTTTGTTTTAAGATAGAGTCTTGCTATTCTTCCTGGTTGGCCTGGAAGTCACAATGTAGTCATGCTGGCCTTTCTCTTTCAGCATTCCTCCTGTCTCGGCCTCCTGGATGCTGGAATTACCACAGTTTTGCTTTATGTCTCCTTTCAGGTGCTAGGATTGCACAGGCCTTATAAGACTTAATGATGTCTTAATAATTCTCCTCTTTCTCTTTGGATGTGTGTATATGTGATATATCCATGTGTATGGTATATTTGTGTGTGCACCTGTGTGTGTTCTTTCTTGTGTGCAAATGTAGAGGTCAGAGGTTGACTTCTTGTGTCTTCCTCTGTCATCCTTCAGACTTATAAAAAAAAGTCTATTTTTATTTTATTTTTAATCATGTGTGTTTGTGTATATGTGTGAGTTTGTGCTTGTGAGTGCATGTTCCTTCAGAGGCCAGAAGAGAACATCAGACTCCCCTGGAGCTGGGATCCACCCATTGTGGGTGCTGGGAACTGAACTTCGGTTCTCTGCAAGGGCAGCAAGCATTCTTAACCTCTGAGCCATCTTCCCAGCCCACATCTTTACCTATGTCATTGAGACCAGGTCTCTTTATTGACCCTGTAACTCACTCACTTCTTGGTTAGACTGGCTGGTCAGTGAACCTCCTCCGTCCCTACCCTCTTCCCTCAGTGTTGGAGTTACAGATCTGCACTACCATGCTTGCTTTTCTGTGGGTCCTGGAGATCTGAACCCAGCAAGCATTTCACCCACGGAGCTGCAACCTCATCCTCAGTGATCCTTTACACAGCCAAATGCGTCAGCTCATGGGCTTTAAATGAATTTGAAAAAATTTGTCTTCTCTTTAATCATCGTAGTTATTCTTTTGACTTTATCAGAAAATTAAATTGAACATTTTCAAAATATATAATAGCCTGTTCTATATATTAGAGATTACTTTTAAAGAAGTAGCCTGAAGATTCTTAAATAGTGACTCCTGCCTTTGAAATACATGACTGTGCATACTAGATGGTGATTGTATATGTGGTAGAAACTAAAGTATTCAAGGAGTGTTGGGAAGATCTATGTACAAGTGATGAATGTATTTTTTAATATGTGTGTTAGACTGTAGGCCTCTGAAGGGCAGGGGTTTTATCTGTTTTGTTCACTGTTGTATCCATAGTGTTAATACCATTTCTGGCTATATGGGTGTTTAGTATATACTTGTTGTATTAAAGAATAAATAATTTTTACTGGTGATGAAATTTTCTTTGAGTTGTAGTGTATTAACTTAACCCAGATAACTGTATAAGCATGAAAATAAAGATTGTTTCTCTTGAAATTTTTTATAAATAAGATTTTAGACTAAAATATATTCTCCAGTTGATTTCAAGTTCTACACAAAATTGTTCTTCTGTTGTACTTAAATATATCTGTCATTTTGTATTTTTCTTTCCTTAGCTATTCTGTTTGAATGTGTACACACAATCTATTCTATTTATCCTAAATCAGAATTACTTGAGAAGGCTGCCAAGTGCATTGGAAAATTTGTTCTGTCACCTAAAATAAACCTCAAATATTTAGGTAAGGTGATTGGTTCTTATGGTGGAAATTGGAGAGAGAGCTTTTGAGACTTGCTGGGTACGTATTTCAGGTCGTTGAACTGTAATGTGATCTTTATTTCTAGGACTGAAGGCTCTTACCTATGTTATCCAGCAGGATCCTTCTCTGGCTCTTCAACACCAGATAACCATAATTGAATGCCTAGACCACCCTGATCCCATTATTAAAAGAGAGGTAAATTAGGGCTGAAGAGAAAATGACTCAGCAGTTAAGAGTGCTTGCTACTCTTCCAGAGAACCCTCCAATGGCAGAGGGATCTGATGCCCTCTCCTGGTTCCTAGGCACCTGCACACATGTGACATACATTCACACAGACACAGATACAGATCCACATAAATAAAAATTAAATCTCTTTTTTAAAAAGAGAGAGGTAAAATATTTTGAATAGTTAAGGTGGTGAGTTTTTAAATTTTTTTTGATCTTCAGAGAGATTCAAATGATGGCCAGTGTGTGTGTGTGTGTGTGTGTGTGTGTGTGTGTGTATTTTAAGTCTTAGATATATTTTATCCTTCCTATTTTTAAAATCTCATTTTTGTTCTTTGACAGTCTGGTATGTATAATGCATGTTCTTCATTTTCACCTCCTATTACCCTCTCTTACCCCCTTCAGCTGCAGCCCTTCTCCTCCCATCGCGTCTGTGTGTGAGTGTTCAGTCAGTTGCTTTCTTGAGCTTGGGTGGCTCATTGCTGAAGAAAGCTGATACCCTTTCTCCAGCCACTGTTAACTGTCAAGTGTCCCTTACGGAAAGCTGTTAGTTTTCTACAAAGTACTACTAACATGGGATTTTTGTCTTGTGAGACAGGGTCTTGCTGTATAGCACAGACTTGACTCAAACTCATGATGCCCCCATCTCAGTCACCCAAATGCTAGGATTGTAAGTGTGTCACCATAGCCAGCCCACAGGAATGTTCTTAATTTATGAGCTGGAAAGCTTGGGTCCTGTTGTAATATGATATATTTTACTCTTTTTGCTCTTTTTTGGAGAGGGAGAGGTCTGCCACCAACTCCCAAATAAATCACACACAGATGCTTATTCTTAGTTAGAAACGCCCAGTCTTAGTTTGTCTTGTTTCTCGCCAGCGTTTCTTAACTTTAATCATCCCAGCTGCCTTTTGCCTTTGGGCTTTTTCCTTCTCAGTGTTTCTTCTGTATAGCTTACTTTCACTCTTATTCCCTGGCTGGCTGGCTGGCCGCTGGCCCCTGAAGTCCTCCCCTTGTTCTCTCATCGCTCCTTTTCCTCTTTGTTTCTCCTTTTGTTTCTTCTCTCTACCTGCCGGCCCCACCCGTCCTTGCTCCTGCCTTGCTTTTGGACCATCAGGTGTTTTAGACAGAAAAGACTCACAGCTTCACAGCTTCACATGCAGCATAAACAAAAGCAACATACTTTAAAATAATATTCCCCAACAGAGTCCAATTATGTATATGAAGTTATTGATTTAGTACTATGACAAAAGGAACTGAATTCTAGACCTGGATTCTTATATTGGTATAAAATAAACATACCCCAGTTATATAAAAATACATAATTTATGATGGCTATTAAATGAACTCACTCTTAAGTAAGAGAATTGATAAAATTCTGTAGAGCTATAGATAATTTGAACTTTATGGAAGAGAAGTTGTGCTTATGTGTCTAATATTGTTCTGACTTCTTCCTTTTGTTTAATTGATCCAGTGTCTCTTTAGGTATCTACATAAAGAGTGCTCTTCATTCTCTTGTAGAGAAATCACTATATCTTCAGTTAAAGTGGTATATGGGCCTATTTAAGAAAAGTTAGAAGTTTATTTCCGATTTAAAACATAATGAGGATTTTTTTTTTTCAAGACAGGATTTCTTTGTATAATAACATCACTGGCTATCCTGGAACTTGCTTTGTAGACCAGGCTGGTTTTGAACTCACAGAGGCCTACCTCTGCCTCTCCCTAGTGCTGGGATTAAAGTTGTATGCCACCATGCCCAGCTATTATAGTGGGATTTGTTTTGTTTTGTTTTTAGAGACAGGGTTTCACTATGTAGCCTTGGCTGTTCTGGAACTCACTCTGTAGACCAGGCTGGCCTCAAGCTCAGAGATCCACTTGCCTCTACCTCCTGAGTGCTGGGATTAAAGGTGCCACCACCATGCATATTATAATGAGGATTTTGAAAAGAGAATGTGGAGCTGGGGAGATGACTCTGGTTAAGAGCATTTGCTGCTCTGACAAAGGACCCAGGTTTGACTCCAGCATCTCCATGATGGTTCACAATATCTGGAATTCTTGTTTCGGGGCATCCAGTGCCTTTTCTGGCTCTGCAGTTACCAGGAATACAAATGTTATACAGACATACACACAGGCAAAACACATACACACAAAACAAAATTAAATAAACCCTATGTCTTAAAAAACAAAGAATATTAAATACCTTAATAACTTCAAAGAAGTGAGGTAAAAATGGAGCTTGACTAAACACTGTGCTATGCCTGACAGTTGTAATGTTTTAAAAGATGGGTGCTGTAGAGATGGCTCAGCGGTTAAGAGCACTGACTGTGTTTCCAGAGGACCTGGGTTCAATTTCCCAGCACCCACCGGCAGCTCACTAGTGTCTATAACTCCAGGATCTAACACCCTGACACAGACATACATGTAGGCAAAACACCAATGCACACAAAAGTAGAAAATAAATAAAGATTATGCATTTTGAGTTTTAAAGAGTATTTTAAATATAAATTATTTGCATATGCACATTTACATATAGACATGTTTTTAATATTTTAAAACAGCTTAAAAATTAACAAGACTCCAAGGGCAGAAAAACTAAGTACACAGCCCATCTGCATTATCAGATATACAGCATGTTTTTTTGTGTTATTAATAGAGTTATAGTTGGACAGAGTTCAACACAGTTCACTTTATTATTAACCTTTTGCATTATTTATCTATTTCTTTTTTCTTTTTTACTTTAGGCTTCTTTTTTTTTTTTTTCTTTTTTTGGTTTTTCGAGACAGATTTTCTCAGTAGTTTTGGAGCCTGTCCTGGAACTCCCTCCATATCTGCCTGTCTCTGTCTTCTGAGTACTGTGATTAAAGGCATGTGCCACTAACGCCTGGCTACTTTAGGTTTCTTTTTAATAAAACAATCCTGTGCCACAGCTCCAAGATATGGCCCACATATCAGATTTTCCATAGAGGATCAGTCTCCTTCCTGCGCCCCCTTTGGTCATAGTGTAGATTCTGAGGACCCTTCTCAGCTGCAGAAACAAAGCTGTCTTCCAGCCTTATGGCACTCTCCCCTCCTAGTTTCCTCATTTCCCCTCATATACTTATATCTTATTAGTCCCCTCTTCCCTCCCACCTTAGTTCAAGTTCACACTTTTTCCTTTTTTTAAATTTTGGTATTAGAGAATAAGACCTAGCACCTCTCATATCTTAGGCAATTAAGTGCTTCACCAGTGAGCTACAACCCCAGAAAAACTGGCGTTTTTTTTTTTAATCATCCATTAGCTAACTATCCTGAAAGTCTCTACATAAACAGAACAGTTAGCTTATTCTAAACACATTTATTGTACTTATTGGTGTTATTGTGTAGTTTTCTAATACTGTTTTTCTTTCTCTTACTAGACTCTGGAACTTCTTTACAGAATTACAAATGCACAGAATGTGACCGTTATTGTACAGAAAATGCTTGAATATTTGCATCAGAGCAAAGAAGAGTATATCATCATCAACTTGGTTGGCAAAATAGCTGAGCTGGCCGAGAAATATCCTTTGCTTCAACTGTGACTCATATGTACCTTTATGTACTGACTTGAAATGGTGGTACAAATGTGACAAATTGTTAATTGAGTTCAGGGACCCAGCAATTACTTGAATTCCTCATTCTTTTTTTTTTTTTAATATTTATTTATTTATTATGTATACAATATTCTGTCTGTGTGTATGTCTGCAGGCCAGAAGAGGGCACCAGACCTCATTACAGATGGTTGTGAGCCACCATGTGGTTGCTGGGAATTGAACTCAGGTCCTCTGGAAGAGCAGTCAGTGCTCTTAACCACTGAGCCATCTCTCCAGCCCCGAATTCCTCATTCTTAAGACTCAGAAATTTGTATAGACTTCTTGAGGTTTGGCTTCTTTTTAGGTATCTGTTGGGATTTGGTTAGATGGCTTTGACCTAGCAGTGGTCAACTTTAGATCTGATGACATAGGCATTAGAAAGAGGTGAAATAATGTGCTCAGGTGAACACAACTTTAGCCTCTCTGGAATACGTATGAATCTTCCATTTTTTGCTTGTCACAGATAGCTGGCTCATTTCTTCAAATTATTCATGTTTGTTTATTGAATATCTGCTATATGTAAGCAGTGCTTGATAAAGTAATGTAAACTCAGTTTGTTCACTCGCTGAACACCCATTCTGTATATAGAACCGGACTATAGAGATAAAAGCTGCCACACTGGCATGGCTCGGAGTTCCTTTTAAAGGGTTGTTGCAGAGGATGATTTCAGTGAGTGTCATGAAGAGGTGGCTTGTTCTTAACACTGGACACATATGCTCCTGACAATGTGTGGTTTATTCAGACAATGAATGCTGTGTTTTCAGTGGGAGGAGATGTAATGCACCCTGATATTCTCAGTAACTTCCTGAGACTGCTAGCAGAAGGTTGGTAAAGAGTTTTTAATTGTGTTTTATTACAGTCATTGGGAATTGAGGGAAACTAAATTGGGGTTCCAATTTCTTTGTAGGTTTTGATGATGAAACAGAAGATCAACAATTAAGAGTCTATGCAGTTCAGTCTTACCTAACTTTACTAGATATGGAAAATACTTTCTATCCACAGAGATTTCTTCAAGTTATGAGTTGGGTGAGCAAAGTCTATTACATACAAATTATTATAACAACATATTTTCTCCAGAAGTCAGTCAGCTCTTCTCAGTTGTCCATTTTCTTTCATATTGTTTACTTTTTGTGTTTTGTTTTTTGAGACAGTTTCTCTGTATCTTTGGAGCTTGTCCTGGAACTCACAGAGATCCACCTGTCTCTGCCTCCTGAGTGCTGGGATTAAAGGTGTGTGCCGCCACTGCCTGGCCCAATGTTAACTTTTATATAGAAACTATTTGCTTATCCTTTCTTTGTACCATCTCACTGGTCTGGTCTTTGGTAAGGGTGGGTTTTTTTGTTGTTGTTGTTTATTTTTGTTTTGTTTTGTTTTGGACATTCTTATGTATCTCAGACTGGACTCAAATTTGCTATGTAGCCATAGAAATCCTTGAACTTCCTATTCTTTGGCTTCTACTTCTTAGGATTATGAGCATGTACCACCATGCTTGGTTTTATGATTGCTGGGTATCAAACCGCAGCCTTCATGTATGCTAGGAGAATTAACTGAGCTACGTTACGTTCCCAGATCCTCTGTGTATGGTTTACATATAACTGATATCAGTGGTGTTTGGGTGTAGTTAATGGGATAATAAGAGGAAACAATCTTCTCACAGAAGTCCTTCAAAAATTAATTTTTGAGATGGAATTTGAGTTACCTGCTCTTCTGGAGCTTTCTGGCTTTTATCTACCAAAGCCTCTTGTAAAATTAACTGGTTTTTGTTGTTAGTTTGTTTGCTTGTTTTTGAGAGGGATAGGATCTCAGTTTGCAGCCTAGGCTGGCCATGAATTCATGGCTCTCAAACTTTATCCCCAGTTGGTACAGATGTAGACCTGCAGTGCCATATCCAGTATTTTTGTTTATTTTTAAATTGGTGCCTCACTGTCTTGTTTAAATTTTCTTCCTTTGGAAAAATTTTTTAAAGACAGATTATCACTGTAGCCCTGGTTGGCCTGAGACTCACTGCTAGTTTGCCTGGAACTCATGTCAGTCCTACTATCTGAGCTTCCTAGGTTTATAGGCACTGACCCTGACTCGCTCTTCGCTCATTCTTTTCCTCCTGTTCCTAGCACCTCTATCCTTGTGGTCACCTTTGAGCCCATCTTTATTTTCTTTCTTTGCTGCTACTACTAGTATGCTAAAGACATTTACTGTGTAGTAAATGCCATCCAGGGAAGATTTTATATTCCTTGAATTATATTTATAAGATAATTTTATCGTTAATAAAATGATTGTTAGAGCAGTCATAGATGTTGCTTGAGTAAGTTAGATATGAAAAAAGAAAGAAAGAAATATATGTAGCATGATCAATATTCTTTTTTGTTGTTGGGTTTTTTCTTTTTCTTTTTCTTTTTTTTTTTTTTTGGTTTTTCAAGAAAGGGTTTCTTTGTGCAGCACTTACTGTCCTGGCTTTGTAAACCAGGCTGACCTTGAACTCAGAGATCCACCTGCCTCTGCCTCCCTACTGCTAGGATTAAATGTGTGTGCCACCATGCCCTGCACATGGTCAATGTTTTAAAATGATGTCAGTCCTGGGGACTGTCTTTGTCAGTGTCTGTCTAGATGTATGCTCAGAATCTTCTCCACAGTCACTAAATTACACTGTCTAATGATAAAAACTAGAAATCTGTGCTTTATAAGAGACCTTAAGAAATACTAGAAATCTGGATTTTGTAAAATCTTACTCTTGTTAACATATGAGACCTACCTGCTTAAATTCTTACTGGAAAAATGAACCAACTTCTAACTGGAAGTTCAGAAGAATGCTAACCTATAAAGGTAATTTACTTTCTATATTGCTACTGATGAGTTCCAGTTCTTTTGTATTGAGGATACCATTCTTAATATAATCTACAGTGTTTCTTTAATAATGTTCATCAGAAAGTTATGTTTACTGAAGATAGAAGTTCATTCTAGCAGTAGGTCTGATGATGGACCTCTCCAAGTTGGCGTTTACATGTACATCATTGTGTTTACTCCAGGTGTTAGGAGAATATTCCTACCTCTTAGGTGAAGAAAGTGCAGAGGAAGTTATAACCAGGCTCTACAAGTTACTTATGAGTGACTCCATTTCTTCAGAAACAAAAGCCTGGTTGATCGCTGCAGTGACCAAGCTGACACCCCAAGCACATTCTTCTCATATAGTTGAGAAATTAATCCAAGAATTCACTGTATCTTTGGATACGTGTCTAAGACAGCATGCATTTGAATTGAAGCATCTGCATGAAAATGTGGAACTTATGAAGAGCTTGCTTCAAGATACTCAGAATTGTGAAGACACAGTGGTAAGAATCCTGTGTTCTAGTCTGTTAAAATTGTTTCCTAACCAGAGTAATTGTATTATATATAAGAAAATATAGTTTCTGTAGCGTGTATAATAAAGCTTGTAGCTTTTCTCATGTTGGCCGGGAGAGAATTAGAAAGTTTCCATGTAGATGGAAATTTTTGCTCCTCCAGGTCCCACAGCCATTCAGCTCCAAAGAAACACACAGGGGTTATATTAATTATAAACTGTTTGGTATTAGTTCAGGTTTATTATTAACTAGCTCTTACCACTAAAATTAACCCATAATTCTTGTCTATGTTTAGCCATGTGGCTTGGTACCTTTTCTCAGTGAGGCATTCTCATCTAGCTTCCTCTGCATCTGACTGGTGACTATGTCTCTGCCTTTCCTCTTCCCAGAATTATCTTACTCTGGCCACCCCACCTATACTTCTTGCCTGGCTACTGGCCAATCAGCATTTTATTAAACTAGTATAGTTTATTAAACTAATATGAGTGACAGATCTTTACTCAGCAGTTTCATTTAGCACTTATTCTAAATAGGAGCAGGAGAGTGTCTCATTTGTAGCTTCTGATAATTTTGAGATTCATGAAATGCTGGGAAAAGTTATATGGAGAGGAGATGGGATCCTCAAATGTAGCAGGCTCTTTAGCCATGTGTGGGCTTAGCTTAGAAGTGAGGGTTCTGGAAGGTCACACAACATTTCCATCAAGTCGGTGACTGCCAGGGCCCTTGTCTCCCGAATCTGAGCAGTGAATTTCACATCTCATAGAAGGGAAAGACTCATGACGGAGTTTTACAGTGGGGTCATAGTGTTAAGAAAACTTTAGGAGGAAAAAGCAGACAGAGCTCCTGTGGTGCCAGAGCAGGGCCTAGGGAATGTGCTGATGCTGGGGTCATTGCCTAAGGGTAGTAAGGCCTTAGTGCTTGAGACATGGGGTTCAGTTTCTGGTCACACTCACACATAGCCTCCATGAAGTTGTAAAAGGAGAAAAAAATAAAAAGAAAGCAGACCAGGAACTCACCATTCATCAGGATAGCTTCTCTGACATTTTGAGGAGACAATCTCAAAGTGTACATCCTAATCTTCAGTCTTTCTGCCCCCGCTTCCCCAGTGTTCCCTGAGCCTTGGGTGCAGGAGTGCTGGGGACTGAAGGTGTCTGCTGCTTCTGCCAACTGGGAACATATTCTTTTTTCTTTTTTTTTTAAAGACAGCTCTGTGTAGCCCTGGTTGTCCTGAACTAGCTCTTTAGACCAGGCTGACCTTGAACTCACAGAGATCCACCTGCCTCTGCCTCCCACATGCTGAGATTAAAGGCATGTGCCACCACTGCCCAGTGAGAACATTTTCTTAATTGAGGTTTCCTCCTCTCAGATGACATGAGCCTGTGTCAAGTTGACATAAAACTATCCAACACAAGGTCAGATACAACTTGGATCCTCTGGATCCTGTGCCCAGAACATACAGTGTCTTCAGCAGTAGCTATTTACCGTATACCTCTGGAGAACACCAAGGGCAGTAGCGGTAGCTTGTATATTTTGGGAGTCTCTTGGACAACCCTGATCAGCAACTCAAAAGAAAGCTTCTCATGTTAGTTTTTCTGTGACTCTTAGGGAAACCTTGTCAGCCCAGATGGGGAATTTTGTTTAATATATATGTGTATGATATATGTTGGAGTAGAACACAGAATGTGCAGGTTGAACTGTGCCTAGAAGCTGGATGTAGCTTAAATGAGCTGAGGTCAGGTGACCACAGGGTACTACTGGGTTGGTGTGTAAGACGTAGGTCCTACTTCAAGCCTGGAACTTGGGGTTAGATGTGGGGACTGGATCGAGTGTGGAGAAGGGAGGAGCAGGTGGACTCACCCGGCTAGCCACTGAAAAAGGGTGTGCAAGATATGACTGGGTGGAGAGTTTGGATGTGGCATGGGGAGGGGCCTGTAGGTTGTGAGCAGGTAGGGCAGGTCTTAGCAGAAGTCAGAGGTTGGTAGTGGCACAGGAGGGGTGGCCAAACTAGGTCAGGCACTGGATGTGGGGCTTAGGATAGATCTGGGGGGTTATGGAGGGTACAATCAGGCTGACTAGACCCCGGAAAAGGATCTCACCTAAAAAGTTTGAAAGATACATATGTCAAAGATATGATGGTACAGTCTAATCTTCCAAATACAATAAAAAAAAAAATCCTGGGTTTTGCTTAACTTGATGCAGGTGGATGCTTCTTTATCTTTTCTGGATGGTTTTGTAGCTGAAGGGCTCAGTCAGGGGGCAGCACCTTACAAACCGCATCACCAGCGCCAAGAGGAACAGCTTTCTCAAGAAAAAGGTATATTTTCATCCCTTTATCACCAAATTGATTAGAGGGGCATGCTGTTTGTTTGGTTTGGTTTTGGGTTTTGTTATTGAGACAGGCTGTGTTCACTTTGCAGTACAGGCTGGTGGAGACCTCGAGGTCCTTTAGCTTTGGGCTTCCAGATAGTGGGTTACAGGTGTGTCCCAACATACCTGACTCAGGGCTTAACTTTTAGAAACATGCAGTTGATACTATAGTCATGAAAGGAAGTGATTACAGATATTTATGCTTTCTGTGGCTTTTCATTAAATCTGCTTTTAATCCTGACTAGGTTTCAGACTCAGGGGAAGGTTAGCCTCAAAGTATAGCCAAAGGCTCCATCCGCATGGGTGCCCATGAGAGGACGCCTACTATAGAATTCTGAAAGCACCTATGCTAGTCACTGTGCTGCAGCCTTGGGTGGCATGGAACTTCCAGAGCTCCGCCTCTGCCTCCAGAGTTCTGGGATTAAAGGCATGTGCCACAACACCCGGTGAGGGCTGACACTGAATAGTGTGAGCATATCTAGAAAGGTTCCGAAACAACCCTGGTCACTGTGGGCTCGTGACACATTTTCACTGTGAATGGCCTAGTGTAATAGATCACTTCTCGGTAAAATATCTGAGTAATGATGTCACAAGGAACTCACAAAGACAAGAACTTTGTACTTTAGAAGCATAGCCTGTGAGGGGTCTTTTACCATGATCTTGGTGAAGAGACCGCTGGGACATTTGTATGGTAGCTTCTGTGAAATAGGGAGAGCAGTGTGTATGGTTGGTTAAGATTTTAGACTGTCAACACTGCTGAAAAATTCCAGGCTGAAAAATCTTAATTTGTCTTAAATTTATTTAAAGTAATTTTTAATTAATTAAAGCAGTACACAAAGTATTAGGTTTAATTATGGCATTTTAAAACAAATTTGTGTTTGTTTATTCTCCTACCATCCTCCACCTCCTTGTTTTGTTTTGGTTTTTTTTTTTTTTTTATCTCCAGCAGCTTCCTTTCTGGTTTTGTGTGCTTTTTCTGTTCTGTTGTGGTCCTTCTTCTGCATTTTTCCCTCTCATGGTCCCCTAACTAGTTGCATATCCTAGAGTCACACATTCAGACATGGGTATACATAACACCAAAGACTCCATATGAGAGAACATGCACTATTTGTCTGGGTCACCTTGCATACTTTACAAATCTATCCATTTTCGTGCAAATAACCTAATTTCATTTGTTTTACAGCTGAGTAAAATGTACTACGTTTACATTATCAGTTGGTCTATTGACGGATGTCCAGGATGTCCTTGGTACTGTGACTAGAGCAGCAATTAATGTGGGTGTGCAAGTGTATCTGTAGTAAAATTTAAAGTCCTTTGAGTATATGCCCCGGAGCAGTAGAGTCAGGCCATCTGGTGGTTGTATTTTTGACTTTTTGAGCGGCTTCTACACTGGTTTCCATAGTGGCAAACTAATTTTTAGTTTAGTCAAACTAAGACAAGAGTCAGGACCCTTGTCTTACCACATCCTCACCATCCTTCGTCCTTGCTCATTTTCTGACTGGAGTGAGACCAAGTCTTGAAGTATTTTAATTTACATTTCCCTGATGGCTAAGGATATTGGAGACTTTTTTTTTTTTGAGACTAGAACTGTTTCTATAGCCCTGTTATATATATAGAGTGTTAGTTAAAGTTCCTATTGCTGTGAAGAGACACCAGGTTTAGTCCATTATTATCATGGAGGATGACAAGTAGGCAGCCATGGTGCTGCAGAAGGAGCTGAGAGTTTTACCTCTTGAGCCATAGTCACAGGAGGTCAACTGTAACACACTTCCTCCAACTAGGCCACACCTCCTACTAGTGCCACTCCCTATGAGCTTATGGGGGACAATTACATTTGTTGGACTAGGAGTCCAAGCTCTAGGGAAGAGTTGTTTTAAGACATCCAGACACCACAGTCGATGTAAAAGCAAGAGGATTTTATTAATTCTGTCATGACAAGGTCCCCCAGCATCCAGGAAGCTGAGAGACCCCGAATAGCTAGTAGAGGCTACTTTTAAAGGAAAGAGCCATAAAAACAAGGGGGTGTCTGGGGGTTTTTTCCAACTAATTGGATTGGCTTATTCAAAGGACTATTAGCAGTGATTGGTCTGTGTTGGGGCGGGAGAATAGTTGCGTGATCCAGTGAGGTAAGAGGGATCTCTGGGTCACTTTGCCCCTTTCCCAGGGACTGAATCAAAACACCAGGAACTGAGTCAACACCTAAGGGTTATTTTGTCCCTATTCAATAGAACATTTACAAAGACACAGGGAGATGATGGAAAGTTCCCAACATTCGTGTGTGGATGACTGTCACGTCTCCAAGAGAGAGGTGTGTAATACTGAGAGGCCTCAGAAATGCGTTTAGGGCTGAGAGGACTCAGAAATGCATTTAGAGTCTTTCATTCCCTCCTCTTACTTGGCCAAATCTCAGTCTTGAGATTCTTAGAGGTAGGCTACATAGGTGTTGATATTGGGGGCCTGAAGCACCCAGACATAGGCTTTTTTTAAGGCATAATTATAAAAGATTCTCTGTTTTGGCACATGTTTTGTTCCTTTTAATCTTTTTAAGTTAGCTTTTGTTGTTGTTGTTGTTCTTAGAGCAAAACCACTGTTTCTGAGTTAGGCCATCTTTATCAGCCTATACCAGGTGGATGGCTGAGCTGAGCTAAGTGACCTTGTGTTCGGAATCTACCAGGTGGGAGAGGGGAAGGCCATTAACTTTTTGGGAATCTTGTTCTTTTTTTGACTTAGCATTTTAACTAGGGATTATTGGACGATGTATTTTTTTAATTGCTTCCAGCTGACTTTGGGGCGTCGTCAAGGGTTAACAAAGGTAAAAATGCTAGTCAAAAAAGAGAAAATTTTAGGAACATTTGGTTTGTGGACTTTGTCGAAGAGCCAGGGAGTATTCACATCAGCTAGACTGGTCCATATCAGTTTTTATCAAGTCCATGGTCCATAGTCATTTGGAGCAGGTTGTAGTCAGCAATTGATGCTTGTGTCCGCCAACCAAGGGGAAACCTGTTGAGACAAATTTAAGCTAGGAACAGAAGTTAATATAGTTGAAATTTTTAGGCCCATATTAAAATTTATATTATAGAAATAGCAAATAACAGATATCGATAAAACAGTAAAAATAGACTCATACCTTTGAGTCCCAGCAAAAGCATAGAAAATCCTGAGCTTGTAGTCCTAACAGTATGTAGTCATTGTTTTATTGTTTATCAGAATTATTTTAATGAGTTAACAAGCTGACTGTAGCTTTGTATAAGGATCTGGATATCCTTTTTTTCTTAAATTGATATTATAGCTGGCCTAGTCATTAACATAATTAGAGATCTTAGAAGGATATTTAAGTACAGACAAAACAGAAAGATGACAGAGACCAGCCCATATATAGTCATATCCAGGTCTTTATAGCATTGGAGGCAGAAGTTTCAGAACAGCAGATATTATCAGATGTATAAGGTGATTGTGATTTTAGACTCTCCTGGTATGGTATGAGTAAAGAAGACTAAGTCTCTTTTGCTAGACCTCCCTCCAGGTACTGGTTAATAAAATAGTAAATTGCCCCAGGGTGTTTTGAACCCGGATCAAGACAGAGGGAGGGAGGTCTGTCCAGTCATTTTTGCTTGTTTTTAGGGCCAATTTTGTTAGGGTTTTTTAAGGGTTTTATTATTATTTTTTTTTATCTGACCTGAGCTCTGGGGTTGGTAATTTTTAATTGATCCCCAGTTGGATGGCTAATCCCTGATTTATTTGGGCAACAAAAGCAGGTTTATTATCAGACCGGATTATTTTGGGCATCCCAAATATTGGGAAGATTTTTTTTTATGATCTTTTTAGCCATTGTATTGGCTTGTCTCAGTCCTGATCAATGTGTGATAGCTTTTTTTCTTTCTTTCTTTTTTTTTTTTTTTTGGCAAATGTGTGGCCTCAAGGAGGCTTAAAATTTTCGCAGATGCCAACAGTCTTCTATCTGTATATTGCTTGGTGTATATGAGTGGTGGCAAAAGCATACTTGCTGTCAGTGTAGACTTCCCATCTGCCATCTGTAGAGCTTGTATCAAAGCCATAAGTTCAGCTTTCTGAGAAGGCCTGTGTTTCTTTAGGGAGGCTATTGGCCCAGATCATTTGTTTTCCATTTATCATTGTTGTCCCCATCTTATCTTCAGTCTCTCGGTTTGGACCCCCAGCCTTGTGCCCCAGGCAAGCTTTGTCATCATTCCAGCTCTGCCTGGCATAGCTCAGCCTGCCGGTCTGCCAGCTGCCTGTTCTTTCTGCAGATGCTGGTAGGATCCATTCCAGCGACGTGTTAGGGCACAGGAGCAGCAGCAGCAGCCCAGTGTGGGAGGGCACTGGCAGTAGCATTGTGAGCACTCTATCATAGTCTGACATGGGTGAGGGGGGCGAGGCTTTAGGTTGAGCAGCCAGGGCTCATGCCAGGCCTTTTAGGGCAAGTAGGCAGCCATCAAGGGGTTGCTAGGAGGCGAGGATTTTTCCAGCAGTGAAGGCAGGGGGCCTTCCTTGACAAAGAGGGCGTGGCCGAAATAGCTCAGTTGGGAGAGCAACCAACCGAGTAGAGTTTTGGTCCAAGGGGTACCTCTGTTTATCTTTATTGGTCTTTTGTTGCCCAGGTTTCTATTTGTCTCAGTTTTATAAACTTCTATTAAATATTTAAGAAACATAGATTTTTAATTGGCCTTAGGAGAACCTCTCTTATCTTCCAAATTAGTGGGGTGTCTTATAGCCCCTCTGAGACCTGCCATAAGACCGGCATTTTGGCTGTCAGTTTTTTTTTCTTTATTGATATTTATTGAGCTCTACATTTTTTTCTGCTCCCGTCCCTGCCTCTCCCCTCCCCCATCAGTCCTCCCCCCAATGTCCCTATGCTCCCAATTTACTCAGGAGATCTTGTCTTTTTATACTTTCCCATGTATATTAGGTCTATGTAAGTCTGTCTTCGTGTCCTCATTGTTGTCTAAGTTCTCTGTGATTATGGTTTGTAGGCTGGCTTCCTTTGTTTTATGTTTAAAAACCACCTATGAGTGAGTACATGTGACAACTGTCTTTCTGTGTCTGGGTTACCTCACTCAAAATAATGTTTTCTAGTTCCATCCATTTTCCTGCAGAATTCAAGCTGTCGTTATTTTTTTCCTGCTGTGTAGTACTCCATTGTGTAAATGTACCCCAATTTCTTTATCCATTCTTCGGTCGAGGGAGATTTAGGTTGTTTCCAGGTTCTGGCTATGACAAACAAAGCTGCTATGAACATAGTTGAGCACATGTCCTTGTGGCACGATTGAGCATCCTTTGGATATATACCTAAAAGTGGTATTATTGGGTCTTGAGGAAGGTTGTTTCTTAATTTTCTAAGAAATTGCCACACTGACATCTAAAGGGGTTGTACCAGCTTATATTCCCACCAGTAACACGGAAGTGTTCCCTTTTCCCCACACCCTCTCCAGCATAAGTTGTCATCAGTGTTTTTGATCTTGGCCATTCTTACAGGTGTAAGATCTGATCTTAAGAGTTGTTTTGATTTGCATTTCTCTGATGACTAAGGATGTTGAGCATTTCCTTAAGTGTCTTTCAGCCATTTTAGATTCCTCTGTTGAGAGTTCTCTGTTTATGTCTGTACTCCATTTTTTTTTATTGGATTATGTGATCTTTTGGTGAGCAATTTCTTGAGTTCTTTGTATATTTTGGAGATCAGCCCTCTGTCTGATGTGGGGTTAGTGAAGATCTTTTCCCATTCTGTAGGCTGTCGTTGTGTCTTGTTGACTGTGTCCTTTGCTTTACAGAAGTTTTTCAGTTTCAGGAGGTCCCATTTATCAATTGTTTCTCTCAGTGTCTGTGCTGCTGGGTTTCTATTTAGGAAGTGGTTCCCTGTGCCAATGCATTCAAGTGTACTTCCCAATTTCTCTTCATTCAGGTTCAGAGTGGTCAGATTTATATTGAGGTCTTTAATCCATTTGGACTTGAGTTTTGTGCATGGTGATAGATATGGGTCTATTTTTATTTTTCTACATGTTGATATCCAGTTATGCCAGCACCACTTGTTAAATATGCTTTCTTTTTTCCATTTGATATATTTTGCTTCTTTATCAAATATCAGGTGTTCGAAGATACGTGGAATGATATCCGGGTCTTCTATTCGGTTCAATTGGTCCTCCTATCTGTTATTATGCCAGTACCAGGCTGTTTTCAGTACTATAGCTCTGTAGTAGAGTTTGAAGTCAGGGATTGTGATGCCCACTGTCAGTTTTTTTATTTAAGAATTTTATTTTGTATCTCTTAGAAGAATACTATAAATAAGGCCTAATCATTGAATATTTTAATTAGATATACATAAAACTGAAATTTAAATGAATTAAAATCCTTAATATAAAATCAATAATATTGAATCTCATAGAAGAAAAGATTTTAAATATATTTGAATGTACTGGTACATCTCAAATATAGCTTCAGTGGCATAGATATTGAAACAATTAATAAATGAGATTTCCAGAATTGAGAAGCTTTTGTATAATTTTAAAAATATACAAGGAACTTAGGAAATTAGTCATTATAAGAACAAATAATCCAATAAAATTCTGTTACAGACCTAAACTGCAAACTCTCAATAGATGAATTTAAAATGATTGAAAGATATTTAAAAATTGTTTAAATATAACATATTTAACTATCAGAGAAATACAAATCAAAACAATTCTGAGATATTATCTTATCCCTGTAAAAATGACCAAAATTAAAAATACTGTTGACAATATACGCTTAAGAAAATGTGCAATAAAGTAAAAAAAAATCCTCCATTGTTGGTGAAAGTGTAAACCTCGAACATTAGTATGGTAAATTTTCAGAATTAAGGAATATGTTATCTTAAAACTCAGCAATATCCTTTTGGGCCTATTTATAAAAGATGCTCAGTCATATCATAAGGACATATGTTTAATTATGTATATAGCAGAATTATTTTATCATAACCAGAATCTGAAAACAATCCAAAATGTGTTTCCTTTATATTAATAATAAAGGAGAAACATCATGTTTTTAAATAGCCATAAATATCATAAAATATCTTTGAGTAATTTTAACAAATTAAGTAAGAATTTTAAATCTTTTAAGAAAGAAATTTAAGACATCAGAAAATGGAAAGATCTCCTATGTTCTTGCTAAGATAGAGCCAAATATAGCAAAGTTGACAATCTTTTATAGACCTTGAAAAAAAATAATCCTTAATTTTATAAGAAAAGAAAACTCAGGATAGTCTAAACAGTCTTAAAATTTTGTATAATTAAGGGACTTTTGAACGCATCATAATCTCTGATTTTAAATTTTATTATAGAACCATAGTATTGAAATTAATTTATATTAGATGTAAATTCATATGTGTCTAACAGCAGACTTTTGCCAAGAAAAGTAAAATTGTGAAATGGAACCTGTCTCAGAGGCTTATTTTTTATTTTTTATTTTTGTCCAACAGGAAGTTGTCCGCTGCAGGAGGGAAGGCTGCAGGTGGCTGAACTTGCTTAGCTGCTCCCCAGAAGCAGGGGTGGGGGGTCAGAGTCAGAGGGAAGACAGCCAAGGTGCCTGCACCGGGCTCTGTAACAAAATGGTTTGACCCAGAGGGGGGGGGTCTCTAGACAAGCTTTCTCAGGTAATGATGTAAGGAACTTGATCAGGACTGCCCTGCTGGCCGGGCTTAAAGACTCTCGCCTAAACCTGCAAAATAGATTCCAGATTAAATGTTCCATCCTGTGGCCAGCATTTCAAAAGTGGGCCATTCCAAGGAACAGAACGCCTGCCAGCGTTTCTTTCGGATTTTTACAGACTGGTTGTGAGCTCTGTCCTCAACTTCTTTTCAGTGGTCTAAAGTCAAAGTTAAGGTGGTAGATATTTGTTGACCCATTGTACTAGATTCTAATTCAAAAATAAACATGAAAACAAAAACAATATAAAATGACGGACACAGATTCAAGGCCAAGAGCCGCGCGCAACAGATTGATACAAAACTGATTACAAATCTGGATGGAAGTGGGCAATAAGAGCCATATTCCCTGGAAACTAAGGTGACCTGGTCACTCCCAGTTTCACAAATTGTCTGTGAAGCGTCCTCCATGGCTGGCCAGGGAGTGTTCTTGGATATGTCTGTCCCATTGTCTGGTCCCTTTTAAATATCGGCCCTGAGCAGGTATAATTTTTTGACAGACATATGGACATACATTATAATAATCATAGAAACAAAACAGACAGACAGACAATAAAGTGAGTTCATATGTTCTTATCTCTAACTGGATCTGGAATGGATCTAGAAGCAACTCTTCCTGGCCAGTGCACCAAAATGTTGGACTAGGAGTCCAAGCTCTAGGGAAGAGTTGTTTTAAGACACCATTCAGACACCACAGTCAATGCAAAAGCAAGAGGATTTTATTAATTCTGTCATGACAAGGTCCCCCAGCATCCAGGAAGCTGAGAGACCCCGAATAGCTAGTAGAGGCTACTTTTAAAGGAAAGAGCCATAAAAACAAGGGGGTGTCTGGGGGGTTTTCCAACTAATTGGATTGGCTTATTCAAAGGACTATTAGCAGTGATTGGTTTGTGCTGGGGCAGGAGAATAGTTGCATGACCCAATGAGGTAAGAGGGATCTCTGGGTCACTTTGCCCCTTTCCCAGGGACTGAATCAAAACACCAGGAACTGAGTCAACACCTAAGGGTTATTTTGTCCCTATTCAATAAAACATTTACAAAGACATAGAGAGATGATGAAAAGTTCCCAACATTCGTGTGTGGATGACTTTTCATGTCTCCAGGAGAGAGGTGTGTAATACTGAGAGGCTTCAGAGCTGAGAGGCCTCAGAAATGCGTTTAGGACTGGGAGAACTCAAAAGTGCATTTAGAGTCTTTCACATTCAAACTGCCACACTCTGTATGGAATTCCCTATGTAGACCAGGGGTGACCTCAAGTTCAGAGATCAGTTTACTTCTGTGATTCCTGAGTGCTGGGATTAAAGTTAGGAGCCGCCATGTCTAGCCAGGATGCTGGATATTTTAAAAGAATATTTTCTAACCATTTGTGTTTTCTTCTTCTTCTTCTTCTTTTTTTTTTTGGTTTTTTTGAGACAGAGTTTCTCGGTTTCTCTGTGGCTTTGGAGCCTGTCCTGGAACTAGCTCTTGTAGATGAGGCTGGCCTCAAACTCACAGAGATCCACCTGGCTCTGCCTCCTGAGTGCTGGGATTAAAGTTAGGAGCCGCCATGTCTAGCCAGGATGCTGGATATTTTAAAAGAATATTTTCTAACCATTTGTGTTTTCTTCTTCTTCTTCTTCTTTTTTTTTTTGGTTTTTTTGAGACAGAGTTTCTCGGTTTCTCTGTGGCTTTGGAGCCTGTCCTGGAACTAGCTCTTGTAGATGAGGCTGGCCTCAAACTCACAGAGATCCACCTGGCTCTGCCTCCTGAGTGCTGGGATTAAAGGGGTACGCCACCATCGCCTGGCTATGTTTTCTTCTTTTGAGAAGCACGTTATTGATTGGTAGGATTTTTTGTTTGACTGGTATTTTTGTCGTTGTTGCTTAATTTATTTCAGATCTTTATTTTTTTCTAGATATTAACTCCCTGTCTGAAGTATAGCTTCTAAAGATTTTCTCCCACTTTGTAGACTCTCTATTCACTAAGCTGTTTTGTTTGCTGTGAAGAAACTTACTAATTTTATGTAATGCTTTCTAAATTCTTGGAGCTATTTCTGTGCTATTTGATTCTTACTCAGAAAATTCACATCTTTAAGTATATTTATAGTCTCTATAGGGATCTAATTCCATCCTTCTGCAGGTGGTGTCCATTTTGCCAGCACCATTTGTTGACAAGGCTGTTGAGCTTTTCCGTGCATATTTTTAACACCTTTGTCAAAAATTACATGACCATATCTAAGTGGTTTGTTTCTGGGATCTCTATTCTGTTCCACACGCATTTTTTTTTTCCAGTACTGTGCTGTCATTGTCACTATGGCTGCATAGTAAAATTTGGGGTCAGCTATTATGATAACTCCAATGGTGTTCTTTCTTCTTAAGATTGCTTTGTATATTAATGATCTTTTATGTTTCTGTATGACTTTTTGAATTGTTTCTTCTAGTTTGGGGAAGAATATCATTGAAATTTTGATGAAAGTTGAATTGAACACTTTAGGGTTTTTTTTTTAGTATATAGCCATCTTAAAATTTTTTTAAAGATTTATTTATTTTATTTTTGCATACATATATTTACAGTATATATGCCTAGTACCTTCAGAGGCCAAGAGAGGGCATCAGATCCCCTGGAACTGGAATTACAAACAATTGTGAGTCACCATACTAGGAATTGAACCCAGGTCCTCTGCAAGAGCAACAAATACTCATAACCACAGAGCCAGCTCTCCAGATCTTACACATCTGTTTGGATGATGATGGCCCTTGTCTCGTTCTGTTATTTGTTTTAATTTTACTGGTAATCACAGTTTTACACACTCTGTGACACTTGTTGCATACTCCTTGTGTCTAAAGAGGTAGATTTGCCAGGTAGGTTTATCTAATTGCTTTTTTGTTTTGTTTTGTTTTTTTGAGACAAGGTTTCTCTGTAGCTTTGGAGCCTGTCCTGGAAATAGCTCTGTAGACCAGGCTGGTCTCAAACTCACAAAGATCCTCCAGCCTCTGCCTCCTGAGTGCTGGGATTAAAGGTGTGCGCCACCACCACTGCCCGGCTCTAATTGCTTTTTTTAAGCATATGGTTATTGTTCTCTCTCATCTAGAAGATCAAGAAGTGGGCATTCCAGGGCTGATGTTAGCTTTGTAATTCTGAGAATCCAGATTCCATCTCTTTTGATGTTCTGACATCTTTGCTCTTTCACTTTATGATTCAAGATGGCTGCCAACTAGCAGTGTAACCAGCAAGGAAAAGACAGTGGGAAAAGAGTTTTCTTTCTTTTTTTCTTTTTTTTTCGGTTTTTCGAGACAGGGTTTCTCTGTAGCTTTTGGAGCCTGTCCTGGAACTAGCTCTTGTAGACCAGGCTGGTCTCGAACTCAGAGAGATCCACCTGCCTCTGCCTCCCGAGTGCTGGGATTAAAGGCGTGCGCCACCACCGCCCGGCTGAGAGTTTTCTTTCAAAGACTTCCCCAGATGTTGTACTCAAAATGTGTGTATAACTTAATTAACCAGAACATGTAAGTCATGTGCAGCAGAGTCTAAAGATGTCTTCTCTGGCTGCCTGCATGCCTACCTAAGACTGGAGAATTCTGCTACTTAAAAGAGAAAGAAATGGATATTTGGCATCTGCTCTGCCAAAATAGTAATAGGAATTTACTGGCTCTGATTGAATTGATTTAGGTTATATACATGTTCAAACTGGCCTCAAACTCAGAGATCCACCTGCCTGTGCCTCCCAAGTACTGGAATTAAAGGTGTGTGCCACCACCATCCAGCCTACTTGCCTTCTCTAATTGAATTCTTTTTAACTTTTTAGAAGAGATAAAAAATGAAGGGTAATCTCTGATTACCCTAGTATGTGCAGACTTAAATCAGTGGCAGCTGCTTTGCTCTTACTGTACATGTCTGGAAAATTGTCTCTGGATTCTAGCTTTTTAATTGTTTCAATAGCGAATAGAATCTCATAAGTTTCATTCTTATGCTTTGTTTTACATAAGAACCTTTGTTACTGTTTTAAATTACAGTTCTCAATTTTGAACCGTATGGACTATCATTTTCGTCATCCGGCTTCACTGGACGACAGTCACCTGCTGGCATTTCTCTGGGCTCAGATATATCTGGAAATAGTGCTGAAACGGGACTGAAAGAGTAAGTTTCTTCGTAAAATTGAGAATTTGGTGAGCCCATCTGCTCTGCTTTCTGCCTCTGCTTGTGTCGTCAGGATTATTGTTTACAGCCAGGCGGTGGTGGCGCACGCCTTTAATCCCAGCACTCAGGAAGCAGAGTCAGGCGGATCCCTGTGAGTTCAAGGCCGGACTGGTCTAAGAGAGCTAGTTCCAAAGCCACAGAGAAACCCTGTCTCGAGAAAACAAACAAACAAAGATTATTTTTTAGGATGACTTCCAAGAAGTTTTCATTTTCAAATAATGCAAAAGAAAAACATATTTCTGACTATGTGTTTAATATCATTGAAAAGCTCCTAAGAGCTATAGTCTATATGAGATTTTGTTTTACTTGCTTCTATTGATTGGTTTCAAGATTTTGATGCTAAATGTCTTGGTCTTTAAGAGCTTATCTGCCTTCCAAGACAACATAAACCTTGTATAATATTCACACATGAGGTCTAGAGAGATGGCCCAGCAGTTTAGAGACTGGATTGGTCTTGCAGAGGATCAATTCCCTGCACCCACATCGGACAGCTCACTGTCTGTAACTCTAGCTCCAGGGAATCCGATGCTCTTTTGGCCTCTGTAGGCAACCACATGTGAGAACTCATACACATACACATTAAGTAAAAATAACAGACCTGTACATAATGCATATTATTTTCATATTATAAAATTTGAAGCATATTGGAACTTATATATTAGATAAGTATTAAGCATATTTTTCATTCCTTATTTATGTCAAGTGTCTGGAAAATATTTTTTGTAGTAGAAGAGTGACAGATACAGAGATGAACATGAAATAAAATGTCTGCCTTTGTCTAAGGAAGCTCTGTTCTTTGCTCAGAATACTTTCAGAACCTCTGGGGAGAGAACTTAGCACTTGCTGTACAAGCATGAGGACCTGAGTTCAAATCCCAGCACCATATGAAAAACTGGAATGGCTGTATGTACCTATAACCCCTGCATTGGGTGGTGAAGACAGATAGATTGTAGGAGCTTGCTGCTTAGCCAACCTAACCAAAATGACAGCTTCCAATTCAGTCATTGTCATAGAGAACAAAGTTAGAAGTTGTAGATGAAGGGAACTAGAGAGATGGCTCAGTGATTAAGAGCACTGACTGCTCTTCCAGAGGACCTGGGTTCAATTCCCAGCACCAGTGCCAGGGTGTCTCACACCCTCACACAGACACAAAGGCAGGCAAAACACCAATGTACATAAAATAAAAGTAAGTCATTGTAATTTTTTTAGATAGTGATAGATGAAGATATTTGACTTTTCCTCTGGCCTCTACATGCATCCAAATGAGGGCACACTCTAACACTGATGTTAGACCTCCACCAAATGTTTTCAGGGATTCTTTGTCCACCTTGACAGTGGCTGACACAGTTGCATATGTATCTTATTTGGGGCCAGTTTTCATTCTGTTAAATATACTTTAATTTTTTTAAAAGATTTATTTAACTTTATTTTATATACATTTGGTATAAAGGTGTCAGAATCCCTGGAACTGGAGTTATAGACAGTTGTGAGCTGCTATGTGGGCGCTGGGATTTGAACCCAGGTCCTCTAGGAGAGCAGTCAGTGCTTTTAACCACTGAGCCATTTCTCCAGCCCCTAATTTTTATGATCTAATTATTTTCAGAAGTATATTGAAATTAATAAAGTGAGATAGAATAATGAAGGGCATAGTGCAACCCAGTACAGACTAATTTCTATTATAACTAATTACCATCATCATTCTCATGCTAAATTTACCAAGTAAAATTAGTGTACTGATATGATGCTAAATAATGAAACTGCTTTCTTCTTCAATTAACTTCATTTAAAAGAAGTCAAGGTCTAATGGGGAATTCAGCTCATTGGTGGTATGCTTGCCTAGAATGCATGAGAGTATATAGTGTATTTCTCAGAGGAATAATACAGATATGATAAATGAAGAATGATATGGTGCATAAAAGGCAGGAGTTCTAATTCTGTTTTTATCCTTTCCCTCCCTGGTCTAACATCCTTAATTTTTTTCCTAGACATTTAATTTTGATATTCTAGGCGTAGTTTGTGGGTCTATTATGGTAGAGGTGATAGCTGTAATCTCAAACAGAACAATCCAACAGTAAACAGGTCACACATTATTTCAGATCAGGAAATTGTTAGTAACTAGCAAGCTGAATGTTAAGGTAACAATTAGACTAGTAAAAGTGAATCACTTTTAAATATACAATTCTGCAGAAAGGGGGTGCCAGCATAGGCAAAGGCAAAAATGACTGAAATGACTGGTAACAATAATTTGGCCCAAGATAGTGGTTTGGTTGTTTTGTTTTTTTCTAAAGATAGTGGTTTTTAAAGTCTCAAATGTTAAGAACACTGGCTACTCTTCCCAGCACCCACATGGCAGCTCACAACCATCTATGGGATCCAATGTCCTCTTCTGATGTGCAGATGTACATGCAGGCAAAGCATCAATAAAAATTGAATAAATAAATAAATCTTTTTAAAAAATGTTTAGAGAACAGTCCTGATTGAGAAAAATTTCTGTCTTTACACAGGCTGGGAATTGCCCCTTCTCAAGTTCCCCATCTCATTGGTTTAGGGCACAAAGCCTAGTCTAATGAATAATTTGGGGTTTGAGACTCCTTTCTTTCTCTGCTAATGAGCTCTGTCACACAGTCTGGACTTTGCACCTCTGAGACAAGCAGGCGCCAGCTGCCAGCTAGGGGAGATGAGTCTGACTTCTGCTGCTAAGTGGACTGTAACTTAGTGCTAAGCGCTCTTACACCGAAAATGGCCCTAACAATTGACTCTCACGGTGAGACAGTTGCTCCTCTCTCTCTCTCTTTTTTTCTTTCTTCTTGAGACAGGGTTAGTTTTTCTAGCTTTGGAGCTTGTCCTGGAACTAGCTCTGTAGACCAGGCTGGCCTCGAACTCACAGGGATCCGCCTGCCTCTGCCTCTTGAGTGCTGGGATTAAAGGTGTGCGCCACCACTGCCCGCCCCAGTTGCTTCTTTTCTACATTCTCTGGTAAGATGAGAAAAAAGTCAAACCCAATTTAGAATTTCTTACTTGTAAGCTTGTTATTAAACATTTCCTCGGGTGGAAATCCCTAGAGCTGAGGTAAAGTACACCTCTAATCTTTGGAAGATTTCTTGCCTAGAATTTACATGTGTGTCTTCATGGTCTGATTTAAAATGATACAAAGACACAATATAGAAAACGATGGCAGCCAGGCGGTGGTGGTTTGTGAGTTCGAGACCAGCCTGGTCTACAAGAGCTAGTTCAAAAAAGTTTTTCAGATCCGGGCAGAGATGACTTAAACAAAAAAGAACTTTTACTGACTTTCACCATGTATGTGAATTGGCCACATGTATATTGCCACTTTTAGACTGTTGACTAAAACATGACATGTTGACGGCACCAATTGTTGTTCTTTTTAATTAATTATTGGGGTCCCCGGCAGCGGGTCCCCAAAGTCGAGACCACATGGTCAGGTCTCTAATGGCGGCAGGTCCCCGGCAGCTTGCACAGGAGGCCATAGCGGCAAGCAGGCGGCAGCAGGCGGCGGGTGCATGAGACCAGACGGGTATTAAAGTTAAACATTTATTGGGTGGATTATGGAGGGGAAGAAACAGAAGAGGAGAGAGAAGGAGAAAGAGAAAGAAAGGAGAGAGAGGGGGAAACAGAAGAAGCCCACCTGTCCCCTCCGGGAGCTCTGCGACTGTAGGCAGGTTTGCAGGCAGACGAAGAGTGGGCATGGCTTGCCCTTAAAGGGACAGAATCCATTACAACAGGTGTGTAAGTAGATGAAATAATTGAGAAAAATCTATAGACACCTGTGGCCACTTCTCCCATTTGCCTGTGAAATACATTCGCATTGGCCTGTGGTGTGCAGAATTTTTAGGAGTACCTTTGTAAAATGGAATGGAGAGAGAAAGTCATGTCAGTGACAGCTTCTGCTCCCAGAGCTAGAATGATCTTTCAGGGTTGTCCTAAACTGGGCTAAAATGAGGGGTCAGAACTTCACACTGTGTGTGTGTGTGTGTGTGTGTGTGTGTGTGTGTGTGTGTGTGTGTGTGTGTGTGTGTGTGTGGTCAGAACTTCACTGTGTGTGTGTGTGTGTGTGTGTGTGTGTGTGTGTGCATGTATGGTATGTGTGAGTGTGTGTGTATGTGCATGTCTACAGATGTGCACTGTGGAAGCCTGAGCTTGACTTTGGTGTCTATTTTGATCACTTTCTCCTTTATTTATGTAAACAGGGTCTCTTGCTGAACCTGAAGCTCACTGTGGCAGTTTCCGTAGCCTGCTTTTTCCAGGTTTCCTCTGTCCCTGCCTTCCCTAGTGCAGAAATCACAGCACCCACTTTGCTTTTTGTGGGGGTGCTGGAGCCCCAAAATCCAGTCCTCTTGCTTGCATGACAAATACTATACACTGAGTCATCTTCCAGCCCAGGCTTTATCCTTCTGATCATCAGTCGCTGAGCAGGCTTCACTGGGAGGAGCTTCCTCTTTGGTGAGTTCTGAGATGAGCTCTTTCTGACAGAAGTTTCCAACACCTGGGTCTATGGAGCAGCATAGTACCTGCTTGCCTTCAAAGAATGAAAACTAAAATTGAATCCTAAGTTTGAGTACTTTTTTTGTAGATGAAAGAAATCTTTTGTTAAAGTAGACGTGTAGGTAGTGTAACCACTTTGATGTTCACGCATCCCCTAGAGTCGCTCCCTCTGAGCATCTTCCCAGTGGCTCTTAGGACCACTCAGATCTATCTGCGGCAAGGACAACCAGGTTTCTTCTGAGGACTTATTAGATAACTGGGGATTGTCTTTTAAAAGTGTTTAGAAAAACCATTTGATACTTGCAGTAGCTAGATTTAGATGTCAACTTGTCACAACCTGTGAAGAGATTCAGTGGAGGAACTGTTTAGATCAGGCTGGCCTGCGGGCGTATCTGTGGGGATTTTCCTGATTGTTAATATAGGAATGCCTAGTTCAGTGTATGGTATGCAGGAGAAAGTTGGAAGGGAGCAGTCAGTATAGGGGCATTTGTTTCTCTCTGCTCCTGACTGCGGGTATGGTTGGCCAGCTGTCTCAAGTTCTGTTGCTGCAGTTATGGAATGTAACTTGGAATTGTATGCCAGATAATCCTGCCTCCTATAAGCTGCTTTTGGTCAGAATATTTTCTCACGACAACAGAAAGGCAAATGAAACAGTATGTGAAAAGTATGAAGACATTTCTTACTTTTCCCTAAAAACTGTGAGGAGAAGCTGGGCAGTAGTGGCGCACGCCTTCAATCCCAGCACTCGGGAGACAGAGGCAGACAGATCTCTGAGTTCGAGGCCAGCCTGGTCTACAGAGTGAGTTCCAGGACAACCAGGGCTACACAGAGAAACCCTGTCTCAAAAAACAAAACAAAAAAAAGTGAAGAGGAACAAACCACTCCTTGTATTCTTTATTAGAGTCATTTTTTTTCATTTCAGCCATGCACTGCTTAATCATATTACCTCTTTACAATATATAAAATATAATTACCTATGAAACCAAATGGTCATGGTTCTAACAGATCACAGGGAATGATAACCAGTTTAAAGCTGGCAGGGTGGATCAGATAAAGGGGCTGTTATTAAGATTGATGTTCTGAGGTCAATCCCCAGAATCCACATTGTGGAAACAGAGTACTGACCTCCAAACATGTACTATATACACACAATAAATAAATACATATAATTTTTTTAAAAAAACTCTTTTAAAAATCAGTATAAATATTGTTGAATTTAAGTTTAATTTTCCTATTTTGTAGTATAAATTTTAAGTGCTACTTTGAGTCGTGACAGTGATGACTAAATGAGCTAAGATACTTAAAATGCAAAGTCCATGTAGCTTTAAAAGTGTTGAATAGCAGTTCTTCTCCCACCCTAGCTTTGGTAGGTGTGCCTGGCAATGGAAGCAGTGTCTATGTAAGGTGTTCAATATGATTATACACATTTGCATTGTGAAATGGATACTTTTGAGTTAATTAACAGATATATAGGTTTTTACATAAGAGCAATAGTGGTGATCTGATGGCTGTATCAGTCACTGCAAACTCGTGGACTCATAGCTGTAACTTTGACATGTGAATCCATATTCTATTTAAATTTTAAAGAATGTTTATGTGTGGATGATTTTTCTGAGTGTTTGTGTTCTGTGTGCATGCCTGGTGCCTCCCGATGCCAGAAGAAGGTATCGGATCCTCTGGAACAGGAGTTACAGATAGTTGATTGTAAACCACTCTGTGGGTGCTGGGAATCAAATGTGGGTCCTCTGGAAGAAAGAGCAGCCAGTAAATCACCCTCTTAATCACTGAGCTAGGTACCTCTCTAGCCCCTGAGTTCACATTCTTAATTTGATCCTAGATATCTTTTTTGTTTATTTTATTTATTTATTTGTTTATTTATTTATTTTGCCTATCTGTCTTACCTTGGGATTTTTGGGCTGAGTTTCTGCCTTCTAACCAATACTTTAAAAAACTCAGGTACTAAAAAGTTTCTGGGGGCAGGTGAGGTAGCTCAGTAGGTAAAGGCACTTGTTATCATCCTGATGACCTGAGTTCCACCCCCATGACCCACATGGCAGATATGTGTCCACATACACAAAATATATAAGGAAATGTAATTAAAGAAAAATTCTGGGCCTTTCAGATGTCTTAGCAGGTAAAGGTACCTATGTTCAAACCTAACAGCCTAATTTCAGTCTCCAGGCCCCACATGGTATAAGGAGAGAACTGACTCCTGCAGGTTGTCCTCTGGCCTTCACACATGGGCTTTGGCACCTAAATAAAATATATGGCATATAAATAAATAAATAAATGTGATGAAAAATACAGAGAAGAGTTTTTAAGCCTCTTTTCCTAAATAAAACATATGACATATAAATAAATTAATTAAATGGATGAATGAATGAATAAGTGAGTGAGTGAGTAGGTATAATAAAAAATACAAAGAAGAGTTTCTAATCCTCTTTTCCAGGCTAATCTTAGTATCATTTTCATAAAAATCAAATATATGTAGTTAGTAATAACATTAATAAAACATTTTGAATTAAAAACAAATTTATATATTGGTGCATATTTGATGTTTTGCTTTCAGTGGATTTTAAGATGAATTTGTGCTTATGAATTACTGTTTTTATGATTGATGTTGGATCTCCTCATGTGGCTAATATCTTTTATCTTGGGCCATCAGAGTCAAAGGTCAAGGTGTCTTTAAACAGTAAGTAGGGAAGAACGTGTCCCCGCACAGCCCTTCTCTTTTTTTGTAACTTACTCAAGTGATTAAATTAAAATTAAATGATCTGAGATTTTTTTAATATTTATTCATTTATTATGTATACAATATTCTGCAGGCCAGAAGAGGGCACCAGACCTCATTACAGATGGTTGTGAGCCACCATGTGGGGGTTGCGGGGAATTGAACTCAGGACCTTCAGAAGAGCAGGCAGTGCTCTTAACCACTGAGCCATCTCTCCAGCCCATGATCTGAGATTTTTAACCAGATCTAGAGTTCTGGTGCTTTAAATTATTTTGCTAGAGGGAATGGGGAAGTTGGTTCTAATGAAAATAAATTTTAAAAATCTAGGATTCCAGGCGGTGGTAGCTCACACCTCTAATCCGTGCACTCAGGAGGCAGAGACAGGATCTCTGTGAGTCCGAGGCCAACCTGGTCTATAGAGCGAGTTCCAGGACAGGCTTCAAAGCCTCAGAGAATCCCTGTCTTTTTGTTTTGTTTGGTTGTTTGTTTGTTTTTTGAGACAAGGTTTCTCTGTAGCTTTGGAGCTTGTCCTAGAACTAGCTCCATATTGGCCTCGAACTCCGAGATCCGCCTACCTCTGCAAGAATCCCTGTCTTGAAAACCCAAAAAAAAAAACTTGGTTTCCTTCTAACCTATAAAATTAACATAAAAGATGTTTTTTAAAAGATAAAAGTTTTAAAAAGATTTAAAAACATATGGGTGGGGGGGAAATGTATCAGCCGGGCAGTGGTGGCACACTCCTTTAATCCCAGCACTCGGGAGGCAGAGACAGGCGGATCTCTGTGAGTTCGAGACCAGCCTGGTCTACAAGAGCTAGTTCCAGGACAGGCTCCAAAGCTACAGAGGAACCCTGTCTCGAAAAAAGCAAAAAACAAAAAAAAGTATCAAGGATCTACCTAGTCAGCAATTATTTAAATTGACTTGTTTGTTTAATCTCTTTAGGACAAGTAGCTTGAAGCTGGAAGGTATAAAGAAATTATGGGGCAAGGAGGGCTATCTCCCTAAAAAGGAGAGTGGAATTGGTGACAAAATGGAAGTGCCGCATGTTCCTGGGGAGGGTGCAACAATAGAGAATGCCAGCCAGGCCACAGCCAGAAAGGACCAAGCTCAAGGCCTTACGCAGTCTACAGAGGAGAAAGAAAAGCAGCTGTTGGCATCCTCACTATTTGTTGGTCTTGAACCAGAAAATACAATCAATTTGGTAAGTTTTCTGTTACATTCCTGCTCTCTGCTGGTAGCAAGAACTAGATTTCATCTATACATGGTGTGAGGGAAATGCCTCCTATAGCTCTCTCAGCCATCATCTTTCAGCTCTAGAGCTACCAATGACATAGGTTTGTTTTTAATTTTATTTATTTATTATGTATACAGTGTTCTGCAGGTATGTATGCCTGCAGGTCAGTAGACAGCACCAAATCTCATTATAGATGGTTGTGAGCCACCACGTGGTTGCTGGGAATTGAACTCAGGACCTCTGGAAGAACAGCCAGCATGCTTAACCTCTGAGCCATCTCTCCAGCCCCAGTGACATAGTTTTTATACCACTGAGGTGACAGCATCCAGTCCCCTTGAGTAAGTTATTCTCTGAAGTCTAGTCTGCTACACAGGTCCAGGGTCTACATAAATTAACAGGAATGACCAGGGTGAATGAGAGAATTCTCTGAAGGAAAAGGGAATGATTAGAGATTATCAGTAATAGTGGTTTGTCTGTGGGCTCTGCTTGCATAGACCTGATCAGACTGTTCTTCACTTAGGTTAGTGGTGGCAATTTTTTTTTTATTTTATTGATATTTATTGAGCTCGACATTTTTCTCTGCTCCCCTCCCTGCTTCTCCCCTCCCCCCTTCAACCCTCCCCCAAGGTCCCCATGCTCCCAATTTACTCAGGAGATCTTGTCTTTTTCTACTTTCTACTTCCCATGTAGATTAGATCTATGTAAGTCTCTCAGTGTCTTCATTGTTGTCTAAGTTCTGTGAGATTGTGGTTTGTAGGCTGGCTTTCTTTGCTTTATGTTTAAAAACCACCTATGAGTGAGTACATGTCTTTCTGTGTCTGGGTTACCTCACTCAAAATAATGTTTTCTAGCTCCGTCCATTTTCCTGCAAATTTCAAGCTGTCGTTATTTTTTTCTGCTGTGTAGTACTCCATTGTGTAAATGTACCACATTTTTCTTGTCCATTCTTCAGTGGAGGGGCATTTAGGTTGTTTCCAGGTTCTGGCTATGACAAACAAAGCTGCTATGAACATAGTTGAGCACATGTTCTTGTGGCACGATTGAGCACCTTTGGATATATACCCAAAAGTGGTATTACTGGGTGTTGAGGAAGGTTGTTTCCTAATTTTCTGAGAAATCTCCACACTGACATCCAAAGGGGTTGTACCAGCTTTCATTCATGTGGTGGCAAATTTTATGGAATGTTTTTCTTCTGTATTTTCTGGTCAGCCTCTGATTTTTTGTTATTGAGGTCAAACCAATTTTTCTTCTCTGCTTACTAACATAGATCATGAAATCAAATTATTATAGATTATTAAAATACAGTTTAGGTCCCCTTTGTAGTCAGGGTAACTTAGGAGTCTATAATACAGCTCTGGAAACAAAAACAAAGCTAGGTTGTCCAATTTTATAGTGTTGTAAAAGATACCAAACAACACTTTTTAAAATGACTACAACTGAGTTCTGACCTTATATTATTTCCTTTTCTAAGTTGGTGGTTTTTAAAAGTGTTTTGTTTTGTTTTGTTTTTGCTTTTTCAAGACAGTGTTTCTCTGTGTGACCACCCTGGCTATCTCTGTAGACCAGGCTGGCCTCGAACTCAGAGATCTGCCTACCTTTGCCTCCTAAGTACTGGGATCAAAGGCAAGCACCATCTTGCCTGGCAGTTTATTTTTTTAAGTCAGGAGTAAAATTTAGCTGATAACTTTAAGAATTTTAGGGTTTTACATTTTATTTATCTGAGTTTTGCCAATCTTTACAGATTCTTAGTGTTAATATATTGTTCATTTGAGATTATAGAAGATATTTAAAGCTCATGACTAGTAAAATAGTTTCTTCTTACATTATTATATTTTATTCTTGCAGTTGGGAAAAGCAGACCTCGTGTCTCACAAGTTCAGGAGGAAATCAAAATTCAAGGTCGCCCAAAGTGACAAGACAACCAGTGCTCTTAACTCTGTCTCCTCCGCCCTCAGCTCTGAATCAGCTGTGGCCCAAGAGGATGATGACTGTCTGAGAGCTTTGAATAGAGGGGACCCTGAACTCAGTGCCGAGCTCTTGGGTTCTGAGTCTCTGTCAGAGCTGTCCTCGGTTGAAAAACTCTCAAGTGTCAGCTCACCTGCGCCTTCTTTGTTTGCTGATAACAACATGGAAGTTTTCCATCCCTCTTCATCCTCTGTAACTTCAGCTGCAGCCTCTCTGTTGGAAGAAACTCCGGAGCATGGGCATTCAAGTCTCGTGGAAATCTTTAGTAATGACACGGTGTCAGTGTCTTCTTACAAAATTTGGAAGGATGATTGTTTATTGGTGGTCTGGGAAGTCACTAGTAAGACTGACTCAGAGGTGACAAATGCTAAGTTAGAAATTTTTCCTGTGGAAAATTTCAAGGTAAGACAATGAATGCGTAATTTATCTTTTCTACCTTAAGTAAATGACACTTAGTGTTTCTGCCTTTGCCTCGGGTACCTTATAAATTTGTTCCATATCCTCTTTTCTTCCTTAAATCAGGGCTCAGGATACATTATTCTAAAGAAACAAAGGAAGCCCAACAATAGTACTGTATTTGAGTGGGCCATAGAGCTTCTGTAGAGCATAATGAGGAATGTAGGTGGTGCACACCTTTAAATCCAGCACTCAGGAACAGAGAAGGAGGAGTTCTGTAGTTCCTGGACAGCCAGAGCTACAAAGTGAGACTTTGTCTCAAAAAGACCAAAAATAATTCAAACAAACAAAAAATAATATAGGCTTCTTTTTTTTGGGTGGGGGTGGGGTTTTTTTGTTTTGTTTTGTTTTGTTGAGACAGGGTTTCTCTATAGCTTTGGTGCCTGTCCTGGAACTAGCTCTTGTAGACCAGGCTGGCCTCGAACTCAAAGAGATCCACCTGCCTCTGCCTCCCGAGTGTTGGGATTAAAGATGTGCGCCACCACCGCCCGGCAAATATAGGCTTCTTATACTGCTTTGTTTTTGAATCTAACTACTGTGCCTTACTTGCCATGTTACATGGTCATGTTTCTTGAATGCTTTTACCTGTTTCTTCCTGTTGATAGCAAGGATATTAACATTATGTTTCTGTAAAGAATTGACTAGTTGCCTGGGCAGTGGTGGCGCACACCTTTAATCCCAACACTCGGGAGGCAGAGACAGGCGGATCTCTGTGAGTTCTAGGCCAGCCTGGGTCCAGAGCCAGTTCCAGGACAGGCTCCAGAGCCACAAAGAGAAATCCTGTCTTGAAAAACCAAATAAAAAACAAAAACCAGAGTTGACTAGTTGATATCTGTAGAATGCTTATAACATTAAATGCGTATCCTGTGTTCTTGGTGTTTCTTGTTTTTATTCTATGATCTCTATTTATGTGTTCTCTAAGGACTACATTTGCTCTTGTCATATTCACTGAAATTAACTTTTCAGATTATTTAACAGAACCAAATAGAGCATTAAAAAATATTAAGAGGTAAACAGTCTCCTTCTTTCTCCCTGTGATTTTTTATTCTGTGCTCGGTACTTGGACATCACTCTCTTCCACAGCTCTGAAAGGGTGCTATGGCAGCTTTTGAAAGCTCGTGTCTGCATGTTGTAAGTGTTCTTGGCACAGTTGTGACATTTGACAGGCGTGTGTCAGAAGGGTAACCATTTCTTTCTGTGAGCTACATACAGTTGGTTGAATGAGTTATTGCCATTGCCCAGGGCAAGAATTCTTGAATACATATTAAAAAACAAAGAAATGTATCTGAATTCTACCAGTACAGTTTGAGTAGGGATGGAGAGAGAGAATGGAAGGCAGCTGTATGATTGTTATAAATCTTCTAGCTTAAGAATCTGGTGGTAGCCAAGGAGTGATGGTGCACGCCTTTAATCCCAGCAACTCAGGAGGCAGAGGCAGGCGGATCTCTGTGAGTTTGCAGATAGTCTGGTCAAGTTCTAGGACAGTGGAAGGGGGGTGTGTGCTACACTGTGAAACCCTGTCTCAAAAAAAAAAAAAGAAAAAAAAAGGAGGTAGGAGCTATGGAAGAATGCTTGCTTAGCACACAGACGCTGCTTCTCAAGTGCTGGGATTAAAGGCATGCGCCACCACAGCCTGGCTGTTTAGTGAATTTTTGTATGTTGTTTCCATAATGTCATTTGTCAATTTCCCACATTAGTGTACTTTAGTACTCTATCGCTTAAATAGAAGTTTGCTATCCATATAACAGTATAATGATTCTTTCCTCGGTATTTTTATTACTTTCATTTGCAGATCATTGAGCAACCTGGATGCTGTTTGCCTGGGATGGAAAGCACCAAATCTTTTCAGTGTGGTGTGCAGATGGAAAGCCCTTCTGTAGAGGGGACTCTCTGTGGTGTTATAAATTACCAGATGATGGATGCACGTTCTGTTCAGTTGGAATTTTCCATGAACTTATCATTATTAGATTTTATTAGGTAAATACCTTCTGGCATGTTTTAGTTATCCAACTATTATGCCCTATCCTCCTTTTTTCTTTCTAACTAGAGACACTATGTTAACTATTATCAAATATAAGAATTAAATATTAGGGTCTGGAGAGATGACTCAGCATCTAAGAACACTGGCTGTTCTTCCAGAAGTCCTGAGTACCCACATGGTATCTCACAACCATCCGTAATGAGATCTGGTGCCCTCTTCTGGCCTGCAGGGATACATGCAGGCAGAAGGCTGTATACATAGTAAATAACTCTTTAAATAAAGAATAAGTATTATACAGTCTTGGGTTAGAGAGAAATAACTCATTGGCTTCAAAGGCTTCCAGGGGACTAGAGTTGGGTTCCTAGCACCTGCACCAGTGGCTCACAACTGCTTGTAACTCCAGCTTCAGAGGATCTAACACCACACCATTCTGGCATCTGTGGAAGTCTTGCATACACATGCTCACACACAAACATATACTACATACACATAAATAATATTTTTAAAACCTATGGAGGTTGTTTGTTAGGTCTGGTTTTGGAGGCAGGGTTTCTTTGTGTAGCTCTGGCAGTCCTGAAACTCATTTTGTAGAGCAGGCTGGCTTTGAACTCACAGAGATCCAACTGCCTCTGCCTCCCTAGTGCTGGGATTAAAGGCATGTGCCACCACTGTCCATTTTTAAAACCTTGTATTTTTTTTTTTTTTTTTGGTTTTTCGAGACAGGGTTTCTCTGTGGCTTTGGAGCCTGTCCTGGAACTAGCTCTTGTAGACCAGGCTGGTCTTGAACTCACAAAGATCCTCCTGCCTCTGCCTCCCTAGTGCTGGGATTTAAGGCATGCGCCACCACCGCCTGGCAAAACCTTGTATTCTTATAAATCAGGCATGATGGCTCATAATCCCAGCAGTCAGGAAGCTGAGGCAGGAAGATTGCCACCTGCTTAAGCATAGTGAGTTCTAGGCCAGCCTGGGCTACAATTTAAGGCTCAGCCCCTTTCCACACTTATTTCATAATTTCAAGAAGATACATATATATGTGTATATAATTATATATGTACATAATTAATTCTGTATCTTTAAAAGTAGGGTTTTTAAACTATACTGTCAATATGTACTTATCACAGAAATTCAAATGTTATAAGAATATAAATAGAATATAAAAGTTAGCTAGGTGGTGGTGGCACATGCCTGTAATCCCAGCACTCCAGAGGCAGAGGCAAGCAGATCTCTGAGTTCAAGGCCAGCCTGGTCTACAAGAACTAGTTCTAGAATATGCTCCAAAAGAACAAAAATAAATAAATAAATAAATAAAATAGAGAATATAAAAGTTGTCTATAATTTATCCCCTAAATGTTCTTTGCATTCATATAATTATTTTAACGTGTGTGTGTGTGTGTGTGTGTGTGTGTGTTGACAGAGTCTTAAGTTCTTTGGCTAATTTATTTAAAGTTCTTTATATTGATTATCTTGTATATCACTTTGGCAGAAATTTCATTATTCCCCAAATCCAAAGTGTGTATGTGTGTGTCTGTGTGTATGTACACACACACACACACACACACACATATATATATATAGCACATATATTGTCATATATACATTTATGATAAAATAGTTTATATTTGAGAATTTGGAGGGATTAATATCTAAAAAGAGACAAAATTGAATGAATTCTTGAAAGGAAAAGTTCAATTTGATATGTTCTGCTATAGTAACTTCATCAGGTTGGAAGATAATGCTCAGAATTCTAATCATACCTGGTTTAAAAGCATAAAGCTCTTGGAACTCAAATTTATCATGACTATATTTAATTTCCATGAGTCATATAGAATGTGTTTGTTCAGCATCATTGTGTTCTTAACAACATAAACTAATTTTAAAATTATTTTCAGGCCATTAAAGATCTCAACTGAAGACTTTGGCAAACTCTGGTTGGCCTTAGCAAATGATGTGAAGCAAACTATAAAAATATCAGAGCCTCAAGTTGCCTTGGCTTCTGTCCTAACAGAGCTGCAGCAGAAGCTGGGACTTCATGTCATTGACGTCGTAGGTGTGTAGAATTATGAAAAGGCAGCCCCATGTGAATATGGATTTTCTTTCAGGTGTCATGCTTCTTAGAACTATGCTTCTTATCACATGTATCTTTAAGATAAGTGTGTTTTCCAGGCTGTATTAAAGAATATTTGATTTTAAAAATTATGATGGATAATTAACTATCATTTAGCTTTTGTTTTTCTTTTTAACACTTTAAACATTTCTCCATTTGTGTGGAGTAGGCCTCAAATCCAACCAGAAAGTGGTTGATAACTGAAAATAGTCATGTCTCTGTTGGATCAGACAGCACCTCTAGCCTGGCAGGTCAATATTGTCATAAGTAGTGTCCACACTAGGTGAGACCATGGTCGCCTTTTCTCCCCAGCGTCCTGCTGGGCCCTAGCACGTTGGTTGCTAGCAACCGGGGAGGAAGCGTCCAGATCAGCCTCAGCCTTAAAAGTGTGTGACATCCTAAGGATGTGGTGTCTCCAGTAATATAGTCTTGCTGCCACCAGGCAGTGGTGGCACACACTTTAAATCCCAGCACTCGGGAGGCAGAGGCAGGCGGATCTCTGTGAGTTCGAGGTCAGCCTGGTCTACAAGAGCTAGTTCCAGGACAGGCTCCAAAGCCACAGAGAAACCCTGTCTTGAAAAAAAAAAATAGTTTTTGCTGCCTAGTTACAGTGAGTCATAAAAGCAATGTCCCCAACCTCCATTGTTTTGGGAGCCTCTGGAGCCTCCTGGTCTGCAGCTGCTGTGCTAATAATATTCTACACCTTGCAGCTGGGTTTAGAACCATGTGGTCTAGTAATAGAATTCTCTTATCTTCGCAGGATACCTCTGTTCCAGGTTTTAAGAAAATTATCCTGTCAGGCATGGTGGTGCACTCCTTTAGTCCCAGTGGGGAGGGGCTCTAGTCCAGCCTGGTCTACAGAGCTAGTTTCAGGACAGCCAGCTTGCTCAAAAAAAGAGAGAAAAGGAAAATTGTATCTTTTAGTTTCTTATAAAGCAGTAGGTTTCAATGTGGGTTTTTTTTTTCTTGTAACATTAATTTTGGTTAACCTTAGTCATTCTGACTGGGGTAAGATAAAAATCTGAAAGTAGTTTTAATTGACGACTGAAGATATTGAACTTTTATATATACATATATATTTCTCAGCCATATGTATTTCTTTTCATGAGGACGCCATTTAGTTCTGTGTCCCAATTTTTAATTGGTTTGTCTTGATCCTTTTTGTTTTGTTTTTTGTGTATCCTAGAAAGCAGCAATGTTCTGATAGGATTTTTTTTTAACCTATTCTGTAGACTGCCTCTTCACTTGATTGGTGGTGCTCTTTGCTGTAAAGAAGCTTTTAACTTTTATGTGGTCCTTTTGGTCAGTTTCTGTGCTTAATGCCTGTGCTACCGAGGTCCTGTTCAGAAAGTCTTTTCTGTTCTTATGTGTTCAAGTGTATTTCCTACTTTCTTTGTCACTGTAAGGGTATCAGATCTTAAGTTGAAATCCTTGATGCAGTTAGAGTTGAGTTTTATTCAAGTTTGTAGTAAGGATGTGATTTCATTCTTTTACTTGTAGCTGCCATTGAGACCTGCATCACCTGTTAGACATACTATATATTCTCCGATGTGTATTTGGGGGACTGTAGGAGCATGGCTTATTTCTGGTGCCTTCACTCCATTGGATCATGTGTGTCAGTTTTTATGGCAATACTGTGCCATTGGTGAGCGTAGAGTATTGAAGTCGCTGTGTTGGGTTTAATCTGTGGTTATTTTATCAAATGGGTTGCACCTGCATTGGGTAAATTTATATTTAGACTTGTGATATCCATTTGATGGGTTCTTCCTTTAATGAGTATAAAGTGACCATATCATTTCTGACTAGTTATTAAGCTATTAGTATATGTTACGCTGTATACATTATGGTATACTACTATTTGGCGTTTTATATATATATATAATTTTATATATAATTATATACTATTAGCCTGTTACCAAGCACTTGGGGCACTTCCATTTTTGGTCGGATATGAACAATGTTGTGAATATAAATGTTGAAATACCTGTTGATATTCTTTCCCTCAGTTCTTCTGATCATATACGTAAAGTGGAATTGTTGAATCATATGTTGTTGTTGTTTTTTATAAATCACTAGATCATTTATATAGCAAACATATATTGCGGCGAGCCCCGACCAGCGGGAAGAAAGCCACTGACACAGGATCCTTCTCTGATCACGGTTTATTGAAGCGCTGCTTGGTTGAGGGAGAGCTGGATGTGAGGGGCCCCGATATATCTTTTTACATTAGTAAGCAAGAGTTCATATCTGTCCACATCTTCAACAATACTTCTGCTTTTATATATATACATTTATATAAATACATATATATATACGTGTGTGTGTGTGTAATAGTCTTCCAAACAAGTATAAAATGCTATCTCATAATTTTGATTGATATTTCTCTGGTGATTAATGACAAACATCTTTTCATGTGCTTATGGCCCGTTTATAGATATTCTTAGAGGAATGTCTGTTAAAGTCTATTTTATCAAATAGTTTTCCCTTCTTGTTCTGTCGCAGGCAATGAAGGGCTGTTGGCATGTAAGCTGCTCCCATCCACCCCGTGTGTTCTGCACTGCCGAGTGCATACTGGTGCGGTGGCCCTGTGGTTCCGTTCCTCCTGCTCTGCTCTTCCAGACTATTTATCGTGTCACTGTCAGAAAGTGATAGAGACATCCTAGCAATGCTCTGTTCAGTTTACTTTCTCACATAAATGGTTTACATTTATAAACTTACCAAAGTACAAAGAACTCATGGTACTTCTGATGGAAATGGGGATTATTGTAAGGTTCGGTTTATGCGTTTTCTTCTTGATTTCTGATAAGGATGATCCCCAAGAAACTGTGTCACTAATTTTTTTACTCAGGATTGTACAGTGTTTGGGTCTCCCCAAATGACCTAAGCTAATGTTATAAAATGTAATGATTTATATATCACTTAATGTGAAGGAACTGAAAATATTTATTTTGTTATAAATGTTTTATAACAGGTTTATTCTAGCATTAACTAATTTCTCAGTTCTCTTCTTTGATGCAGGGACACATGAGATAGGCTTTGAAATGTGGTGTTTATTGTGGAAAAAGGTGTGCTCTCAGTTATGTTTTTCTAGGTCAGTGTTAAACTCAGATGGCCTAGCACATACTAACGGTTGTAGAAGATTCATGAGCATGCTGGGTACTGGGGCAGATCCAATCTGCATTTTGGGTTTTTTTGGTTTTTTTTTTTTTACTTTTTAACTTGTTATACTTAATTTTAAATAATTTGGCCATAAAGTGCATCTGTTTGCTATTAGATCCGTTTGGCATTAAATTCTGTGACCATACTATAAATGGTCAATTAATTTTTCAAGGCTCTTAAAACTACTAATATTCAGTGGATGTAGATGCAGTAGTAACCATGTAAATAATGTTTTCATGTTATATTTGTGCATATAAGGCCTCTGTTAATAAAGAAGATGTTGTGCCTCGTATGTATGATGGGCCAAAATCCTGAGATTGTATACTAACTGAAATAGTATTTTATAAAAACTTATGGTGCTGTGGGAAATATTTATTTTACCCTTTCTGGTACTTCACCATTGAAACTATTCAGGTAATACAACCTTTAAGTCATTACATTAATTATTCTAGCTCGCAGGACTGGCTGTCACCGGGGTCAGGTACTCTGGGTTTAGGTTATCTCAATAATTGCTGATCAAGATGCTAATGAGCCAGTAGCTCTCAGTCATCTCTAGTTAGAGCAAAACAAATGTAGTATTTTCAAAATTAATTTTTAGGTTATTCATTTTAAAATGTAACATTTTGTTAATTTCTCTTTTAAAAACATATAGTTAGCTGAGTGGTGGTGGCATATACTTTTAATCCCAGCACTCCAGAGGCAGAGGCAGTAGGAGTTCTGTGAGTTCAAGACCAGCCTGGTCTACAGAGCAAGTTCCAGGACAGCCAAAGCTACACAAAGACACCCTGTCTCAAACCCGCCCCCAAGAAACTCACAAAAATTAAATAAATAAACAAATAAATAAAAATCTGCAGTTAAACCTTGCTAAAAGAGCAATAGAATTTCCTGTGTATCAGGTTTCTCCCTTTAGAAAACCAGACACCTTGTCAGCCTCAGCACTTTGATGATAAAGGGATTCCAGAGCAGCCAGCTTCCTGTTGCCTTTCAGCAGCCCTCCCGCTCCTTACTTAGCCTCACTCTCATGCTGACAGAGCAGGGCAGCACTTGGTATAGGAGATTCTCCTTGGTGTATGCTTTCAGGTATTGATGTGGTACCTGAGGTTGGATCGGTTAGGGAAGAGTACAGTATCTAAACTCACAGGGAGAACAGTCCCAAGAGATCATAGTTTTGTTTGTTTTCTGCTCTTTTGTTACAAGTATGCTCATGAGAGTAGCAGTAATTGTCATGAGACGTGCTTGACCTAAGAAACCACATAATAGTGCATGTGTAATGGTAGGTTTGGGGTTCAGGGATAATTTTAGATCTGCCAAAGGGAACATAGTGTCACTTTTATTCTTTCTAAACCCACTAAATAAAATGTAAGGTAACAGGGTTTCTACTGAAATGTTTAATATGATGTTTACAATTTGAAAACTAATGATTATAATAGAAAAGAGTATATATTTAAAAACCTTGGGCCAGTATATATTCTATCTAAACTCATTGAAGTATGTCTGAATCAGGCATCATCAATCTTTTTGCATTGTAGGAATATGATCATAAAGTAGGGAGAATTTTAGATCCAGTCTCTTTACTTTATAATCACAATTCAGCCAATAAAGGTAATACTTGGGAGAAGGGCTATGTGCTTCATGCTAGGATGGATTAGCAGCAGGTATGAGGCTGGGGACACAAAGGAAAACAGGAAAAGCATTGAGAGCAGCTGAAAGGATCCCCAAGAATCATCCCCAGAAGGTCAGTAGAAAAGCTACTTGGGTGTGAGAGGACCCTGTGTTAGTCTTGCTAGAGAAACCAGAGGAGAAGCTGAGCAGTTAATGAGAGCTAATGTGCCAAGCTTGCCAAACACTACTTTGCTCTGCAGGTGAGTGTTAACAAAATTCTTCTAAAATCCTCCAGATCAATTGTGTGAAACTGCAGTATTTTAATTTCATTTTACTCTTGGTTCTTTTATTTTCTATGGATAACCATGGTCTTCATCGCATGGTAAGCCACTAGAAGTGCACTGAATCTGTTCATGTGTCTTTAAGCTGTTTCCTTGTCAGAATTTTAGGGCAGAACAATGCAAGTGAATAACAACTTAATATGCATTTTTTACTTTGTTTTGGCATTGAACTCTGTAATTTTAAAAACTTCAATTGAATGTATAATAAAAAAATATATGCTTTTCTGGGTCTATATCTTTTTTTTTTTTTTTTTTTTTGAGACAGGGTTTTCTGTGGTTTTGGAGCCTGC
>JAQHUG010000051.1:456786-480024 GCA_028555095.1 Dicrostonyx torquatus | reverse complement strand
TGGAGCCTGTCCTGGAACTAGCTCTTGTAGAGCAGGCTGGTCTCGAACTCACAAAGATCCGCCTGCCTCTGCCTCCCGAGTGCTGGGATTAAAGGTGTGCACCACCACCGCCTGGCGCATGTTTCTTTCTTTAGGCAAAAAAGAAAGGCCATTCCCCATAAGGCTTTCAGTTTACATACACATACAAACATAGCAATTCCATAGGCAATGACAGTGATACCAAACATACATTTCACAGGGTCACGAAAACAGGTAAATCAGGCGCCTTATATCTCAGAGGGGGAGACATGGCTGTGAAGCTCCCCAGCAGATACTGGGAAGATTAGTTAAGAATGGGACTTCAATCAATACAGAATTCTAAGAAGAGGTTTCAGGCGCTAACTGCATTTTCTTAAGTATAACAGTTAAGCTAGAAGGTTGTGGTTAATAATTGTAGAGAAAAGTGAGAAGGAATTTCTTTCTCTGGGGCTGGTTTAGCAACCCAAACTTTTTTCCTGTATCTCTAGGGGTAAAGGCATAAACAGTTAATCTCCTGAGCTGTGATCTTATGTTAACTGAAACCAAGGTGAAGGGTAGATACAGAATATTAATAGTGTTAGGGTAGAGCAACGGCCAGTAGATTACACCTTCCTGAGTCTGCTGCTAGAGAATTCAGGGTTGCCCAGACCTGTTTTATCAGCAAGAGCAGACGTGCGGTCTGCTCTACTCAATGGCTGTCCCTATTGAGGTTCTTATGTGACCACATGTTTGCAAGGCTCCTTTCTTTGTGAAAGTCGTGGGGGACTAGCTCTATGTAAATTTGACTATGAGAACAAAGGTTTGGCTGAGCGAATGCTTTCACACCAGAGCCCCACCATGTGGCAGAGGTCATCCAGTTGCCTGTACAGGAAGAAGTTATCTCAATGAATGATTTTTACACACTGGCATATTTTAGGATGAATCCCATTATGGAAGGGAGAAGAGCCATGGCTTCACAAGATTTCTACAGAATTGACAGTGACTTTTCAAAAGACAAGTGTTCCCGAAGCTCTGCAAACTGGGTTTCTCATTGGAATACACTCCCATGAGTTTGTCTTGTGGCTTGTGACACATGGGAGGAACAGGCTGATTCTAGTTCAGTGGTAAGCAAGAAAGCATAGTAAAGCAGTGATAAGAAAGAAATCAAATGGTATAGAATCTGTTTGATCTGGTGTGCAGGAGGTGCTACCCAAGCTATGCCTGGGAGTGAGGATAACATAGGTAGGTCAGGATCTTGGCCACTAAACAGACTGACTAGACTGGCAGGACAGTCTGTGCCACCAAGGCTAGGTCTGAAGGTTGGGTATGGCGCAGTCACCAGGATGAGCCGGTGCACAATGTGTGATCTGGCTTAGGTCTGAGGATTGGGGGAGAGCAGGCAGGCTAGGGTCCAGGGAACTCTCTAGACCAAAGCACAGCATGTGTGACCTGGGCCAGGCCAAGAGGTTTGTGGTATGGATGGGGCAGGATCTGGTGGACTAACCAGACTGGACTGGTGCAGAGGAAACGTCCCTTCTCCCTTCAAATCTATATTCATTGACTAGTCTTTCCTGTCTTCCTCCCCCACCTCCTGGTAAACGTTGTTCTACTCTACTTCCCTAAGACTGGCTTCTTATATCCCACTTAGTGAATGGCATCATTGTTTTTCTTTCTGCACCTGGTTCATTTCATAATACCCTCTAGGCTTACCCACATTGCTGGAAATGATGGGCTTTCAGCGTCGCTGTGGAAGAATTCTGTTGTGGGCAAGCCCTGGTTTATTTACTCTGCATCTGTGTATTGACTCTTTTGAAACAGTGCTGAGATGAACCAGGAAGTACAGAGGTCTCTGAGATTCCATTTTCTGTGGTTTGCACAGGTAGGAATGGGGTTGGTGGATCACGTTAGATCTATCTTGAACCCTGTGAGGAAATTCCATAGCGTTTTCCCATAACAACAGTAAGTTATAAGCCACACTAGCAGTGTGTAGGGGACCATTCCCTTCTGTGCACATTCTTGTCACTAATTTGTTTGGCCTTTTTTTTTAATAATAACCATTATAAATGGAATGAGGTGATATTTCATTGTGAGGTATATTTTCATTTCCCTGATGATAAATGTTGAACATTTTTTCCTGTAACTGCTGGCCATTTGCATGTTTTCTTTTTTGTTTTGTTTTGTTTTGTTTTTTTGAGACAGGGCTTCTCTGTGGCTTTGGAGCCTGTCCTGGAACTAGCTCTTGTAGACCAGGCTGGTCTTGAACTCACAGAGATCCGCCTGCCTCTGCCTCCTGAGTGCTGGGAATAAAGGCGTGCGCCACCACCACCCGGCTTTTTTTGGTTTTTCGAGACAGGGTTTCTCTGTAGCTTTGGAGCCTGTCCTGGAACTAGCTCTTGTAGACCAGGCTGGTCTTGAACTCACAGAGATCCGCCTGTCTCTGCCTCCTGAGTGCTGGGATTAAAGGCGTGTGCCACCACTGCCCAGCTGCATGTTTTCTTTAGAAAAAAATTTTATGGATATTACCTATTTTAAATTTTGATTATTATTACCATTTTTCCTGTTGAGTTCTCTATATATTCTAGATATTAACCCCTTACTGAATATATTTTGACAGTATTTTAATTCATTTTGTAAGTAATGTTTTTATATTGTTAATTGTTATACATAACATTTTGGTTTGATAACATGTCATTTGTGTGGTTTGGCGTCTGTAGTTTGTCCTTTTGTGTCTTACCTTAGCAACTTTTGCCTAGTCCAGTTATAGTGATTTGAGTAAGAAATAGGCTTGGATTTGAACACTTGGTTCCCAGTTAGTGGCACTGTTTGGAGAGGCTTAAGAGTTAGTTAGGTCTGGAAGCTTGAGATTATATAGCCTTGTCCTTTTTCCATTTGCTTCTTTCTTTCTCTGCTTTGTGCTTTTGTTTAAAGATGTGCTCTCTCAGCTTCCTGCTTTGCTGCTCTGCCTGCTGCCTGCTGACCGCCCTGCTGCCTGTGCCATGCCTACTGCTGTGCCCGCTGCCTGCTGCCCATACTTACTGCCTGCTTCCATGCCTGTTGCCTGCTGCTTGCTACCATGCCTCCTACTCTGATGGAATCTTAAACTCTTGATAAGTTATTTCTGGTATTTCTCACAGTCACAGAGCCAGTATTCTCAAGAATTTACTATGTGTTCTCATCTATTGTTTCCTAGTTTTTTAGCTTATAGTTAAGTATGAACTATGTGGTGAGCTGATTTTGGTAAGTGTGAGTGTAGTATTTTGCATGTGACTATCCACTTCTCCAAAGAGCATTTCGTGAAGAAGTTACCCTTCGTAACATTTGATGTGGCAGCAGTTTCTTCATGTGATGGTAAAGCACCAGGAAAGTACAAGGATAAAACCGTCAAAATGTCAAAGACTTTTGATGCTTCAAAGAAAAGATGGAAGACCAGGAAAAGCGGCAGCCTTTGCTGTGGGAGCTGTATGCAGATGACATCCTCGAGAAAAGTTTCGCATTCAGAGTATCTACAGGATTCCACAACTTAAAAACAAACCGAGGAACCTGACTCAGAATGGTCACATTGTAGAAATTTTCATTTTCCAAAGTGGCAAACAAGTAATACAGCACCAATCTTTAAAGAAATGCAAATAAAAACCACTAAAGATATCACATTTATTGGGATATCTGAAGGGGTCTCTGGCCACCATGGCCGAGGCAGCATACCTAACCCTGAGGAGTTTATTTTAGGCATAGATAAGCACAGCACAGTTTGGTGAGGATTTTCCTGGTGGTAATTAATTCACTCCCATGTGCATGATGAAGCTGAGACTCCAGCAGAACGCTCTGTGAAGCACATGTAACAACTTCCATAAATCTAGATTGAGAGGCTCAGGATAAGGGCCTGCACACAAAGGTCCCCAGGCTCCTCACCACCTCTGCTCTCAGCCTTCTAGGCAGATAACCCTCCCTTAGGGACAACCCTGTGCTTAAACAAACCCTAGTGCTTATCTGTGAGCACTATCCACAGACATCCACTATTGTAGGCAGAGTTTCTCTGTAGCCGCTCCCAAATAACCATTCAGAGACTTATTATAAATGCTCGGCCAATAGCTTAGGCTTGTTACTGGCTTTTACATTTTAAATTAACCCATATTTCTTACCTGCCTCTGCCTCCCAAGTGTTGGGATTAAAGGCATGTGCCACCACCCCCCCCCCCGGTGGTACCTTCTTTCAACACAGAACATTCATCTTCTTTCTTCGTCTCTCATGACTCCTGAGACTACACCCTTCTTCTTCCCAACAATCCTGCCTAGCTATCAATCAGCTTTTTATAAACAATGAGCAACACATTTTCACAGTGTACAGAAGGATTATTCCACACCACATTACTAACCAGAAAGTAAGTATTCACAAGGATTCAGAGATGTTAGAAGCCCATGCAGTTTAATGTCAGCTGGGGCGTGTAAAGGAGGTGTTGTCCTAACATGTGCTCTTGACACTGCCTGTAGACATACTATGTACAGTTCTAGAGGGAGTTTGACATAATCACCAAACGCACAACTATGTGTACACCATGGATAATGGCCACCTTCATTTTGTTTTGTCACAACAGGGAAGGTCCTGCATGAGGAGCATTTGGAGCTCTTGATGGAAGAATTTGCATTCCTGAAAAAGGAAGTGATGGGGAAAGAGCTGCTGAAAGGGTCTCTTCACTTCACAGGTCAGTGCAAGGCAGGACTGCAAGTCACGGGGGAGGTCCCGACACCACTGGGAGCAGAAGCCATCCAGGTCAGTTGTCACCTGGGCAGTCTTGGAGCTCTCAGAGCCCCAGGGACCTGTGCCCTGGTACAGCTTGGTTCTTGACGTCACACAGCTTCTGTAGTATCATTTCAGGTCATAGCAGAATGTGGAAAAGCTAGTAAGCTTATCAAAGCTGAAGATAAGAAGCAATTGAAGAGATCAGGTGCAGACGAGGAGAGGAACATGTCCCTAAGGGCCTCAGTGGTACCACACACATAATTTATGTCACTAAATGAGTAAAGGGTCTGGAGAGATGGTTCAGAGGTTAAGAACACTCATGGTGGGGGCTGGAGAGACGGCTCAGTGGTTAAGAGCACTGACTGCTCTTTCAGAAGACCCAGGTTCAATTCCCAGCACCCACATGGCAGCTCACAACTGTCCGAAGATTCAGTTCCAGGGGATCTGACACTTCACACCAATGCACATAAAATAAAAAGTTAAGTAAACCATAAAAAAATATTAAAAAAGGAAAGAAAAAGAACACTCATGGCTGCTCTCCACAGACCCAAGTTTGATTCCCAGCATCCACATGGTGGAATACAACTGTCTAGAACTCCAGCCCAGGTTGGATACCCTGGGAGGTGCTGCTGGCATGTGGCACACAGACATACATGCAAGCAAAACGCCCATACACAGAAAAATGAAGGAAAAACTTTAAAAAGAGATTAAAGGCATAGTTCATTAACCATTTTAGTAGGTATTATTTTTAGAGAACTTCATACAAGAACAATAACATCTATATTAATAACTTTTCTAGTTATGGCAAAACACCTGACACAGGCAACTTAAGGAAGTGCTCCTTTTGCTCACTCTTCAGGGGTTAGTGCAGTTCATTGTCGCCTGAGAAGGCACTGTGGTGGGTGGAATGGTCTTTCCTGTCCCTTTAAGAGACAAGCCCCACCCACTCCCCCTCTACTGCTGAGGCAAGCTGATCTTCCTTCCCCTTCCAGCCCGAGCTCCTGCCCCCTCTCCCAGAAGAGGCAGCTTCTGCCTCTCCTTTCTCCTTTTCCCCCTCTTCCCTTTCTCCCTCCCTCTCTCTCTGTTCTTCTCCCTTCCCCCCTTTCCCCTCCATAACCCACTAAATAAATACCCACTTTCTCTGCATGGCGTGCCTAATAGGTCTCTGTCTCTCACCAGCCCCACAGCTCCCTGCCTGGGACCAGCTGCCTTCATGGCCTATCGTGGTTCTCCGTCCCCGCCTTCCCTGGGCATGGATCTTTGCAAGCAGTCCTTTTCCTAGCTCTCTTAGCATGTGTGATCTCTTGCAGCTAGCCCACTGGACGAAGAGAAATTTGGCTTCCCTGCATTCAGTGGCATTTCTCGCCTGACCTGGCTAGTCTGCCTCTTTGGGGAGCTTTCTCTTATTTCTGCCACCTTGGAAGACCGAAAAGAAGATGAGTATCTGAAAATGACTGTGCAGCTCGAGACCCAGAGCAAGGGGTGAGTTGTGAGAGACTTCCTAACGTCCTCGGGCACAAAAGGGTAACTCTTTTTTTTTTTTTTTTTTTTTTTTTTTTGGTTTTTCGAGACAGGGTTTCTCTGTAGCTTTGGAGCCTATCCCAGAACTAGCTCTTGTAGCCCAGGCTGGTCTCGAACTCACAGAGATCGCCTGCCTCTGCCTCCCGAGTGCTGGGATTAAAGGCGTGTGCCACCACCGCCCGGCAAGAGTAACTCTTGAGAGGTTCCGAAGGACAAGTCCCTGGCATCCAGACCCAAGACAAGTGTCTGCTCTTGTAGAGAGAACTTTCATTTTGTTTATGTGGCCTTTCCATCCTTTACACCCCCTGAGGGGTGAAGGAACAATGTAAGTTAAATAAATAATGGCTTACAGAAATAAAGCAAGTAATTAGGTTATGTATGTAATTACTTTAAGCTTTGCTATTTACTTATTTTCTATTTATTTAGCAGCATATGCATGAGTACGTGCCATTGCCCAGTGCATATTTCTAGTTATGAGGAAATTAAGATACAAGAAACACGTGGGTATTCTGCCTTGCCTCAAACCTTAACAGTATGATTTGGAAGGATATAATGAAGTTGTCTTAGGTAGTTGAAATAACTCAGATTTATCCAGCATTAAAGTAAAAATAGTGAATAAATTACACTCAGGTTACTCTTAGTCATCATTTTATTTATCTTAATTTTTTTATTTTAATTTCTTGAGATAGGATCTCACTATTTAGCCCAGGCTGGCCTTTAGTTTACCGTATAGACTATATAGCCCACCTCAGACTCAAGGAGTTCATACTTTATCTGGAATTACAAACACACCCAGCTTGTTCTGTGAACTTTGCAAAATACACACGGAGACTAATTTTTAGATAGAGTTTGACCAGCTGTTTTGCTACATTTCAGTATTCAATGACATATTTGCTTGAGATCACGATCAACTTCGGCAGAGATTATCTGTTTTCCATGGTCAGTGATCATAGCTCTGCTAATGATGATGCTGATGCTGCTGATAAGCAGCAGCATAGGTGAAGGAATGTCTTGGAGAGCGTTGTCTGTGCGCCATGCTGAGAAAGTGAGATGGATCGGTGCTTTGTGCTATGGTACTATTGGAAACATGGTCACCTGTAGTCTTCAGGTGGTGGTGAAGAGCTGGGTGCCACTGGGCCACCACCCTGAGGCAGCCTTTCAGGGAAGATGGGTCCTGTCCCATGAAGGCAGGTGTGAGTACCCATCTGCTTTCCTGTGTGGGTTTTGTTTTTTGTTTTTTTTTTTGGCATGTGTATGACATATGTTCATGTGTGTGCTTACACATGTGCACATGCCTTGATGTTGAGTGCCATCTTCTTCCTTGACCACTTTCCACTTTATTTACTGAGGCAGGGTCTCTCACCGAATCTTGCAGATTCTAAGAGTCTGGCTAGCCAGCTCTCTGGGAATCCTGTCCCTCCCTCCTGGCATTACAAGTGGGGCACCATGCCAGCAGAGCTTTTGTGTGGGTGCTGAGGATCTCAGCTATGGTTCTCAAGGTTGTGCCACAGCACTGAATGGATTTACCTTCTCTCCAGCTCTGTCCAGTGTGGTTTTTAACACAAGGAATGTTCTTGTCTTTACAGGACGTTGTGCTGGATTGAAGAGAAAGCGCCCGGTTTAAAAAGAAACAGATATTTAAATTTCCAATTCAAATCTGGGTCCCTGGAGAATGTGCCAAATGCAGGAATCGATAAGAAAATTTTTCTGAAAGATCAGGATCTATTTATTCAGAAACTCTTGGGCCAGGTTTCTGCAGAGGACCTGGCTGCTGAGAAGAAGCGGATCATGCATTGCCTGCATCTGGCCGATCATATCCAGAAGCTCTGCCGCCCTGAGAAATGAGGAGGAAGCTCCGAATACCTGAGAAGGGCTAGGGTTTGGTTTTATCAACACTTTATCTATAGCTCTTATAATTAAATAAACAGAAGGAGAGAAGTGTCATGAACTGGGTTGGGAGTAAAAGTTGTGCTGGGGCCGTCCGTGAGAGTAAGGAAAGAACCCCTTGAGGTCATTTCATCTTCCTAACAACAGCCCTGTTGGATGTAGGCAATGTTGTTTTCAGGTTTGTGGAAAAGCTGGCTTGAAGTCATCCAGGCAGGAAAAAAAATGGATTTGAAGGTCTACCCATGTTCCAAACTGTCCCTCACAGTCACAGGGTTACTACTAGTTGGTGGAAGAGCGCCAACAATAATAAGTGGCACGGTGTGAGTTTGTTGGAGGTGTTTGTGGTGAAGAGGTGGACAGCAAAGTAGCCTAGAGCAAGTCCTGGTGACTGTGGTGCCAGCACAGCTGGGCCTACAGGAGGGATCCCGGAGAGAAAACTATGGCTTGGTGTGGTGGGAAGAATTAGAAACCAGAAACAGGAGGCAGTGTCAGGCAGCACCGTGGTTCTGAAATTATTATTTAACAGCATAATACCTTGGCCAGTTTCTCAGATCAGGCTAAGTGCTCGGAAGGCCACTGGAAAGAGGTGTTCTGGTGGCAGCCCTCAAGGACATGTCTGCAGTCTTCTCCATTCCTGTCCATCAGCCTCTGCTGCCTTGAATTGAGCAGAGTGCCACGAACCCATGCTTGTTGGTCCTCTTGCATTTTCTCCAAAGCCTACTTTGTTTTTTAACCTACTGCTTTTTTTTTTTCAATATTTATTATTTCATGTGCATTGATGTTTTGCCTGCATGTATGTAAGGGTATCGGATTCCCTGGAACTGAAGTTATAGACAGTTGTGAGCCGCCACGTGGATACTGGGAATTGAACCTGGGTCCTCTAGAAGAGCAGTTAGTGCTCTTAACCACTGAGCCATCTCTCCAGCCCCAACTTACTGCTTTTTAAAATGAACAAGTTTCATTATAACATTTTCATACATGGGGATCATAGACTCTGCTCACCTTTTCACCTTCCTATTAATCCACCACAGTCCACTATCCTCTCCATGTGGTCCTCTTCCTGTTCCCAAAACCGCCTCCTAATGTATATACGAAACAAAATGTTGGGTTTTGGGGGGTTTTTTTGTTTTGTTTTGTTTTGTTTTTTTGTTATTTTGAGACAGGGTTTCGCAGTGTGCAACCCTGACTGTTCTGGAACTTTGTAACCCTCATGCCTCCTGAATGCTGGAATTAAAGGTGTGTGCCACTACCACCTGGCCGAAAGATACAATCTGAGGAGAAAAAGAGCTTCAGGAAATAGAATGTTGGAGTCAAGTCTTGTGCTCAGAGAAATGAGAAGTTTAAAGAAAGGCCTGATGGGAAGTGGAATAGAGAGGCCTAGGAACCTCCTCAAGAACCACTAGTCCACAAAAGAAAGCTCATGCAAATGTGAGCTCCAGCCCAAGCAGGAAGCAAAACTCAGCTTCAGCAACAAGGTTCTGCCTTGGGCAAGGATACAGGAGTAAAGAGGTTATAGATCCTTCCATGGTTAAGGAAAGCTGGCGAAGCCACGCATATGGCAGGGAAGTCCCTGCCTCGAGGCCCAGAGAGGCCATTCATGAAGATGTGAAGGTGAAGCCTGGATTGCCTTGGAGACCCCAAGATGTTGGAGATGGCAGAGCCATGGGAAACAGCAAGGAGAGCTGCAGGTGGAGGGGGACCAGGGCGAGAGACAAGTGTCAGAGTCAGCAGCACCGGAAGGAAGACCTGAAGAGCCATCAAGCCCTGGCATCAGACATGTAGATGCAAAATTTGGAGTTTGCCCACTGGGTTTCAGGCTTGCTTTAATATTTCCTCAGTATATCCCATTTCCTCCCTTCTAAGATGGTAATGTGTATTCTGTGCCATTGTATGTTGGAATTATATAATTTTTTATTTTAGAGGGAATAACAAGAAATTGCTCTGAATCTCAGAAGAGAACTTTGGATTTTTAAACAGTGTGGAGACTGTTATAGACTATGAGAACTTTTGAAACTGAACTGAAAGCATTTTGCATTGTTGTGGCTACAAGCTTATGGGGGCCAAGGAATAGAATGTGCTGGCTTAGCTAGGCAGTGGTAGCTCATGCCTTTAATCCCAGCACTTGGGACACAGAGGCAGGTGGATCTCAGTGAGTTCGAGGCCAGCATGGTCTACAGCGTGAGATCCAGGACAGCCAGGGCTGTTAGAGAGAAACCCTGTCTGGAAAAACAACAAAAAAGAATGTGATGGTAAAGACTAGGAAGTATGGTTGTGTTGAAGGAGGTGTGGTGTATCACCCAGTGTGAATTTTGAGGTTTCAAAAACCCACCCCATATCCAGTCCAAACTTCAGATCAAGATATAAGTTCTCAACTATGCTCCAGCACCACGCCTGCCTGCCTGCTGCCATGCTCCCCACCATGATAGTCACAGCTGTACCCTCTGAACGGTAAGCCCCAATTAAATGCTTTCTTATATTGCTTTAGTTAAGCCAGACATAGTGGCATACACCTTTAGTCTCAGCACGAGGTTGGCAGAGGCAGGTAGACCTCTGTGAGTTCAAAGCCAGCCTGAATTACATAGAGTTCCAAGACAGCCAGGGCTACATAGAGACCTTGTCTCAAAAACAAAGTTACTTGCCTTGGTCATAATCCCTTCACAGCAAGAGAAGAGCAAAACAGTGACCATGCAGAAGTGGTATGGGGAGGGCATCCTGACAGGCAGAGATGGGAGCCTGCCTCTGGCTGGTACCTGTCCTGCAGCCAGAGGAAGCTGGGCCTGGAAACGTGGGGGCCAGCTCCAAGGACCTCAACCCAGGTAGAGTGTATGCCTTCTCCTTCAAACTGAGGACACAGACATTTTAGGCAGAAATGGGCAGAGCTGTTTTAAAGCAGTGGCCATGGCAGGAGTGTGGACATAGAAGCCAGGAGGGAGTCGGCTATCATCCAGGACAGGTGTCAGGCAACAGAACTTGGTGACTGTGGGAATGTAGAGATCAAAGTGTGGTCAGTGACAGGAAGAAGAGTCAGGAGTGATGCTGGGACATAGTTCAGGTCCTGCATGAATGCTGGTACCATCTCAGAAAGGCAGCTCCCAGGGTGAGAGACTACCTCCCAGTGTAGACACTCATGTGCTGAGAGAGGGCCACACGGGGAGAGAAGGCATCTTAATCCAAAACTGTACTTGGTCATTAAGATATATGCAGCCATGCCCTACTGAGCACTTGGAGTTAAGATGAGTCTTTGTCTCATCAGTGACTAAAAAGCCTGCTATACAAAAGCAGGACAATTGCTAGACAAAGGACACTGATGGAGCTGCCTACAAGCTGAGCAGAAAGCACCAGGAACATAGCCTTTATAAGCTATCGGTTTCTTGATGGTATAGCTGCCTTTGCACCCATGCCCCCATAACCTGATAAAATCACTGCTTCCATCAAGAGGGGTGGAATCACTTCCTTGGTCTGATAACCTGAATGGATAGATCTGTTCACACCTCCCCAGGAAGTTGTACAAGGGAAGGGACTGCTTTCTGTTTGGGTTTAGAGCAAGTTATAAGGAATACCCACTGTACACTCCTGCTTCTTGACCATCCCAGATGCTGACTTGGCCTGTAAGCAGCAGGGATCCTGAGCACACTACAAGCAACTGTAGTTGGTTTTTTTACTCTTTGGGGACCCACCACCCACCCAGTTCTCAAATACGGAAACTTATTTATAAGTGCCCGGCCTTAACTTGGCTTTTTTCTAGCCAGCTTTTCTTAAACTGTTTCATTTTCTTTTTATGTTTGCCTCTAGGTTTTTTTCCTTTCTCTATGTCTTTCTTTCCTTCTTACTCTGTGGCGGGCTGGTGGCCCTTTTCTCCATTTCTCACTCCTCACTCACTTTCCTCTCTCCATTTCTCCTCCTTTTATTCTCTTGGCTGGCCAGCCCTGCCCATCCTTTCTCCTGCCTCGCTATTGGCTGTTCAACTCTTTATGAAACCAATCAGGTGTTTTAGGCAGGCCAAGTGACACAGCCTTACAGAGTTAAACAAATGCAACATAAAAAAAAAGCAACACATTTTTGCATCATTAAACAAATATTCCACAGCATAAACAAATGTAATATCTTAAAATAATATCCTACAACACCTTTATCACCATTTCCCTGAGGTTATGGAAAGACATTTTATATGTAGGAATGTTGAACTCTGTGGGACGGGATGAATGGCCCTGGAGCTGGAGTGCGGATATAGAAGACAGGAAGGAGAGCTCTGCAGTCGCCAGGGCAGGCAGTAGGAGTCTGAACTTGCTGGTGACAGGGAGGGGTCAGTGAGTCACTGTCACCCTGTGACTACAGCAGCACAGCAGCAAGGTGACTGCAAGAGATTCAGGAGGCAAACCACCCAGCGCAAGGCCCATGCCTGAAACAAGCAGCCCCTCCTGTGTTCCTCCAGCAGTGCCAGTTAAATGAAGCCATGCACAGAAGGGCAAGAGGACACTGATGTATCATCTTACTACTGCCACCCCTCCCGTGGAACACAGGTGCTTAAACACAGACCTCATCTCCAGACAGGCATTGAGCCTCTTCCTCTTATGTATCCCGTTTTGATGGACATGGCATCCTGGATAGCTGAGAGTAGTAACCAGGTGTGATGCTAACACTGAATGTCTACTGGGCACTCAGATATTGTACCAGAATGGTTTTATTTTTGAATATTATACAATTAAGTTTACAAATGATGAATTTTATGTACATGGACTAGAGAATTCTTTAAAGACAGTAAGGAGCTGCTGAGAAACTCTTCTCTACAACAGTCCAAGTGGAAACTAGATTCCAGAGACCAGAAGCACATGGTATAGAGAGAAGACTGTCTTTATGCTTTGGACCATCAGGTCCCCACTCCTGGGTGGATGGTTACCCGTGTGGAGCTTCAGGGTGTGGCATCCATGCTGAGGTGGCAAGAGGGGGAGAGCAACAACACCGTAGTAGCTGGCTATCACACGATAACCCCAGCATCTCTCCACAGCCCGAGAACACGGTGGCCTCCACTGTAGGCATCTAAGTGGCCTCAGTCTCCTTGTAGTACTAGAACATCAGAGAGATCCTCTGTGCCTTCCAGCTTCAGATTCTGAGGGAAGAAAAGAAACGCACAGGCTATGGCAGACAGATTTTAGAGAAGAGACAAAGTGACTGCAGAGAATGAGGTCTGCTCCATCGGTACAAGAAAAATCACCTCATGGCAAATAGTTTGTACAAAGCTGAGTCAAGCCATCTGCAGCAAGGGAGCTAAGAAATGCAGAAGGGGAAGCCACCAGGAGCCTTGGCACCCATGACTAACCTGCCTGACCTCCTCCACAGGTCCATAACCCCATCCCCCAACTGTCACATCCCTGACAGCTGCCCTTTCCACTTCTGCTCAGCACCCATCTTAACTCTCATCTTCGCCTTGGGCAGCTGTTTTCCCAGGCCTTTGTCTTCACCACTCCCACCCCTGCTTCACAGGTACAATGTGAGCCTGTTGGTATTCAGCATCCACCCCACCCTCTCCCTATCAGACCTTCCTGGTGCTCTGTAGCTAAGGCTCTAGAAGCTGAGAGAGCAGGGAGACTTAGCTTAGGGGGAGAGCACTGGCCTAACATATGCAAGGCCCTAAGTTTGGCCTGTAGCACAGGAGGGAGGAAGGTGCTTCCAGTTTGACCAGTAAGTTTTTGATGCTGGGAAACTACATCTACCCTGGATCCTAAGACCCAACCACACAGCCCATCTGAGGGGAGGTCACTAACTAGAGTGATAGACATGGTCCACATAAGAGTGACTAAGAGTAAGAACGGGGCTGGAGAGATGGCTCAGTGTTCAAGAGCACTGATTGCTCTTCCGGAGGGACCCAGGTCCAAGTCCCAGCACCCACAAGGCAGCTCACAGATCTGTAACTCTAGTTCCAGGGGATCTGACACCCTCACACAGACATACATGAGGACAAAATATAAAAGAGAGTAAGAAGGAAGATCAAGGTGTGGGATAGTGTTTAGGGAATGTTAGTTACCCTTGCGGGTGCTTAGCTCTGAATCATCACAGGACTCTTATCTGTGGAAGTGTCAAAATGGTCAAGTCCAATCCTGCATTCACCTTGACAGGGCATGAGCTGTGGTTACATTGTATTCTTCAGATAACAAGGCCTGTGAGGCCTCTAAAGCCTGCATCATCACTAGGGATGGGGAGCAGAGCTGCCAGAGCTGGGGACCTGAGTGAAGCACACTCACAGCCAGTGCCCACTTGTTAAGGTGATAACACTACCCTAGTTACCCACAATTAGGTTTTCAGCCTTTCTTCAGGTTCTTGGCCTCTGATGTTTGTATCAGGAACCAAACGGAACTATTCCCACTGCCATCAGTGGTACATGCCCACCACCCCTGCCCCATAAGCTTTTTTTTTTTTTTTTTTTAAACTGGGTGGTGATAGTGCATGTCTCTGATCCCAGCACTTGGGAGGCAGGGGCAGGCAGATCTCTGAGTTCAAACCAAGCCTGGTCTACAGAGTGAGTTCCAGGACAGCCAGAGCTGCATAGAGAAACCCTGCCTTAAAAAACAAAACAAAAAATAAAAAATATTTTATAATTATTTTCATTTTATTCATGTGTCTGTCTCTGTGTGTGTGTGTGTGTGTGTGTGTGTGTGTGTGTGTGTGTGTGTGTGTGTGAAAGGTCAGTGTATCAGAAACTCCTGATCTAGAGTTACAAGAGTTGTGTATTGCTCAATATGGGTGCCAGGAACTGAACTCAGGCCCTCTAACTAAGATTATGGGCTCTTACCCACTGACTGTGGTGCCTCATGGGAGATCTGCTATAATGAGATTCAAACCCTCCTGTACTTACTCGAATGACCTACCTTTTCATTGGCTAAATGCAGCAGACAGGCAAAAGCCAAGGGTATGGAGAGGTTCTGAGCCATGAGCGGGGGCAGCCTAGAAAGAAAGGCACAAGCACTGAGTAGGTCATGTAACTGAGAGAACAGGGCTCCTCCACCAGGAATGAATCACACACACACGCAACTAAAAACTACCTAGGAACAAAGGATGCATTTGCAAGCAAGATTTTCCAGTTTGTATTTGGAATAAAATGTCTCCTAGACTGTCCCAGGCACTCAGACAGGGAAGCCTCTTTACAGCAGACAGCTCCTTCAGTTTACAGAAAGCAAGCTGTGGGCAGTGGACCTGCCAGGCTCAGAAGGGATATCACCCCCAGCCCTCTGTCAGCACGCACCTCTTCTGCAGGTCTGTCGTGAGTCCACTGAGCATCTTCTTGTCACCTACTTCCTCAGGGGCCCCTTCTTTTCCATTGAGAGTTTGGTTTGTCTAACCAAAAAAGCAGATTTATGGATTGAGCACTTAAGTTCGTGCTTGGAACAACAGAAACTTGCAAAACTGTATATCCAATAAAGAAAAGTAGACTGGGTGAAGCAAAAATAAACCCTTGGTTATTTCTAGAAGACCTTAGGAGATGTTTTAATTTTATCCCCATACTGGCATTCTTAAGAGGTGTTGGAATTTTTCTCATTTGTTTTCTGTTGTGTTTTGAGATGGGGACTCTATATAGACCAGGCTGAGAGGCTGGAATTTTAAAGATCACCAGGACATGACTGTGAATAAGAGACCACATACCCTAGATTTGATACTCTAGCCACAATAGAGGTGATTAGACCCTACTTTGTGCTTCTGTAAAGTATTACTGCAAGACGTAGTGATATTTCTTTTGTATTTTCATAAATAAGCTTGCCTGAAGATCAAAATGCAAATAACAGCCACACTAGTCAGCCATAGTGGCCACACAGTGGCTGTACACAATCTTTTTTTTTTTTTTATTTCATGGACATTGGTATGAGGGTTTCAGGTCCCCTGAAACTGGAGTTACAGACAGTTGTGAGCTACCATGTGGTTGCCGGGAATTGAACTCAGGACCTCTGGATGAGCCATCTCTCCAGCCCACAAGCTTTAATTCCAGCAGCTACACTAGTCAGCCATAGAGGCCGGTCAGTGGTGGTGCACACCTTTAATCCCAGCACTAGAGAGGACTATAAAGTGGGGTGAGAGGAACTCGCTCTTTCAGTCTGAAGGTTTCACAGAGGTAAGAGCTCTCTAGTGACTTGGCTGCTCTGTTTTTCTGATTTTTGGGCTGAAACTGCACCACCACCACCACACCACCCCCCAAGAATGAACACATGGTCTCTTGGGTTTCGCTGGTCTCACCTCTCTCCTCCCCTCTCCATGTTTTTCTGGGGCCACCCAAGAGTAAGGTCATCTATTAAACCTGGGCATCTTTTAATTTGGTTTGATTTGGATTATTTGTGTCAGCAGAGAGGTTCATCTTAAAAAAATTCTTAACATTTGGAGGTCCCACCAGGGGGACTGTTTTTCCCACAGGCCCAAAGCCACATCTTAGAAAACACCCTTCTCGCCTGTGTTCTCTGCCAGGCTAAGATCAGCTTCTTCTCTATGACGAGCACATGCCACAAGGGCCCGGGGGCCTAATTTTTGTCAATTTTTCGGGCTTTCCTGTGAGAGTCACAATTGTGCCGGATGCCCGATTCAAGCGGCAAGCTAGGTCTCGCTGAGGTGGACTGAGTGGATAGAGATGTCTGCCACTCATTTCTCACGACCCCACCCCCACCCCAGTTTTTGACTCAAGAGCCCAGTCCCGGTGGATGCATTTTAACAGGCTTGAGTCCCAAGATTTGGCATAGACTTCTAAATGGGCTCTTGCGATTCAAAGCTAGATCCTCAAACACCCTTGGGCTGCCTTTTACAAAATTCCTTTTAAATTTGGGCTAACATCTAAGGTAAAAACAAACAAGACTCCAAAATCCCATGGTTTCTAGATGCATACTCCCGCCCCCACTCCCATCCCCGCTTCTCTAGCTGTTCTTCTCACTGTTGGTTCTCTACAATGAATCCGGAACTATTTTCCCCCGTCCTTCCACTCTAAAACCGCACAGTTCTTCCATCCTTTTGATTTTGTTCCCTCTTGCAGCATCTGCTAATCGGGTCCTTAATGGGACCACCTCTGTGCTTCCCTGGCTACTGCTTCCTGCCTACACCAGGACTTTTAAGTTGGTCAGTTGACACGGGTTTATAGAAGAATTTTATTTGTCTGTTAAAATAATGTGGCCACAGTATGCTTGCTTTATGTCTCTGTGAGCATGTGTGTACAGCTTGTTTTTCTTCTCTGTGTATGTGTGCATGTTTTCAGATCTGTAAAACTTCTAACTCCAGATTATAACAGCTCTGGAAAAATACAAACACGTGGGTAACTTCCATTTTGACCCCACCACCGTCTTAGGTAAGAGTACCCATATGTGCTAGTATTCTTTGACTTATTAAAATATTCCTTTTAATATTTTTATACTTACTAGCATTGGTAAACTGTAACTAATTGGGTAAAATAGATGTCTAAATTTAACTTATATGTCTAGTTTATGTCAGGTAATGGTACCCAATTCTCAATTGCCTTTACAGATTTGAGAGTATGGCATTTAACAAAAGAACTTCTAACACAGAGACATGCCAGCTCCTGCAGCATCCTATACTCCTCCAAGAAAATGCATGGTTGCGAAAGACCGTCTGCCTTGAGGCTTGCCTTTGGGTTTGGCAAAGCCATCAGCACAGCAAAAAGCAGCTTCCTGGATGCTACACCCAGGGAATCGATCTTCTCATCCTGCCAAGACAGGTAGACTAAATCTTACCCCCACAGGAAAATCACTGGGCTTCTTGTACTCAGCAGCCAATGGCAAGCACTGCTTCTAAGACTTGTGTTCTCCAAGGACTAAGGAGAGACTTGGGACTAACTTGGGATTATTCCCCTTAGATCTGTCTAATGGCATTTGATGACTTAAGGTACTGGGGTAGCTCATTACTTTTGTTAAGTTTCCTGCTAAAATACAGACAGGTTGCCTCTTTAACAGGCTTCACAGTCCAAGACTAACAGGTTTCAGGTGTATCTTTAAAAAATTCAGAGTTCTCAATTCCCTTTGTCTTCTAAAATGTTCATGTTCCAGTTGTCTTACAGAGATACCTACAGGTTCCTGGGAAAAAGTTCTGCTGCTGTATCAAAAATCAGGTCTGAGGCTGAAGAGATGGCTCAGCGGTTAAGAGCATTGCCTGCTCTTCCAGAGGTCCTGAGTTCAATTCCCAGCAACCACATGGAGGCTCACAACTATCTATAATGAGGTCTGGTGCCCTCTTGGCGCACTTGGGAGGTAGAGACAGGCGGATCTCTGTGAGTTCAAGATCAGCCTGGTCTACAAGAGCTAGTTCCAGGACAGGCTCCAAAGCCACAGAGAAACCCTGTCTCAAAAACAAACAAACAAACAAAAAATAATAATAATAAACCTAGCAGTCACCAGCGCCTATTTTAACCCCACCCATTTTCAAGCATATTTTACAGGTCACTCCTGCTGTCTGGGCCAAGACCAATTTACAAAGCGCTCTCCAGACAAAGCTAACTACCAGCTCCTGTGACTTCACCATTGGATTAGTACCAATTCTCCTAGATCAAGGACAACTACCAACTAAAATCTGATTTTATCTGCTATTGTGTCCCAATTATTCACCCATGCCTCACCTGTACAACCAGGGTACTTCTCTGTCCCATTATTTCTGGCAGTTAATGACTCTTCCCAGGACTAGTCCTATTCATATGGCTAATAATAACAATATATTTTTCCCCCAGCCACCAGCCTTCTCATCTCCCTCCTCTTGACATGTTTGACAGTAAACTCCAGGAGGATAGTAAACCGGATGCCTCTCTAGCCACACCTCTCGCTGAGCGTGAGCCCACCAACTCCCAGCTCTTCCCTCTCCCACGTTGCTCCATGCCCGCAGGAAGTAGACAGACTTGAGCTGGCACCCCTTTATCCAAGGAGTCTAAAATGTTTGGTTGAGGGGCTTCACCTCAGCTCGCTAGCATCCCTTTATCAAAAAAGTCTGGAATGTTTGGTTGGAAGCATCATCTCAGATCCCTAACAACCCTTTATACAAAAAGTCTGGATTGTTTGCCTGGGGGCTTCACCCCAGCTCCTGACATAAGCTCCCTCCTTTGGGAGTTACCTCATTCCAAACTCTACCTTCAAGAAAACCTGCCAAATGGTGACCCCTCTCCAGGGAGGAGCTGTGGGACAATAGTCTGTACCCTGTCACTTGTATTTTAGATAAACACTGATTGTCCAGTAGCCAGGCAGAAAGTGCAGGTAGGGCGACCAGGCAGGAAGCAGAGGCCGGGCAATGAGAATTCTGGGAAGAGGAAAGTTTCAGTCTACAGTCATCACCCAGAGAGAGAGGAAGCCAGACACAGAGCAAGTAAGATGTGACTGCCTCGCCAAAAAAGGTACAAAGCCATGTGGCTAACACAGACAAAAAGTATGTGCTAATATAAGTTATAAGAATTAATAATAGCAGCACTTGGGAGGCAGAGGCAGGCAGATCTCTGTGAGTTCGAGACCAGCCTGGTCTACAAGAGCTAGTTCCAGGACAGGCTCCAAAGCCACAGAGAAACCCTACCTCGAAAAACAAAAACAAAAACAAACAAACAAAAAAAGAATTAATAGCCAGGCGGTGGTGGTGCACACCTTTAATCCCAGCACTTGGGAGGCAGAGGCAGGTGGATCTTTGTGAGTTCGAAACCAGCCTGGTTTACAAGAGCTAGTTCCAGCACAGGCTCCAAAGCCACAGAGAAACCCTGTCTCGAAAAAACAAAACAAAACAAAAAAAAGAATAATAATAAAAAAAAAAGCCTGAGATACTAGGCCAATCAGTTTATAATTAATGTAGACCTCTGAATGATTTCTTTGGGACCTAATGACTGCAGAAACCAGATGCGACAAAAACCTCAGTCAACAGGGAGGATCAAGAAAGCCGCCAAATGGAAAACCCTCCCCAGGGAAGGTCAAGACCACTCCCACAGGTTATTTAAACTGCCCCCAGAGAATGAACATGTGGTCTCTGGGTTTCATGTGGTCCCCCCTTCTCTCTCTTCCCCTCTCTATATTTTCCAGGGGCCACCCAGGAGCACTCTATCAAACATGGGCATCTTTTAATTTGGTTTGATTGGGATTATTTGCATCGGCAGAGAGGTTTGTTGGCCAAAAAAGAAAATACTTAACAATTCATGCTATAGGGCTGGAGAGATGGCTCAGTGGTTAGGAGCACTGACTGCTCTTCCAGAGTTCCTGAGTTCAATTCCCAGCAACCACATGGTGGCTCATAGCCATCTATAATATGACCTAGCACCCCCTTCTGGCATGCGGGCACACATGGAAGGAATGCTGTACACATAATAAATATAAAAAATAAAATTTAAAAAAAAAAAAAAAATCCGTGCTATAGCAAGACCAAAGCAATGGTGACAACACACTGCCGAATGAACCTCTAAAACTGAGCCAGCCTAAGTGCCTTTGCAGTCAACTGAACATCTCTGCTGTTTGATACACTACACACACTAATACAGGGACTGAGGCTTTCCCTGATAGATCCAAGCTTCGGGTCCTCAAAAACCATGAAATCCATTGCTCGGCCAGCAGAACATGTGTGTAGAGTCCTGGATCTGAACAGTCACTCGGTTCACCTTACTCTCAGGAATAGGAATGTGATGGCATGATTCTATTTTCAGTGCTCTTATTGAAAACAACATCCCAGATCAGAATGTAGCTCAAAACTTAAACACTTTCTGACACTTGTAAGGAAGTCAATTTACTTTGCAACTTAAGATGCTATTGAGTAAGAACTCCAAATGCTCGTCAATACTGGAAAGTATTCGGTTGCTAAGGCAGCTTCTACTTGTGCATTTATGGCCACAGCACTGGCTTGCCATGTGATCTGCCCGCTCCGCTGCTGGGACATTTTTCTTTGTTGAGGCATGATGTCTTCTTAAAACTTTGACTGCATCCCTCCACTTGGGGGCCATGGACAACACTGAATCATGAGCTGTAGATGTCAGCTCACTCCTCTACACACAGGGGACCTAAAGAACATGAGTGCTGTCACCCACCTCTGTGTCAGCCTCCTTTCTAGAAAACTCGGTCAGCAGACTCCACATGCTCTGCTTCAGCTTCTTCATGTCCATCTTTTTGGCTGTCTTGGCATAATGAATTTCTATTTTATTTACCTGCAATAGGAGTAACAAAGCAGAATTAGGCAGAAGAAAAGCATTCACTATCAATTACTGTAAAAACAAAAGTCTGGAATGAAAAAGTTGGAAATCAAGAAGGAACTCAGGTGCACGCCTTTGATCCCAGCACTCAGAAGCAGAAACAACTGGATCTCTGTGGGTTTGAAGCCAGCCTGTTCTACATAGTGAGTTCCAGGAGAGCAAGAGCTACAAAGACTGTATCAAAAGAAAAGAAAAAAAAAATCTAGTTTCAACTATGAAGTTATACATAGCTGAGAGTTCCTCACCAAAAAAAAAAAAAAATCATTTGTTTTTGCCTTCTGTGTTTTGTTGTTTGGTTGGTTTTTAAGACAGGGTCTCACGTAGCCAAGGCTGCCCTGGACTTACTATGTAGATCTTGAACTTCTGATCCACTTGCCTACAGGCTGTAGTGCTTGGATTCTAAGTGTATACATGATGCCCTTTTAATGAGTCAGAATTTAAGGAACCAGGGGATTGAACCCAGGGCTTCATAATATGCTGGGTAAATACTCTACCAACAAAGCTACACTCCCAGATCCTAACTTTTTTTTAATCAGAGGTAATTTACATTAAGACTAAGAATTTCTCTCTGAGAGATGGCTCAGCGGTTAAGAGCACTGCTTACTCTTCCAGAGGTCCTGAGTTCAATTCCCAGCACCGACATGGTGGCTCACAATCATCTGAATGAGATCTGGTGCCCTCTTCTGGCCTGCAAGCATGCATGCTGCCAGAACACTGAGTATATAATAAATAAATCTTAAACAAACAAAGACCAAGAATTCCAGTGTAAGACAAGTAAATCAAATATTAAGTAGCACAAGCCTGGCACGTGGTACAGGACTTATAGGAGGCACAGAACTAAGCTCATGGAGGGAGCAGCATGTAAAGACACACGTGCTCTCTGCTGCAGCCTTCACTCGTGTACTCTGTTGGTGTGATCAATCCCCTCCTTATGGCCTGGGCTTGATTCTCAACACTGCAAAGGTAAATAAAAATTAATAAAATAAAATAAGGTATTTGGGAAGACGACAGTTCTACATGACCTAACTAGGGAGTGCCTGCCTGGAGAGCAACAGATAAAGACGGAAGATGGAAAGAAAAAACAGGTGGAGCACAGGCGGACAGGACTCTCACCCGAGAGGCGGTAAACAACTTCCAAGAACCATGCGATTCCTTGCTGCCTCTTCCTTACCTTCTGAGGCTCAGCCACCAAGTTCAACTCTCCGTAAGTTGTGATATCTACTTGGTTTTCAGACAAAATGTGACCATTCTCCTGTGCTGTCTTTGGCGTACAGCAAGGATCAGATTCGAGGTCAAAGGTCCCAGCTGGTCCCGCAAATAAATCATCTGGCCCTTCATCATCACTGTCACCAGCCTGGGCAAAGAAACAAGGCCGCAAGTTTGGCTTGCAGCAGCTGTCAATGGAGCTTAGAAACCACCAGAAAGAGTCCATGTACACAAAGCAAGCAGAGACCACCTGAGAGTCCACTGAATGAGTCCCACAAGGTGAACTGCTCACTTCACTTCTCCCCATTTCACATAAACCTACTAGACAGAGGGGTGTTACCAGCCTCAGACTGCTGAAGCAGAAGTTTAAAGGAGGCCAGTATCATCACCTTTACTTAAAAGCCAGAGCAGAGCAGGGCAAACAGCCCAGTAGGAGAGCACACACACTACTCATGAGGTACTGGGTTCTATCCCCAGTATACAAAAATAGCATAGGAGATCCCAGAGACTATCTAATTTGGTAGCAGGAGTCATGTCCTTATATATTTGGAGTATCATGAATCCTTAAACCTATCCGGGCGGTGGTGGCGCACGCCTTTAATCCCAGCACTCGGGAGGAAGAGGCAGGCGGATCTCTGTGAGTTCGAGACCAGCCTGGTCTACAAGAGCTAGTTCCAGGACAGGCTCCAAAGCCACAGAGAAACCCTGTCTCGAAA
>JAQHUG010000051.1:397430-456745 GCA_028555095.1 Dicrostonyx torquatus | reverse complement strand
AAAAAAAAAAAAAAAAAAAAATGAATCCTTAAACCTGCCTTGTAGCTCAGGATGACTTGAACTTCTGATCTTTCTTCCTTCACCTCCTGAATGCTGGGATTATAGGTGTGTCCCACCACACCTGGTATGATGGTTGAATGACAATGGCCCAAATAGGCTCATAGGGAGTGGCACTACTTGAAAGGATTAGGAGGCGTGGTCTAGTTACGAGTAGGTGTGGCCTTGGTGCGGAAAATGTGTCACTGGGGGTGGGCTTTGAGGTTTTCAGAAGTTAAGCCCTAGTGTCGGTCTCCCTCTTCCTGCTGCCTGCTATCCAAATGTACAGCTTTCAGCTACTTCTCCAGGACCATGTTCACCTGTGTGCCACCATGCTGAACTGTAAACCAGCCCCAATTAAATGTTCTCCTTTATAAGAGTTACTGTGGTCAGGCTGGAGGAATGGTTCAGCAGTTAAGAGCACTGACTGCTCTTCCAGAGGTCCAGGGATTAAATTCCCAGCACCCATATGGCAGCTCATAACTGTCTATGACTCCTGTTCCAAGGAATCCAACACCCTCACACAGACATACAAGCAGACAAAATCCCAATGTACATAAAATAAAAATAACTATAAAAAATAAGAATACTGTATATACTATATATATATTTATACACATATGCTGTATGTATGTATGTATGTATGTATGCATGTTCTAGGCTGTTCTTGGCCCCACTAGACCACACCACCTCCACATGTCTATGTGTTTTGTCTTATAGCCAAAATGTTAGTTCCTAACAGGAAGTATAGTTCTAATCCTTTGAAATCCCACAACAGCCAAGATTAGCACTGCATTGTGCAGGTCAAAGATTCCATCCACACCAACTCATTAGCAGAGGGTGCCCACTGCTGCCTGAACCCAGAGTGTGAGCAAAGCGGCCACACTGAGCTCCTTTCTCAGCACTGTTCAGTGGTCTATACTGAGACAGACTGCACCCAGAGAAGCCCCGTTAGGCTGAGAACTACAGCTGTCTGCATTCAGGAGCCAGAGAAGAGACCACCCTCCATCGGGAAGAGGTCAGAGCTCTTCTCCCCTTACCTGAAGTCCAGGACAGAAGTTGGAGGTATCGTTAGGGTTGTTGTAATCATAGTCTTCAATTTCCTCATAGTGCTCAGTCTTTGCCTTCTGGTTCTTGTCCATCTTAATTAACTAGAATAAAATGAGAGTAGAGGCAATATAAATAGAATTTTTTAGAATAGCAGCTACTGGGAAAAATTGGGGATATCAACCTTGTTATCATGCTCAGTTTCTAGCATAGTCTAGAATAACATGACCCTAGAGAGAGAATCTTAACCGGCTACATAGTCTAATCTAGTCTCCACGGCACAGAACACAAAGTACAGGGCACGAGCCCTCTATTCACCTCCAAAACCAAAACGCTTCCTCTTCTGACCTGCAGCTTCATTTTCTGCAGTTTTATTTAAAAGCAAAAGTAGGCCACCTTGCCTACAGTTTTCTGTGGGAGAATGCTTTTGTGCACTGTAAAGATTTGTCACTCGTATTGGTTTAATAAAATGCTGATTGGCCAGTAGTCAGGCTAAGAAGTATAGGTGGGGCAACCACACTAGGAGAATTCTGGGAAGAGGAAAGGCAGAGACAGTCACCAGCCAGATGCAGAGGAAGCAAAATGAGAATACCTCACTGAGAAAAAGGTACCAAGCCACATGGTTAAACATAGACAAGAATTATGGGTTAATTTAAGGTGTAAGAGCTAGTTAATAATAAGACTGAGCTAACAGGCCGCAGTTTATAATATTAGCCTCTGTGCTTCTTCGGGACTGAATAACTGCAGGTCCAGGTAGGACAGAAACTTCCATCTACACCTGACAACCTAATTTTAATCCCCAGGTCCAGTATGGTAGGAAGAGAAAGCTGGCTCCTCAAGTTGTCATCTGACCTCCACTCACATACTGCGCAGTATGCATACATGTTCCCACACAGTGCACAAAAGGGACACACGTGACATCTACCTCTGTCCCAGAATACATATATGCATGTATGGGCACACACACACAAATATATTAATTACAAATGCTCCCAATTTACTCAGGAGATCTTATCTTTTTCAACTTCCATGTATGTTTCTCTGGGGTCATGGATCATGGGAGAAGGTAGAAGGGGAGAGAGAAGGAGTAGAGGAAAATGAAGAAAAATATATATAGTTCAATAAAAAAGAAAAATAATAATATAAAAAAATATTAATTACAAATGCTTGGCCAGTAGCTCAGGCTTGTTACTAGCTAACCCTTAAATTAACCCCTATTTCTTATCTATGCTTTGTCACATGGCTTGATACCTTTCTCAGTACAGAATGCCTATCTTGCTTCTCTGCACCTCCTCATGACTCTCCTGACCCCGCCCTTCTTCATCCCTGCATCCTTAGTTTGTTCACCCTATCTATACTTTCTGCCCAGCTACCAGCTATCGACAATTTATTAAACCAATGTGAGTGTCAAATCTTTACAATGTACAAGAGGATTATTCTACTGCAACTCTTTACTACACAGCAAAAACAGAAGCATCCAGTTCTTTCTCTGAATTATACCGAGTCCCCATTCAACCTTCCATGGCCTCACAGAACTGCGCCTCCCTTTGGAAGTGCTTGGTAACCATAGGCCTCAAACATCTGCAGCTCTTACATCAGTGGTTATACTTGGGTTATCTGTCTTTGAGTGGAGGGAACGGCTGGAGATGGATTTAACTTACAACACTATCTTGACTATTCTAATACAATTCTTTCTTTTTTTTTTTTTTTTTGGTTTTTCGAGACAGGGTTTCTCTGCAGCTTTGGAGTCAAGTCCTGGAACTAGCTCTTGTAGACCAGGCTGGTCTCGAACTCAGAGATCCGCCTGCCTCTACCTCCCGAGTGCTGGGATTAAAGGTGTGCACCACCACTGCCCGGCTCTAATACAATTCTATACTTCAATATCAACCGCTTAAAACTATATATCTATAATACAAATTCAAAAATAGTATCAACCATTCGGTGAGTTAAGAAATGCCCACATTCTTCTGCTGTTTCCCATATGACACAGTATGTTCTTCCCCACTGGAGCACCCTGCTCTGGGTACGTGCTAGCTTGCCTCCTGTCAAGCTTCCAGTATCCTTTCACAGTATAGCTCCACAGAAGAAAAAAAAAAAAGGATCTCCAGCTCCTGCTGCTTGGCTGCCTGCCTCTCACGGGGGCTATAATTCGGAGTACAAGAAGAACCAGAGTTCTTTCATCCATAGGGAACAATTACGAGACAGGCATGGTGGCTCATTCTGGCACTTGGGAGGTAGAGAGACTGGACTACACAGCGAGCTTCAGCTTAGCCTGAGCTACAGCTAAACAAACAAGCAAAAACAAGCAAAAATCCAAAAGTCCAAGAAACAAAAGCAATTTCTAGAAAAATCAGCTAACTAGCCAGGCAGTGTTGACACACGCCTTTAATCCCAGCACTCAAGAGGCAGAGGCAGGTAGATCTCCATAAATTTGAGGCCTGCCTGGTCTACAGAGCAAGTTCCAAAACAGCTGAGGCTACCCTCTACCATGTCTTAAAAAAGAACTAAGGGGCTGGAGAGATGGCTCAGTGGTTAAGAACACTGACTGCTCTTCCAGAGGTCCTGAGTTCAATTCCCAGCAACCACATGGTGGCTCATAGCCATCTATAATGAGACCTGGCACCCCATTCTGGCATGCGGGTACATATGGAAGGAACGCTGTACACATAATAAATAAATAAATCTTTAAAAAAAAGTAAATTTAATAAAAGAATAATTTTAAAAAATGAAAAAAAAGAAGAAATAAAAAAGAACAAAAAGAGAAAAAAAGTCTGCTACTCAAACCCCCACCGTCAGGCCCTACAGTACAAAGGCTTTATGCAGTCTTCCTTGGCCATCCTGCATCAGGCTGTCTGTGCCCTGCTGTAGCCACGCTGCAGTTCGGTGCTGCTGCAGTTCTTGTCTCCTGTACTGTCAAAGCATTTCTGCTAAGTGAGCAACACTGGTCAGAAAGAAAACATCCCAGTCTGTGTAAGTGAAGTGCACATATTGGTGAATTCAAGTGCTGACTGAACACAGTGGTGCACAATGGAATCCTGGTCCTTGAAACTGATGAAGCATGAGGATTCCATCCCCAGTGTGAGGCAAGTAAGGAATGTGTAGTGAGTTCAAGGCCAGCCTCAGCTACAAAGTGAACACTGCCTCAGAAGAAAACAAACAAAAGCTAAATAATGTTCTATACTGGCTGGTTTTGTACGTCAACTTGACACAGCTCATCATCAGAAAGGAAGGCACCTCAGTTGAGGAAATGTCTCCATGAGATCCAGCTGGAAGGCATTTTTCCAATTAGTGACAAAAAGGAGAGGACCCAGATCATGGTGAGTGGTGCCGTCCTTAGGCTGGTGGTCCTGGGTTCTAAAATAAAGCAGGCTGAGCATGTATGGAGCACCCATCTATGACCTCTGTATTAGCGCCTTCCTTTAGGATCCTACCCTGCTTGAGATTCTTGTCCTGACTTCCTTTGGTGATAAGAAGCAATGTGGAAGTGTGAGCTGAATAAACACTTTTCTTCCCAACTTTTTGGTTGTGGTGTATTGTTGGAGCAATGAAAACCCTAAGACAAGCTGGTACCAGGAGTGGGGTATTGCTGTGACAGATTTGACCTTGTTTTGGGGAGGACTGTGGAAAGACTTTGGAACTTTGGGCTAAAAAGGCATTGAGTTAACACTCAAGAGCTCTGTGGAATATTCTGTGAGAGTTTGGAAAATAAAAATGTTAAGAGACCTGGCTTGTAAAGTTTCAGAGGGAAATTTAGAGATTCTATTAGGATTATTTGCTATTTTGATTTAAGATCCTATGGCTCTGGTTTTCTGGGGTGGAATAATCAGCTGTGATTAACAAGACCCCAGAACTGCTAAAATGAAACTTTGCTTTGCTGGGCTATACATACATACATACATATCTCCCCCAAACAGGGTTTCTCTGTAGTTTTGGAGTCTGTCCTAGAACTAGCTCTTGTAGATCAGGCTGGCCTCGAACTCAGAGATCTGCCCGCCTCTGCATCCCAAGTGCTGAGATTAAAGGCGTATGCTACCACCACCCAGCTTTGCTGGGATATTTGATACTGGTCAGCTGGAGCTGAGAATTTAGTGGTGATTAAGAAAACATCATTGAGGTGAAATATTCTATAAAGTGTTTCCTAAAAGTCAGTCCACAGAAGTTGTGTTCCAGAGGCAGCTGAAGTTGGTAGTTAAGAGTCACCCAGGTGGTACTGGTTTTGAAGGCATGAAGGGGTCATGGAAAGCAGCTGAGGACAGGCACTGTTAGAGGTCAGAGAGGTCTTTGGTGAAGATGCAGACTCAGTGGCAGTTGAAGACTCAGGATTGAAAGGGTCATGCAGAGAAGCTGGGGCTTGGGACCATGAAGAAAGCCTATAAGAGGCTATTGGTGAAAGTATAGCTAAGCTACAGCAGAAGCCACCAGCGTTTTGGAGATGCCAGTACTATGGAATAACCACCAAGAATAGCAGCAGCAGTGGAGTGGAGCCAGCCAGAGCCTAGAAGACAAACTGTGTGTGCTACAGAGGGCAGAGCTGGAGAAGTAACCAAAGCCCTTTAGAGGAACCCAAAAGACCATGAATGGATCCCAGACACTGGACATTACAGTTTGGTTTTGCTTTGCTTTGATTGTGACTTTGCCATAATCTTTTCCTCTTGAAGTAAAGTATTTGCCTAGAGCCCATAGTTGAGAGACTTTGAATTTTAAAAGACCTGGGATTTTAAAAGAGATTGGCTATTTTAAAGAAACTAAATTTTTAATGTGTTTGTATTTGTAAAGACTGTAGGACTTTTAAAGTGACTTATGTTCATTTTAAGATTTATTTATTTTATGTGTATGAGTGCTCCATCTGCATAATATACACCTGCATGCCAGAAGAGGGCATCAGATCCCATTATAGATGGTGTGAGTCACCAAGTGGTTGTTGGGAACTGAACTCAGGACCTCTGGAAGAACAGCCAGTGCTCTTAGGTGAGCTGTCTCTCCATCCCGAGATATTTATGTTTTTAATGTGAAATATTGGGGATGAATAAGAAAGGAAGGGTTGTGGCTTAATAGTAATTTTTTTGTATGTCAAGCTAACAAGGGGTCAGTTGTACTGGCTCATTTGTCAACTTGACACAAGCTAGAGTCAGAGAGGAAGGAGCCTCAGATGAGGAAATACCTCCATAAGATCCAGCTATAAGGCATTTTCTCAATTAGTGATCAATGAGGGAGGGCCCAGCCCATGATGGATGGTCCTGGGTTCTGTAAGAAAGCAGGTTGAGCAAGCCAGTAAGCAGCACCCGTACATGGCCTCTGCATCAGCTCCTGCCTCCAGGATCCTGCCCTGCTTGAGTTCCTGTCCTGACTTCCTTTGTGTCTGTGTAAGCTGTTTATTGGTTCTGGGGTTTTGCTGCAGTGGCAGAAACCCTAACAGGACATGCTCCTTGGGAAATACAATTCCTAGTTCCACAAGAGACAGGCAGCACTTGAGCTCTGTAGAGGAACAGACAAAATAAAGAGGAAACTATAAATCACTCCTGCAGCTGGCCCTGAAGCGCAGGACAACCGAAGCTGGGGTGTAATTCAAGGCAGAGCACTCCAAGGTGACGGCTCTCCAGTCTCTGTCCTTTCCCTCGGCCTCACTCATTTGCCCTCCCGTGATTTGTGCTTGACTCTCTCCTTTCCTCCAAGGTGACACTACAAGCCACTTGATCCACACAGGCCATCAAGGGACAGCAACTTGAAGGGAAGCATTGTCTCACCTTTATGCCAGGTTTGAGGTGAAGCTGGACGAGCGCATCAGTCTCATAGTGGAAATCTGTGGGCAGAGTGGTGGCTTTCCAATTCTGGTTCTCCAAAGTGAATTTGGTCAGAGTGGTAGCAGCCTATTGGTTAAAAAAAAAAGCATTCTTAATAACAGCAATCATTTTAAAGGAGTTAGGAAGGGTTTAGGCATTCCTCTACTACGTGCAATTCTGTCACTATAGTGAAGTGACTGAAGAGCATAAGAGGAGATGCCTGTAATCGCAGAACTCACAGTGCTGAGGCAGATATCCTGTCATAAGTTCAAGATCAGCCCAGCCTGTAGAGAGCATGAGACTGGGCAACATGGTGCCACTCTAACTTTCTAAGCTTGCCTGTCCCGGCACTGGCTTTGGGACTATTTCTCAGTGGTCCCTTAGGGATAACGAAAAATGAGAGTACTTGTTTATCAGTTAAAGTTATAGCTAGGCCCTGGGGCACATCTGGGAAGTAAAGGCAGGAGGATCAGAGGTTTATGGCCAGCCTCAGCTATATAATAGCAAGTCTGAGGGCAACCTAGGCCGCCTATCTATCTCTAGAAAAAAAGTTAAATACACAATAACTTTCTGCTTGTTTCTTTTGTTATGGAGTCTTTCTATGTAGCCCCAGCTAGCCTGGAACTCAGAGAACCTCTGCCTCCTCAGAGCGGAGATTAAAGGCGTGCGATGTCACACCAGGCTGTAGTGAGCTTTGAAGACCCTGTCTGAAAGGCAAGAGAAGTGAAGAGAAACTCAGAAGGCACTAATGTCTGGCACAAACCTTTGTTTTCTGAAAATATGCATCAAAATCAATGTCCTCATCAAAATTAATTTCAAAGTCCTTCTTTGCACTCTTCTTTTTGTTCTCTGCATAGGAGGTGGTATTTTCTGCAGAAATAAGAACAATTACAGCACCACTCACTCTATGCCAACATTATTCTCATCTCACATCTACTAGAGGCCTTGTCGAGCAGAAGGCAACATGTGTGGCTAAGCGTCACTACAGTGCTGGAACACGTCCTTCTAAACTTAACATTTAGGTTGTGCTAGCAACACGCATCAGTATATGCTCCACTTTTTTTTTCTTTCATTTAATTTTTCGAGACAGGGTTTCTCTGTAGCTTTGGAGCCTGCCCTGGAACTAGCTCTGTAGACCAGGATGGCCTAAAACTCAGAGATCCGCCTGCCTCTGCCTCCCAAGTGCTGGGATTAAAGGCAGGCGCCACCAGCACCCAGTGCTCCACTTTTCTTTACAGATCCTGGAAGGCTGTAGGGGCTTCCTGTATCACTGCCACAGCTTAAGTCACGCTGGTATTAGGAAGCAGAACAGGGTCACGAGGCCTGTTCCCCACTCTTCTGCTCTTGTCATAACACTAATAACCCTCCAGTGGCTGACCACTGTCTGTGCAGCCATGAGGATGCCTCAGCTCCCTGCTTCAGCTCCTCCTCAGGAGATCAGCAGCATCTCCTCTCCCTGCTGACTGCACATCAACAGGCAGTGTGTGCTGCACAGCAATGCCCTAAAGTCCCAAGTACTTACGCTTGGGTCGAGAAGGCCGAAAGCGCCAGTGATCGGGGCCAGCCCACATCTTCATGGTCCGGGGACTGAAATAGGAGTATTCTCCAGGTTCCATGGATAAAAAGGTGCACATGGTTTGGACATCTCTGTCCCCAAGGGAAATAAGTTGTTCCCTGTAACGCAACGAAATCATTTGTCCATGTATACTGCACAGAACATAAGGCATGCATTTACATGTCGAGAAGCTGCTGGTATTACTAGAGGTGCTACCCCACCTCCTCTGCCACAAAGGATCACTTCCTACTTCTTCAGTGTTTTTCTATTTTATATGTATGGGTATTTTTCCTGCATGAATGTGTGCCCCACATGCATGCTGGTGTCTCCAGAGGCCAGAAGAGGACATGGATTCCCTGGAACTGGAGTTACAGACTGAGCCACCATGCAGACTTTCTCGTCCCAGAAACAGCCTTTCTATGTCCAAGCAAACCCTTCATTAAGAAACCACCAAGTTTTTACTTGTTGAATGTTTTTAACCTAACTTTCTCACAAAGGGTCTATATTCAAATATGTTGGCTATTCCAAAGTGCTTTACAAAAATTAATCTACCTATCTGAGAGACAAGAAAATAGACAGAGTGCCGGGAGGTAGTGGTGCATGCCTTTAATCCCAGCACTCGGAAGGTAGAGGCAGGCGGATCTCTGTAAGTTCGAGGTCAGCCTGGTCTACAAAGAGCTAGTTCCAGGACAGTCTCCAAAGGTACAGAGAAACCCTGTCCCAAAAAGCAAAAAAAAGTCAAGGATTTTTTTGTTTTTTTCTCAAAGAACAAGCAAAGGATGCCAGAGCTGGGAACTGGATACAGTTCTCTGAATCCAGACTTGGGTCTTTTCACAGATGTGATTTTTGCCACACAACATGACAGTCCTAATTCCCATTCTCTCACTGATTAGGATTGACAGACACTACCTTAGTTCCTCCTAAGAGTGAAGATGTTCCAGTTTATGCATTTAGCTCCCCAAACACTTGGGGGACCCCTTTAGTAACCTGTTAGGTCACCCAGCTTCATCTGCTACGTATGATACACAGAAGAGGCATGGCAGTCTGGCAGCTTTGGTGCATGAGGAAGCCTTCTCCTCAAGATGAGGCATTGGGAAACATAATTAGTACAATTCTGCTGCCCTGTGAGAATAAGGGTGGTGACTGAGGAGAGCACAGTTTTGTGTGAGAGTAGCTTTGCACTGGCATTGAGCTAAGCATGAGTCCTTATGACACACTCTACAGAGTAAGAAAAAGAAAAAAAAAAAACTTTATAAAAAGGAGATTATCACAGGGCATGGTATGCACACCTTTAATCCCAGCACTGGGAGGCAGAGGTAGGCCTGGTCTACAGAGTGAGTTCCAAGAAACCCTGTCTTGAAAATAATAATAATAATAATTAATAATAATAATAATAATAAGACAGGCTTTCTCTACAGAACCTCAAAAACAAAAACGGACAAACCAAAATCAAGCCAAAAGCCCAAGAGACTATGTATTTAAAAATTAATTTTTAAAATTAAAATACAAAATCTTCACAATTCAAGTCTGTTGGATCTTATACTGTCAAGGACAAGGATCTAGGCTGTGTCACAGACTAACATGTGTAGTTCCACAAGAACTACAGCGGAACAAGATGGCTTCAGAGCCTCTATACTTGGTCCCGATCTACACTCTGCGGTCAGCTTTAGGCAGGGAGGCACTTAAGGGCAAAGATGTGAAGGGCCTGTGTCCCTTCCTGACAGTCTGGCCTGATGCTATGCAGGGCCCTGTAGGCGTCCAGAACTCTAACCACCCTACAAATCCTTCAGCACATCTGAATGACAGGTACCCCTTGCCAAGTCTACATAACCACCCAAGTCTGTATTATACCAGTACTTCAAGACCGCTCCTTCCAGTCCTCACCCTCGGAGAGGGCCATCTCCGTCCTATCCTCCCCCAACATCACAGGCTACTCCTTCAGTCTTGGTGTCCTACCGCCACTGAGCTGACAGTTTCCTGCCAGCCAGCTCAGAGGCTCGGGCGGCCAGCAGAATACTTCACTATTTTAGGCAAGGAGGGGGATGAGCTCTGCCCAAGCAATATCAGTTCTATAATCAAGTGGATCACCAACACACAAAGCCAGGTGTGACCCTCAGCCATGTGGCTCAGCTCATATACGTGACATGGCACACCAGCCCACTTAACCAGAGCCGTAGGCCTGTTTGGAAACCTTCTGGGACCTGGAGGCCTTACTGGCTGCTTTGGACCTGGCAGAGGTTCTTCCAGCTTCCCAACTCTTCATGATCCCCCGCTGCAGAAGGGTCTGGCTCATCGTTGTCATCAAAGTCTTCCACCAGGGGCCCATCAGGGACATCCCCATTGTCACTGTCTTCAACCTCAGCATCAATGTCAAACACCTGATCATTCTTCTTAAACTTGTCCACCAGGGCCGACACAGACTGCGAAGAGAAGACGGGGTCTTCAGCTGGCCCCATTCTTAGGATCACCCCAGCTCATTCCTGGAGAGCAGTCGTTTTCAGCCTCTCCTTTTCCGGCACCCCACCCCAGCCCCACCTCCTAGAAGCAGCACTCTCCCGAGGAAGTTTACATTGTGCTGTGCAGGCTGAAGCTGCATTGTGTTGGGCACATTTTGCAAAACACAAAACAGGAATCTACATTCATTAACTGCATGTTTGGAGAACACAGTTTTCCATGGAGACCATTTATGTTGGAACTTGTAGTAAGTAGGCTAAAGGGAGCCCTGCTAAAAATACACAAAGGAAGACTTTAAACATGACAGTTTCTCAGGAAACAGTGTGCCAGGGGACTTAACCCCCAAAGAAGGAAATGCCTTTAGCCTGACAGCAGCTGAAGACAAGAGGCTACTATGATATGACATGTTCAAAAGCAAGTCTGAGCTAAGGAAGCAAAGAAGACATGGAGCTGACCTCAGAGTCCACAACTGTATGATGGTCCTGCTGGGGTTCACAGCCCCCCCCCTCCCAGCTAGGCTGAGAATTCCCACAGAAGAGCCAAAGGAAATATTTTCTGTACTCTTGAATAAATAAAATTGATGCCACAGTTTTGGCTTCCACTGGGCAGAACTAGTCTGGGCTAGCTAACTGAAACCAACAGCCACTTGAAAACGCCCCCAGCCCTTATAGATCCAAAAGTTGACCACACCTCATTATGTGTTTCACTGTCCCATTTAGTAAACTGGAACCCGGCCAGGGAAGGGCAGAGCTGGCGGTCTTCCACACACTGCTGCAGGGGCGCTAGGGGGACAGCAAGATCATGGAAATATTACAGGTGGGCCGAGTTTGCCGCTTTAGGATGACACAGAAGGAGAAAGGTGACTGGAGTCACCTCACTGTCCTGCAAAGGCTGGATTGCCAGTGCTGGCTGGCTGTCAACCTCCTGTTGCTAAACTATTTGAGGGTGCAAACAGACACAGGGGAACCCACAGTGGAGTCAAGCTAAATGCCATTCCTAGAGCTAAATGCAAAGCAGAAACTGGAGGCTTAAAAACGGATTTGATTTTGAAGTAAGCTTTATAGCTGGGAAATGTACAAGCCTTTTCTTTTCTTTTTTCCTTTTTTCAAGACAGCCTTGGCTGTCCTGGAACTTGTTCTGTAGAACACGCTGGCCTCGAACTCTGAGATCCACCTGCCTCTACCTCCCAAGTGCTGGGATTAAACGTGTGTGCCACCACCACTTGGTGGTAGAAGCCTTTTCTTAAAAGCATACTGAATTCCTTAGTAATCACGTAATGGTACCTATTAAAGCAGCTAGAGATGACACCCTCAGAGGATCACGGCCCTAGCTGAGGTCATAAACACAGAAAACATATTGTTAGCAGTTATGCTGAGAAAAACCTCTGCAAGGGTAGACAGAATGGAACTGGGAGTAGTGGTGCATGCCTGTAATTCCACTCCTTAGGAGGTGGAAGAAGGAGTAGGAAGGTACAAGGCCAGCCGGGGTAAACAGCAGGACCGCTTTTAAAGAAAAAAATGACACGAGTGGGTGTCACAATATGTGCATGGTCAGCCCTGAGGGAGATCATTGTCATTCTGTACCCAGAAGTGGTCCCAAGCATGCACTGCTGTGACACTGCAATGCATGGCCTTCATCCTGTTCCCTACAACACCCTTGGAAGATATCCTGATCAGCAGGAAAGAGGGAGAACTGGGGATGCAGGAAGATCTTGACATTCTGTCTAGTACGGGGAAACTACTAACAGATAGGTCAGTTCTTAGATTGCCCAGGGTTTGAGACTAATTCACAATATTCCCTTTTCAGGACCCTGAGAACTGGGAACAAACAAGAACAAGGCATCCCTGGTTGGACAGATGCCTCTTTCCTGTGTCCCCGCTCAAACACTGACCCTCCAGGCAAGCCTGTGAATACCGGAGTAGGCTGTAAACACTGAGTCCATGAGGTCATGGCACACAGGCACACTGGTGGCTCTTTGTTTAGACTCCATACTGCAAAGAGGGGGAAGTGAGGGGATTGGTAGGCATTGCCAAAGATCACCCAATTTGGCTTTCCAGAAGAATCACCTGAGTGACCAAAAGCAACGAGAACATGACAGGCTAACCCCACGGATACGAGAAGCTTCTCCGGTGATTGCGATGCACTGATAAAGGGCGATTCTACTCACCTTTTAAATCTGTCATGTCTACCCAACCTAAATCCGGCAACTCGAGAGCTTCTCCTGAGGAGAGAGTCTGCATATCCGAAGGAAAAAGCAGCTCGCTTCTATAGTCCTGGCAGTGAAGGGTGGAGAGAAACACCCCAGCTGTGCTGCACTCATCAAACGAAGCTGCAGTCTTCTGAAACATAGGATCCACCTGCGTGCAAGACCAGGGACCGGAAGAATGACGGCAGGCAGCAGGAGGAAACACAGCTCATCCATAGGTCTATTTACAAGACTGAATGCCTGTGCATGGTTAAATGGGGAGGACTTTCTGAGTCATCGGGTATAATCCTGGCTTGAAGCACCTGCTCAGGAGCATGAGTGTTGAGACATGTACTTCCAGTCTCTTAATCTACAACATGCATGGACGACAGATCCCCTTCTGCTAGCTCCCTTCCACAGGCAGTTTCTAAATGGCTACAAAAGCCCAACACAGAAAAATAACATCATAAAAAATCCTGTTGCCTTGACGAGCTACTGGGATAGAGCTAATCACAAGATCCTATCCTTCCTATGTTTTGGGGACTTCTGTTTAAGGTGGGGTCTCACTCTATCCCCAGTTAGCATCTTACTCAAAAGTCTTCGACCCCAGCCTCCTGAGTGTTGGGACTACACGTACACAAAACCACATCTGGCTCACTACTGTTGCTCTGAACAGAAATATTTCTAAGATTTGGAAAAACCCAACCTGGATGACTAAGTGAAGGGCAGGGCTTGAGCAACGGCTGGCAAAGGCTGCAGGGAGGCCCTAAGGCTGGGTCAGGAGAGAAGCTGGCAGTTCATGGGCTACCAACCCAAAGGCAGAACACATCCTAGGCACAGGGACAGGCAAGGCAAATGCATGTGAGGCACAAAAGGAGGAAGTCACTGGGATCCTACCCGGAAGAGAACACTGTGCTCAGGTCTTACTGAGGCTTGGGATGTGGCTTCCTAGGAGAAACTGGGCTCGGACCTGACAACACAGATGTGGTTCCCTGGCCTTCCTTGGAGGTTACAATGCTGCCATCTTCTTGATCCCATCTAAACATCCTGGGTCCCAAAAAGGGCAATGTTTCATACATCCACATCCTCTCATCTCTTGTCATCCAGGCAGCTTCACAGCTCCATAAACTCTCCCAGTTCACTGAGCCTCCAGCTTAGTACACTCATGTGACCACCTCCATAGAGCACTGGTGTTGTCACTTCTAGTTCCTTTCTCAAATGCTAACCAGTCACGTTCTCCCATGTGAAGCCCAGACCTACAGGTCATGAGTCTGCAGTTAATGATCCAAATCCAGCCCTTCTTCAAAGCTCAGTCAAGCCATAAACACCGACCGTACCAACTTCTCTGCCAAATTCATCAGAGACCACACAAAGCGCATACTTCCTCACCTCACACTTTCGATCTGCTTCAGAGACGTTGATGTTGCTTAGATTCTGCTCGATGGTTTTGCAGGATGGCTTCTTCTTGGTCTTTGCAGTCTTTTTGGTTGTTTCTGGTGCAACAGCACTTCCATCTAAAGAAAGAAGATCAGCGAGTAGCGCACTCCCAGCACTCGGGAGGCAGAGGCAGTCAGGGCTCTGTGAGTTCGAGGTCAGCCTGGTCTACAAGAGCTAGTTCCAGGACAGGCTCCAAAACTGTTTCAAGAAACCCTGTCTTGGAAAAACCACAAAAAAAAAAAAAGGAAGAAGATCGGTTCTTGAAAACCCTCTAGAGTAGTCATAATTTAAAGAGGAAATCCCCCCTCAGGCAACAAATGATCTATCTAATCTGCTGCTTACAGAGTAACTGATTACTAGATAACACATTTCACTGCTAATAAAAATCAATTTCTAATCAGGTGGTAGTGGCAGCACGTCTTTAATCCCAGCACTCAGGAGACAGAGGCAGACGGATCTCTGTGAGTTCAAGACCAGCCTGGTCTACAGAGCAAGTTCCAGGACAGGCTCCAAAACTACACAGAACAACTCTTTCTCCAAAAACAAAACAAAAATCTACTTCTGAAGACACCAAGCAGAAGCTCCCTAGTTAGTGTTTACTCAGTCTTGCTAAATAATTTCTAAAAGCTTTTACATGGTCCTTTTTGAAGAAAAGGACCCAGTGACTTAAAGGCTTTTAAAAAACAGTAAAGTAAAACCACCTTGAGAAACCCTAGCATAAGAGGTAGGTATGACAGTGCCTAGGTTGACTGAGGCTCAGTTAAGTTCCCGGTAACCCACCCATTCCAAGAAACAAACGGACATATAAAATAATTCACCATCCACCATGAGTTCACTACAGAATCAAGTAAGCCACATTTCCTGTATTTCCTCGTGGAAAATCACATTCTGGAAATATCCATGCTTTCAAAAAAAAGTCTGACTGATTTGTTGTATTTTCATCCTGGAATGTCACTCAAATATTGTCCAGTATAAACTAGAAGTAGTCCCTTAAATCCAGATCCCAGCCTGCATACCTGCACCATGGCTCTCCACTTCTTCTTGAGATGGTGTGTCTTTGCCCAGCCCTCCAAGGACTCTGTATACATCAGCATGGACAGCATCCACGCGTACAGCATAGATCTTGGTGCTAGCATCCAAGGTACCAGCAGCCACCTAGTCCAAAAGCACAGCTAGATTCATAAAGATGCACAGGATAGCACTATGGACAGGTAAAATCCAGCTAGATTTATAAAATATTCATTGAAGAAAAGAGAGAGGTGCTCAAAGACTAATGGGAAATAACAACATCTACTGTTTTCTCTGCATTTTGCCCTTTGAAGAAAGGGTATAAAGGAGTTACTGTACTGTCTCATCAGGAAGGCTCCTGTGCGTTTTATTTATTCAAGCATTCTAAATAATCACTGTGTCAGCTGAAAGAAAGTACCCATGCTTCTTACTTTAAAGTTGGTTGGTTCTGCGTCCTTCTGTTTAAGAATCTCTGACATGAAATCAATCAAATGTAAGCCAAAAGCATTCTTAGTAGTGATTTTCTAGGAGGAAAAAAAATTACACAAAGGTTTATTAGTTACAGGCTCAGCTCATAAGCTCTGGTAAATAAAGACGCTAAAGTTTACTTAGAAATACCCCCATTGATTTCAGTTCCCATAAGCAATTGCAACACAGCCAAATCTACATGCACCCTCCCTCCTCAAAGGCTGAAAATCGAGATTCCATGGGCACTCACTGTGCACAGGCCTTGCTCTAAGGACCCTGCAGCCACCTATGAGGCAGGCACTCCCGTCACTCTCCCTGCAGAGGAAGAACCTGGAGCTGGGAGGTCAGTGACACCGTCACCAAGTTTATAAGTAGAAGAGAGAAGGCTCGAATGCAGGGTGGCTCCAGAACGCATCATCAGCTTCCCAACTGCCACCCTCTGTATGTGGGCCATGTGGCCACGTTAGATGCACTGCCTCTAGTAGGCCGCACATGAGCAACAACAGCAGGGCTCCACCAGAAACAGTAAAGCCACACTGAGAAAAACCACAACAGGAAGCTGCACTAGAGAACAAACAAGCCATCACATTTCCTACCCAAATCAAGAGAGCCCTGCCTCCCTGTGATCAGATACAAAATCATAGCTGGGCATGTTGACACACAACTAAAATGAGTGAGGCAGAAGGATCACAGGTTCAAGGCCGGCCTGAGCTACAAAGTAAGATCCTGCCTAAATAAATACAAACCAACAAATACTCACATTTTCAGTAGAAAGCTTGATACAGGTAGAGTAATGTTCTGTAATCTGTGTGTTTGTAAACTTAGATGTGGTAGTTGAAACATCAATATTCCTAAATAAAAAAACAAAAATATTCTAGCAAGGATCCACATTACAGTTACTTTAAAACACACACCCAGGAGACCAGCAAGATGGCTCAGTGGGTAAAGGTACTTGTTAACAAACCTGACCCTGAGATTGACCCTTGGAACACAAAGTAGGACAAAACTAACTCCTGCAAGTTGTCCTGCCTTCCAGATGCGCGCACACACACACACACACACACACACACACACACACACACACGCACAGAATAAACATTAAAAGAAAACAAAGAGGGGCTGGAGAGATGGCTCAGTAGTTAAGAGTACTGACTACTCTTCCAGAGGACCCGGGTTCAATTCCCAGCACCCACATGGCACAACTGTCTGAAGATCTAGTTCCAGGGGATCTGACACCTTCACACCAATGTACATAAAACAAAGATAAACTACATAAAATGAAGATAAACAAAAATAAACTATTAAAAAAAAAAAAAAGAAAGAAAGAAACTCCTATGCCCAGAATCAATGAAGTACTATAGAGACACCAGGACCCATACAGCCCATACTGCCTCCAACCAAGGTGGAAGCGCACTCACCTGTTAGGGGAGGCTAGCAGATGACTGGAGTCTGTACTGAACTGCAGGTCAAAGACCCTGGAGCGTCTCCGCTGCATCCGCTCCTTTTCATCATCATTCTGAGGAAAGTCTTCAAGGACTGGGGTGTTAGGAGTACTGAGAGCGGCCTTCCCGTGCCGGGGAACTGACAGCACCCGTTCCAAAGGGGATGAAACATCGAACTGCTCTCCATGGGTCTTCGGAGAAGAGCTATTCATTGTTCCTGGCAGTGACAACAAAATACTTGCTCAAGAAACCTTGAACAGAATTATTTCCTATACCAAAAAGGAACTTGGGCTTGCACGGGCTCACTGCACATTCTCTAAGTCCTATAATACATGATGTGATGCTAGAAACTACAGTTTGGGTTTCTTGCGGGGTGCAAGTGGGGAGAAAAGAGAAAGGTAACAGGACAAATATCCACTTCGCAGCTCTGTACATTCAAGCACAACACAGGATAAGACAAGGAGGCAGGCCTGGAGATGGGCTCGAGCGGGAGAGCATTTGCCGAGCATGCGTGAGGACATGCTGCATCCCCAGCCCTGCCAAGGACACAGACATAGATGAGACAAAGTTTCTGCCTTTGCTAAGCTAAACAACAGAAGGACATCTGTCGCCCACAATATCGGGCCAGGGAAATCCCAGTGCTGAATACGATGAGGTTGGTCTATAGTGATACAGGCCGGGTTCAAATCCCGACTCTTCCATGTCTTGGCAGGAAGATGGAGAAAAACATTTGAAATATGTAAAACACACACACGTACACAGCATTCCTACAAATTGGCCACAGAGCACATGCAAATTATAAAAGCCTTTGACAGTGACTACATTAGCCAAGCAGACAAATGCAGCCTCTCCAGAAATGAGATGTTTCCTCGTCTCTGATGTGATAGACAGGAAATTCTTTTTTTTTTTTTTTTTTTTGGTTTTTCGAGACAGGGTTTCTCTGTGGCTTTGGAGCCTGTCCTGGAACTAGCTCTTGTAGACCAGGCTGGTCTCGAACTCACAGAGATCCGCCTGCCTCTGCCTCCCGAGTGCTGGGATTAAAGGCGTGTGCCACCACTGCCCGGCTAGACAGGAAATTCTTATAATTCACTTTTATTTTGTGTGCACTGGTATTTTGCCTGCATATCTGTCTGTGTGAGGGGGTTGGATCCCCTGGAACTGGAGGTACAGACAGTTGTGAGCTGTAAATGTGGGTCTGGGAATTGAACTGGGTCCTCTGAAAGAACAGCCAGTGCTCTTAACTGCTGAGCTATCTCTTCAGCCCCAACAACTGGAAATTCTTAGAATCATCTAGGAAATGGTTTTGCCAGCAATATATAACTTAAATGGAACTAATATTTTAGATCTAAACACCACCTTGTAAGAAATATAAGAGCAGAGGAAAAAGTTAAAAGATACAAATAAACATTTAGCTAAATCTACAATGGAGACAGTTTACAACAATAGTTCACCCCTGCAATCCCAGGATCTAGGAGGCTGAGGCAGGAGAGTTGTCAAAGAGTTCAAGCCCAGCTTGGGTTACACTCCGAGACATATCTCAAAAAACAAAATGAATGAAAACTTAGTATCATTAAAGATAATAACAGTGCAGCAGAAGCAGCAGTTTCCTGACTGAGGCATGTCTAAAAATCCGGCAAGGACTGGCACGCCTGAGACTGCAACTCAAAGCTTCTGATTTAAAGTCTAGAGGCACATCCCATTATGCCAGAGCCTCCTCTGCTTGTGCAGCACTCAGACTGGTTATTTGGAGACAGGAAATCTCAGCCATCCATGGGGGTACTGACCCAGATTAGAGCGCTGAGACACACACTGAAGTAGTACTAGGCTAAACGGCACATTCCATGATGCTGGGGACAGTTGGAACACTGCAAGTTTGAAGCCAGTCTGGCCTGTGTGACAGGCAGGGGCTACACAGTGACGCCCTGTCTCAAAACGATAAAAGTAACAAGCCAATTACCAAAAAAGCCAGGGCAGCTCTTTTGGATGAAAAGAAACCAACTGGCCGTATAAGGCAAAAGAGGCACATAGTAGCTCTCGGCCAATCTCTGCCCAAAAAGATAGTTAAGAGCAGCATTTGAGGGAAATTTTGGAACGCTAGAATAAAATCTAGACCTTAGTTTAGGAAATTGATTTTTAATATCATAGGCACCACAGTCACATGATGAAGGTCACCGCTTGGAGATGTATGAGAAATAACTTGAGTGTGGAGTGATCTCAAGAGTGGAACTTGCTTTAGCAATAAAGGTGGTAAAGCGTGAATAAAGTTATTTCTGAAGAGTTGGAAACAGATAGTGTATGTGTGTGATAGTCATACAGATTTTTGTAGGGGTGAAGCAGGAAAGGAGTAAGAAATAAGGGAGCTGTCAGTAAAGTCGCTATTTTTGTTGGTGGTTCTTTGGTTTTCCAAGACAGGGTCTCTATGAAGCTCTGGCTGTTCTGGAACTCGCTCTATAGTCCAGGCTGGCCTCAAACTCAGATCCGCCTGCCTCTGCTTCCCAAGTGTAGGGATTAAAGGTATGCTCCACCACTGTAATCAGAGGAAGTTTCACCAAAAAGGTTACACCTGAATCAAAACTATATACAGTCTGGGGAAACCCCGTGGGAGCAAGGGCACAAGCCAAAGGTGGGAACATGCTGGCACACACGTGTGACTGAATACAGTAGTCTAAGCAGCAAGCCTCTCCAGAGGCAAACAAGCCTCGGGCTCTCCAGAGCCAAGCAGAAAAGAGCACCAGCCAGAGCAATGGAAGACCAACTAGTAGGAGCATTCGAGCCTGACTCACGACCACTGTAATGACTTTGCATGCCCTCCCCTCTTAAAAAATATTTAAGACAGGGTCTCATGTAGCCCAGGCTGGCCTCCAATGCACAACAGCTGGAAGGATGACCTTGAACTTCTAGTCTTCCTGCCTCCCCCTCCTGCATCCTGGCATTATAGGTATATGCTATATGCCTGGTTTATGTGGCACTGGGGATCAAACCCAGGGCTAGAGGTTGATCAAAACCTCGATGTTAGGCAAGCATTCTACCAACTGATCTGCATCCCCAGCCCTGACTCTGCCTCTTAAATGCAGTGAGAAGGGATCTGACTCGGGAATGAGGAGGGGAGGAACAAAATGAGCTAGCTTGGGCTTTAGGAGGACAGAGTTGTCAGAGTGAGAACACACTGAAGAGGAGACAAAAGCCAAGCAGGAAAAGCAATTAGAAGAGGACAGTCAATAGGCAAGGTAGGAGATGATGAGGCAGGGGCAATGCTGGAAGGAAGAGGTGTCCAGACACTGGATAGGTCTCCAGAGAAGGCAGAAAGTCAGCATGATTGCCTGACTGCTGAAAGGACTGTGAAGAGTCAAGGCTAGCTCCACGGTTATCACCAACAGCTGATGGAGTTGTCAGGTCTGAAGAAGCTACAGGAGAAGCACGCTGTGGGGCAGGAGGCAGGGCCACAGCTTTAGCCTTCTCACACTTCCTGTCACCCAACTGCACTGTGCAGCTGGAAATCTAATTGTAGGATTCAGAGGGCAATTTCAGGCTAGGTAAGTTTGGGAGTGACCAACGGAGTACTCGTCTAACACACTGGATGAGCCCACTAAGAGGCTGGAGAAGAGCTGACTCTGAGACAGGTCCCGAATACTTCAAAAACTACAGAACAGGAAAGAGCGACCAGCAAAAGGACTGGGGAAGCACAAGTCGTAAGGAAAAAAACAGACAAGGATTCTACCAACTAAGTCACTTGTTCTCTGTTGTTTTTATTGTCCTTAAGCAGAGAATACAGGTGAACTAGGGGGCCAGGGAGGGAGAAGGTACTGGAACACTAAGGGAAGGAAGAAATGGCTATCTAGACATAGAAAGATTAAAACAGGAGGTGTGGTATGATGGATAGCTCTGGAGCGGCCCCGAATCCAACCATTTGGTATCCCTGCGTATTTTTCTCTGGCCACTGTCAAGTGTGCACAACAGGCTATGTTTAAATTAACCACGATTGTGGGGTTTGTCAAGAGCCTGCCTGTAAAGAAGTAAGAGGACACTGGGAAACATGTGATTATACTGACAGACCAGGAACGTAACATAAATAAAAAAAGGAACAAGGAAACAAGATGGTAATAAGTGATGAAAGGAGGTAGAATATAGGTTGGCAGAATAAAAGCCTGAAGTCTGGGAGTAAGAGAAAATGAGCTGGAAACATAGGGGTGATAGTAAACACATGGCTGACAGAAAGGTAGCCTTATTGCTAATGACACATTCACAGTATGACTATGGTAGTGACAGTGACCTACTGTTCAGAGCAAGACACAAAATTCCTGGAAGGAGATAAAAGAACCCTAACTCACCCTCATCCCAGCCCTGATTTAAGAAACAGAAAGCATTGCTTGCTTCAAACCTGGCTTCATCACTTACTAGCTAACAAAACTGTAGGCAAGCAAATGCTCTAGCGGTATCTGCTTCCCCATTGCCCTAAATGGAAGGACAAACACTTGGCTTAGGTAGGGCTCAGTGGGTGAGCAGCTGTCTAGCACTCATCCTTGGCTGGTAGGCTGGCATGTGCAGAGAAGGAGGGAAAGGAAGGAAGAGGAAGGGAGGAAGGAGGGCCGGAAGGAGGGAGCAGCTGGGCAGAACTTGCTGCTCCAGAACAGGTGATACAATGTAACGACAATACGCAAAATAACATTTTAAGGAACACACTAAAATAAAAAGAAGGCTGGGAACAAAGAGCAGTGGCAGAATGCTTGCCCAGCATGCGCACAGCAAGGCACAAGACCTACACAAGAAACAACAAATGGCCGTGCATGGGGAGCAGGGATGAAGGGGGGGAAAGCCAAATAGGAGCTAGACATTTTCAAGAGTTTTGTGAATGTGGGTAAGAAAAGGACTTGAGAAACTGGAAGCATCGGGGAGGCCTCTTTAAATCCTCCCTGATTCCTCTCTCAGATGGTTACTGAATCAAAAGCATTTCCTCCTGCCTATCTTCTTCCTCCCACTCAATCAGCCTCTCTGCTCTGTTTCTCATCCCTACCGTTTCATGAACACAGCCTTGCTGTGATTAAGGTCAGCTTGCATGTGGTCAGTGTGAGTGCTTCCAGGCTTTGTTTCCCTTGAGACATCCGAAAGAACGAATGCCCCTTTTCTTCTTGACTGCTCTGGTCCTGGATGCACTCCCTACACGGTCTCTCTAGTTCTCTCACCTGTACCCATGGCTTTATGATCTATATGATGGCTAGCTACCTCTCAGCCTATGGAACTCTGACAAACTCAGCCAGTAGAGACAAATCCCTTCACCTGAACACCTGTCCAGGAAGTCACAGGCAACATGTCCACAATGTAACTATTATTCCAAGCCTCTTACTAAGGTCTGCCAGGGCCTGCCTACTGTCTAATCTCGCTAAGAGTAGTTACGATGGTCTTAATAGTTCCTAGTCCTGTCCAGGCTCTTTCCTGAATCTTCACTTTTGTACACGCTGCTCTGCCTCTAACGTTCTTCCCAAGGTCTGCTGAAAAATCTTGAGTCCATAATGGAGACTAGTCACAGCACTAGGCCATCTGTCAAATACTTACCTGTACTGTCTCCCCTTGAACACAAGCTCCAAGAGAAATGGGCTATTTATCTGTTTTGTCCCCCCCCCGCTTCCTTTCAGAGTGAGTCTCATGAAACACAGGCTGGCCTCAAACTCGGTTTAGCTGAGGACAACCTTTAACTTCTGATCCTCCAGTCTCCATCTCCAGTGCCCATGTTTCTTCTGTTGTATATCTCTGCATCTGACCGGGGGTCTGTCCAAAACTTCTGAATCAGTTTCAAAATAAAGGCGCGTAAGCGCAACACAGAGCGGTCACCACCTCGCATTCACAGCTCCCCCAAATAACGCCCAGTCCAGGAAAAAAAAAGCAACAACAACAAAAAAAAACCTTATCCTCCGTTAGAACCGGAGCGCGGGGAGCAGGAGCCCGGCAGGCACTGGCAGCTGCGCCCTGATTGGCCCAGCGCCCCGCTCCCTCTCTTCCCTCCTCTCCCCTCCCCCGCCTCTGCCACAGGCCCCTGGCCCCCTGCGGAACCCAGCCGAACCTAGCCGAGCCCATTCGTCCCTTCCGGACTTGCCCGCACGATCGCCCCTCAGTCCTGACCCTGGCCCGCCGCGCCTCGACCCACTCGAGCTCACCTGAGCGCGGAATTCTCATCTTGGCTCGCCACGTCTCCCGGGTTAGTTTTAAATCGCGAGCGCCAAACGACGAAGCCCAGTAACCGTCTAGTGACGTCATGCGAGGGCGTGGTCTGGGGCGCGCCGGCGCAGACCGCACAGGCGGCTGGTAAAAGGCTGGCCACAGAAAGCTGGCGGGAAACCTCTCATCGAAGTCTGCTCTCAATGAGCTTGAGCACAACGGGTGAGTGTGCTGAAGAAGTTTGAAAACACCCCGGCGCCGAGCGCTAGGTGCGGAGTGGGACATGTGGATCCCAGCGGGCAAAAGCTGTTTTCCTGGAATTTGGGGTTTAATGGGGAGGTTTCTGCGGAAGTAAGGTGCTTTGCCCTAAGAGACTTGTGCTACGTGTATAGCAAAATGCAGTCCTTATTGGAAGCTCCAAGCGGGCAAGAAGAAATGTAGAGCAGTGAATGCATGTGTACACAGCGCCCCAAGCATTGTGTATACACTTCCAAGAGCATCGTGTATGCATATATACACACATACCAGAGCATTGTTCACCTGTGTATACATATCCCAGAACGCTGGGCGTCCGTATATGTATACACACTTCCAAGAGTATGCATGTGTAGCATTGTGTATGCCGTTGTGTATACACACACACATCCCAGAACATTGCATATGCATATGTGTATATATACACACCAGATCATTGCATATACACATGTACACACAGCAGATTGTTGTTTAAGCTTGTGTATATGCACCGGCGCATTGTGTATTCATGTTTGCACGTGTGCACACACACATTTTAAAATGAAGGACATTTTTGTCCGCATTCTTGTGAAAAGCTCTTTGGAAACCATCTACCTACCAACTCTTTTTTTTTGGTTTTTCGAGAGAGGGTTTCTCTGTGGTTTTGGAGCCTGTCCTGGAACTAGCTCTTGTAGACCAGGCTGGTCTCAAACTCACAAAGATCCGCCTGCCTCTGCCTCCCGAGTGCTGGGATTAAAGGCCTGCGCCACCACCGCCCGGCTTTTTTTTTTTTTTTCGTTTTTCGAGACAGGGTTTCTCTGTAGCTTTGGAGCCTGTCCTGGAACTAGCTCTTGTAGGCCAGGGATTAAAGGCATGCCGCCCAGCTTAGGTGTAGCTTTTTAACATCCTTTGTTATGCCCAAATTCGCAGGGTCCCCACAAAAGCCAACAAAGAAGACCAAGTCCCATATGTAAAAGCAAAGAGCCTTTATTTTAATCAAGTTTGCAAACTTGGTCTCTCCCCATGTCCAACGTATTAGAATAACCGAGAGCCCTGAGCTCTCCGAATTGGGTTGTTTTTTTTTTTTTAAGATTGATTATGTATACAGCGTTCTGCATGCCTATATGCCAGAAGAGGGCACCAGATCTCATTATAGGTACCTGGGAGCACCATATGGTTGCTGGGAATTGAACTCATGACCTCTGGAAGACTAGCTAGTGCTCTTAACCTCTGAGCCATCTCTCCAGCCCTAGAATTGGGTTTTTATAGTTAAAGGTGGGGGTGAGGGGTCTCTGACGTTCAGGACCCCTAATTGGCTGACATTTGTCTAGGGGCGTCCTGGTGAGGTGCACTGGCAGGTGATCCTATCTACAGGGGTTGGAATGCCAGGCATTTCCTTTGAGTGGTCCACTCTTTGGTGGGGGCTAGGGCAGTCTCAACTTATGGTTCTTCCTGCAGCCAGGTGTTGTCTCAGGGTAAACTACTGAGACTCCAGACTCCATTTAAATTCATCAATGGCCAGAGTCCCAGGTGGTAATGGTTGGAAGTAAAGAACTTCTAGACTTAGATTGCTGGCCCCCACACCTTGACATCATTTGCCTGCCAACTATAGGTCGTTAAGAGTCCCTCCCTCCTTTTGGTAACCAAAGCTCTGCCCATTGTTGAAAGCTACTTCAAGAAAAATTATTTTATGTGTTTGAGTGTTTTGCCTGTTCTTGTATGTTCACACCACATGCAAGGCTGCTGCCTGAGGTCAAAAGAAGGTGTCAGATCCCCTGGAACTGGAGTTACCATGTGGGTTCTGGAATTCACTTCATAGACCAGACTGGCCCTCAACTCTTAGAGATCCGGCTACCACCCAAGTGCTAGGATCAAAGGCGTGCACCACCACTGCCCGGCTAAAGCTATTTAGTTTTTGCATGAACTTGTTTTCCCAGAACCACTTTAGGGTGATGTAAAATGGTGTAGACTGACTCCACGACAGAAATGCCACTCAGGCTGCAAACAGCATGCAACAGCCAAAATGGAAACCAAGACCTAATCCATCCAAGTCCATAGTTCTGGGAAAGTCTCTAAATGCGCTAACCTTGCTTTTGGCTTTTATAGTTCCACTTCTGGCTGACAGTTCTTGTTAACTGAAGTATGTTAACCCAAGACATGGATATTATGCTCAAAAGCTCACCCTGAGAAAGGCTTGGAGCTACACTACATAGAATCCCAAACAGTCAGTATAGTTAACAGCAGACTAACACAGACTTCCTATGAGCTTAAACTCATGTCTGAGCAGTCCTCTCTGGTGGGTACCCCATGACAGTGGAACTATGGGAAGAAAAGATTACAGTGTTCCTCACCCTCCTGAATGCTACTGGCAGCCACCCAGGAACTGCACATCAGCACCCAGGACTCCCCACCTTATCCATTACTGAGCTTTTGGCCCCTGAAAAATCTCTACAGGCCCCTCACCTTTCCATCCATCTTACCCTCTTCCCAGTGAGCCTAGAACAGTGTTTGTCCAGTGTAAATCTGACCTCATTCCCACTTGTCTGCTACCACTTCCTCCCAGAAGTCTAAAACCCTTTCAAAGGTTTCTTTGTTCTGGGAACTTCCAAAGGGACCTACAAGACCTACAGGGTTTGTCCCACCCCCACCCCATAGGCTCTTCAGCCTCGTTTTGATCTTGTCATCTCCCTTCCTCCACCCACTCAGGCCTTTTTTTCAGACTTGCCTTCACCCTGCCTGCTCCTACCATGGTTCCTCTGCAAGTATGCTCTCTTCCATCTAGAATTCTGTCCATCTTCCTCCAGTTAGCTCCAGTCAGGTTATGGCTCCTGCTGGTTCCCCAGGAAAGCCTTCCCGGATACACTGAAGGCTGCTTATTGGAGGCTTTGATGTTCAAACTAAGAGCAACAAGCATTGGAGTAGCAGGTAGCTCTGAATCAGAGTTCCTGAAGAACTGGCTTGGAACCTCTGACAAAGGAAAGATTCTAGGTGACCGACCCACTGGACAAGGCTGGAGGCTATTCTGGGGCTACAATGATCCTCCTAGGCAGACTGCTTGGCTCTGCCTGCTCTCTGCCAGCTCCATACTCAGTGTCTGTAAGCTGAGCATGCCCAGAGCAGACAGATCTTTCACATCCACTCTGAATGCTGCCTTTGTTTTGGAGTTAAGGCTACTGAGGGTGCCAAAAGATTAAGTGATTTATCACTGGTATCAGAGGCATGTGAAACTCGACTCCTCTGTTTGTACAGAAGTGGTCGCCGCCCCCCCCCCACCAGATTCTACTTCCTTAAAATCCAACAGAAACAACCTTAGCTGGGTGAGGAACAATAGTTAACCAATTGGCTAAACAAGCAACCTTTGGTTACAAATTTGCTGACTTTTCACCAAGTTACTGAGACGAAAAGGGATTGGTCATGTGGTAAAGCAGGCCTTTAATCCCTGCACTCCCCGAGGTGCAGGCAGAGGCAGGTGGATCTCTGAATTCAAGGCCAGCCACAGTTCCAGGATAATCAGGGTGACACAGAGGCACCCTGTATCAAAACGCTGAAGAAAAAAAAAAAAGAAAGAAAAAGAGGAAATTGCTTTTGGAGTCTGAGCAAATGCTTTTAATTTTGATATGCAATATGAAATCCCTCATCTACTAAATCCTGGCTATGAACAATTTAACTTTCAAACAATAACATACTGCCCTGATCTTAAAACCAATATGATGCATTTATGTTTCTCTGAGCTATTGGACTGGTTAATCTTGTTTCATTCCAAAGCCCACAGTGAAAGGTTGCTAGGGCGGGTACTTTATTTCAGGTGCAGCTACTACTAGGTGTGCAACCATAGGGAAATTGTGCACCCTCTCTCCGCCTGCTTCTTCACATGAACAACAAAGATCCTATGTGGGACTACAGTATGAGGACTGGCTGAATTCCGAAATGTAAACAACAGTGCCGACAACACTCAGTGAGCTCTGACGATTCCCATCACTGGAACTGGAGAGCATCCTGGGGGCTTGCCAGGTTCTGCATCACAATCAAGTTTAGCTTCCTATCTGGAGAGGTTCCCCGTGTCATTGTTAAGAATATTCCCAGTGCACTCCAGGTCTGTTCTTTCCATTACTCACACCCCCCACATACACCCTGTACGCTTTCTTGTACCTTCTGCCCCACCCAAGCTCTGCTGACTATTCCCTTTGTAGTCTTCTCCCCACTCATAATTTCATGTTTTCTTCCTTGCCTGTTAGATGAGAAGCCCTGCAGACCTAGCAATCATACCACCTTCTTCCTACCCCAGCAGACTCCTGGAGCGTGCTGTTTATACTCACTAAGAGCTTTTAATTTGGTTGAGATCTGGATTTAGGTACCCTGGAAATTAATAACTTAGATGCTCCTTAACTTTATGAGTTATTCTTTCCTGGCCACTGGCCATGCCACTGGAAACCACAGGGCAAACCACAGCTTTAAGGTGCACTGAGAAACATCAGGATATACTAGCTAGAGCTGTCAGAGAAACAAGAACTCCTTGGGAGAGGTATGGACGAATGTTGTGAGTGAACAGATTCTAATTCATACAGAAAACAGCCTCAATTTTTATTGGAGCTAAGACAGAAGCAGATAATTTTCTAAAAAGTATATGGACATTTGAAAAACAGAAATCTCACCTGCACAGAGCCATCACCGGACCCTCTTACCTGGAAAGCAGGTAACATGGGAGCATAGTACCTCTCTGTAGCAAGAATTTCAAATATTGAATTTTTTTTCCGCTGGGGTGGAGAGGATGTGGATTCCTCAAGAGAAACCCCAAAGTCTAGCATTTGATACCCACTTCCTCACCAACTGCAGGAGGCAGGGCTAAACGAAGGGCCAGGGTCCTTCCCAGCAGATTTCCTGGCAATGTTGGGCACAGACCAACCTTGATGTTTCAAAAACAACCACACCCTTGGCTATTTCTTAATACTCAAGATGCTGATGGTTTACAACAAGGGGAGAGCATGCCAATCATTCTCTAGAAGCAGAACTCTTAGGCCTGAACTGCTTCACAGACCTTCCTGTCCAGCCCTGGCAATGGGCCTAGACTGTGATGATCCTCTTTTCAAAATCACAAAGTTCAAGTAATCTCTTTGTCATCTCTGAAGAGAGAATAAATAAAGTCATCACCAGAAGAGTGCACGTGGCAGCTCTCTCAGAGCCTGTGGGAAAGCGGCAGCAGAGCTTCCCACACCGCTCCAGGCACAGAACGGTCATCAGTTGTTGCTGAGGTTATCTCAATTACGGGATGGGTCACCATTAACTTAACACTTATGAATAAAAAACTAACAAATATTTGGGTAGTACATAAAAACAGCTATGAATTTATATGAAAATAGGGAGACAGAGGCAGGCAAATCTCTAAATTAGAGGACAGCCTGGTCTACAAAGCCAGTTCCAGGACAACCAGGGCCACACACAGAAACCGCCTCAGAAAAAAAAAAAAAAAGGAACAAAAGAAAGAAGAGAAAGTAGGAAAAAACAGAAGAGAAGAAAAGAAAAAAGCCAAGCAGTGGTAGTGCACACCTTTAATCCCTGTACGTGGGAGGCAGAGACAGGCAGATTTCTAAGTTCAAGACTAGCCTGGTCTACAGAGCAAGTTCCAGGTCAACCAGGGCTATGTAGAGAGACCCTGTCTCAAAAAAAAAAAAAACAAAAACAAAAAAAAAAGAAAAAGAAAAAGAAACAAAAAAATAAGGCAAAAAACAGAAAAGATATATTTTCACACTAGTGAGGTTATAAAAACCTCCATCCTGAAGCATGAGCTGCATCTGTTGATTCGAGGGAGGAAAGCTGGATGTGGCAGTTTGGGTGGGAATTAAGCTAACAGTGCAGCAAGCCGTTTCAAAGGGACGGCGAGCAAGCCACAGAAAGAAACCAGCTAGGATGGCGGTCTCTCTGGAGCTTCTGCTGCCAGTGGTGATGCAGAAACACAACTGAACAGGATCTCCTCAGCAGCAAACTCCTCCCATGACAGCTGATTCCATGTACTTTTACTTTCTTTGGGTCCTGACTAAACAAGAGACTAAAACATCAGCCACCCCAGCCCCCAGACTAGGCTCCATTGGCTGCAGCCTTCTTCACAGGCTTCTAAGGTCACACACACACCTCTGGCTATGTGAGAAATAAGCTTTCGTAGCCTGAGGAATCAGAAAGAACTTCTATTTTTTTTTTTTTAATGGCATTTCCATTAAAGTCCTCCATCCGGTGGGGAGCAAGGCAGAGTTTTCACCTGGGCCAGAAGGTTGTGGAATTCCTCCATGGCCTGTGTGTGTGCCACTGGATTTAGCACCAGGTGTTGGAAAAGATTGACAGGCTCAGCATTCCGGAATGTTTTAGGGATCGGTATGGTCAGGGGCAGGAAGGTGTTGCCAATGAGGAAATGATAAAGAGACCTTTGCTGAAGGCCCTGGCCTAAGAAGCAGAGAAGGTCCTGGAGCCGCCGGGAGAGCATGCTGTGCTGCCAGTCTGTTAGAGGCCGTTGGAGCAGCAAGTGCATGAGGGCTGTTTTGAAGTGATAGGAGGTAAGGATGGGGCGGGACGCTCCCGGGGGTAACTTCTTGTGGTCCTGAAGACTCAAAATGATCTGCAGGCACTTGAGGTGGCAGGTGTTCTCAGGGGCAAAGCGTCCCACCAGCTTCAGAAACAAGTGTTCACAAGCTGCAAAGGACTCAGGCCAGTCCACACTGGTGAGCTGTTCTCGCTCCGGGTCCTGACTCACCAGGTAGACCAAGGTATCTTCCCGTTGCACGCCAAGAATCAAACTGATGGATAGGAAACGGCCTGAGCGGTAATCCAACCTGAGTTTGCAGGAAGTGGTAGATGGTGGGAGGGTGAGCTTGAAGTCATATTTGTGGGCCACTAGGGCCCAGGCATTGCCCACCATGTTGCGGAACCACTGCACAGTCTTACACACATCCAGGTGCGAACCGGTGCAGAGAGCTGCTTTGATGGAGCTACACTCACTCAAGATGGCTGAGTGGTCCCTGCGGTGGCACACCAGACATAGCACATCCCCCAGGAGCTTCTCCTGTTTGCACATGCATCCAGAGTCCACCCTCACACAGCCGCAACGACGGCCCAGGGCCGGATCTCTCATCTCCAAGACAAACCTAGTGCCCTGCGGAGGGACAATGGGCACCAGGACACCAAATTTCTGTGTCTCATGGAGGGTCCCCCACTTCTCAAAGGCAGCTCCAATGCCCTGGCAGTCCTCCAACTGTGGGTGAGCCTCCTGGCGGCTGAGCACCCGACAGGCCTCAATGAGATCATCCACAAAGCTCTCCACAAACTCACAGGTGCAGGGTAGGTCACGGATGGCATTTTGGATATAATGTTTGTAAAAGGACTCCAGGGCTTCCTGGGAGGGAAAATCAGAGAGCCAGGTATAAGAGGTTGCAGGCACGATACGGATCTCTTCCTCTTCCTCCTCACTGCTGGAGTCAAAGGCTGGCTCGTGCTGCATGTTCTGTCGCAGGAGCTCAAAGATGAGAAAAAGGCAAAAGAGACCTGTGTTCCACAGGTTTCCCAGCATCCAGCCCAGAGGCCCCCCATCTTGCTCACTGGCCTGGAACGGCCATCCCATGTCCTTCTTCCCCAGCACTAACTGATCACTGGACGTGTCTCCTCTCCAGAAGTTCTCTGCTTTCTGCTTCTGCTCAGCGGCTCGCCTTCTCTCTTCAAACTCTATCTCTAGCTGCCGCATCTCCTCGCTCATTCGTTTCTCCAGCTGCCGGCTCCTGGCCAGTGTGTCCAGGTCCATCCGGTCACTGACCATCAGGGGGTGGTGAACAACGTACATCACTGCCAAGAAGAGCAGGCTTATCACAGCCATGGAGGGCTCTGCATCTGGAGGAGGAGGGTGGGGATCAGTGGTGACTTTCTAGCCACATCGGTTCTCCAGTACATAGTCCTCAGAGCCCTGGTACCTCAAATCCTGGATGCCAACCACTCAAGAGGAACAGAAAGTGCATAGAGCTGGGTTTGGATGGAGCAAGAGTGGTCGGCCTCAGCCGAGGTTTAGGGAAGGGAAGTGGAGACTGCAGGATGTACCCTGCCTGAGTCAACTGCTTTCCTTCCACATCCTGTGGGTGCTATTTGGGCTGCCAGAGGGTGAACACGAGTCTGTTTTTTATTCCAGTATAATATGGGGAGGGGGACCCTTACAGTGGGGTGGCCTCACCCGACTCATCAGTCCACCTCGGGCACCAGATATGCCCTGCCAGTCCCAGAGGCTCCCTTCCACAGGCAGAAAACACAGAATCTATCCGGGCAATATCTTTCCCATCCTTGGGTAGCCAGCCTCAGTCCCTAGCTGCAGCATCCCACTTCCTCTGTGACTTCACAACCCTACCCTGTGTCATTAGACCATTCAACCTCACCACTCTGCCCTGCAGGAGCCAGACAGGCACGGTGCTGTCAACTCCTTGGTACTGCAACGAGGTTCTGAGGCAGGCTAGCAGATGGTCCTCATCCAGCCGCACTTCCCAGCCCAGGAAAAGTACCTGCAGAACCGAGCGGCCAAGACCCAACTGACAGACAGTAGTAGAGATTCCCTGGCCCTCCCACAAACCACTGAAGCCTGAAACTTCCGGCCTTCACCCCAGTAATTCACCAGCCACTGTGCTTCCTGAGCCATGAAGGGCAGGGCACTGTGGACATGGAGTTCAGGTGAGGAGCTCTTCTCCCTTTGGAACTGAGCCCAACTGTTCTTTCCATGAGCCCTGTTCAAAATTAAAAGGGCCGCAGGGCTCTGCCTAAAAGTAAAAGTGGAGCCCCCTCTACCATCAGTAACTTCCCCAAATTCCACGCCCAGGCAGTACATTCTCACCTATCTCTCCTGCCTCAATTAAAGACCCAGACTAAGGGCTTCCCTTAGGATTAGGGGCCACCTTACTCACGGTCTCTGTTAAGAGCAAGAGAGCATTCTTAAGGACACAGCGCGGCCTGGCCCCCCATGCCTTCTTCCGGGAGTGCACGATGCTCCCAGTTCATAGCCGGCGCCAACTACGGGAGTGGTCCCGACGTGCTCTTTCTGGGGTACAGACTATGTCTCCGATAGTCCAAAGTCTACGGGCTGTGGACTGCTGCGACTACCACGCGGTGCCAGTCGTGGAGAACTCATGCAATCCACAGCGGTTCCCGCCTCAGGGGTTCCGCCCCGGCAAGCTCCACCCCTTGCTCAAAGCCACGAGGCGGGGCCAGGGGTAGAGGCTCAACCAGAGCTGAGGCCCTCCCGCAGAGCAGACACCTTTCGTCCCTAGTCGGTCTCCCTTGGTTTCGAAGGGACAGCAGAGCATCTGTGGCTACCCTCTCACAGCCGCTCTGCTTCGTTCGGTGGCACAAGGCTAAAGTGCCTGCTGCCACCCTCACCAAGTTCCTTCATGGACAATGTATACTTATTGAAAATTTGGGTGCTTCGGAAGATGATGGAGACAGAACTAGGAACTACGGGGGGGAAAAGCTAGTCTCATTTCCCTCTGGCTAATGCAAGGTGAAAAAGGAGCTGTGTTTAGGCACATTTGATGGGAAAGATGACTCAGTGGGTGGACTGCCTGCTGCCCAAGCATGAAAATGTGAGTTTGGGTTCCCAGGCATATACCTTTAACCCCAAAGTTGAAAGGACACAGCTAGGTAGGTAGGTCCACTGAGCTTAAGTGGCCAATGAGTGTAAGGTTTTATAAACAGATCCTGTCTCTTGTCTTTAATTCCAGTACTTAGGAGGCAAAGACAGGTGGATCTCTGAGTTCGAGGCTAGCCTGGTCTACAGTGTGAGCTCATGATGTTGACCTATGGCCTCCACAGGTACACAAGAGGCAGGTGCACACATACACATGCAACACCACACAAGCATGCACATACACAGGTATATGCATACACCACTACAGACCTCACCTCCAGACCATGCCCAGAATCATGTATCTTTCCCCAGTCATAGAGACTCTTAGGAAAGGAGATCTATCGCTCAAAGACCTGCCTTGGAACCTTGTTTGCCACTCACTAGTCACATAAAAGTAAGAATCCTAAACCTAGTCAGACAGTGGTGGTACCCGCCTTTAAACCCAGCGCTCGGGAAGAAGAGGCAGGCAGATCTCTTGAGTTCAAGTCCAGCCTGGTCTATAGAGTGAGTTCCAGTACAGCCAGGGCTACACAGAGAAACCCTGTCTCAGAAAAAAACAAAGCAAACAACAACAATAAAAGAATTCTAATCCTCCAGGCAGCTCTGCTGATCATACATCGTATTAAAGAGAACTTCATAAAGTATGAAGGCTGGATAAGGTTTAGTACACATTAAAAATACCAACAAAGGGCTGGAGAGATGGCCCGATGGTTGAGAGCACTGACTGTTCTTCTGAAGGACCCAGGTTCGGTTCTCAGCACCCACATGGTGCTCACAACTGTCTGTAACTCATGCATGTTATGCATAGACATAGGTAGGCAAAACACACAAAAAATATGGGGAGATGGCTCAGCTGTAAAGGACACTTGCCCTTCCAGAGGACACTCGTTTGGTTCCCAGCACCCTCAAGGTGGCTCTGTAACTTCAGTTCCAGGGAACCCAACAATCTTACACCCTCTGTCTCTATGGACTCTAGGTGCAGAATGCCCATCCACACAAGTGGGTGAAACACACATAAGCATCTTTTAAAAGTAAAGCAATCTTTTAAAAAGGGAGATGCCAACAAGCTATAGAACTATTATTCCACTTAAAAATCATACTTGAATTGACAAAATCTCAGTGTCAAAAATCTTTGGTTTTCTTGTTTGTTTTGTTTTTCTTTTGACTTTGTTTCCCAACTTGTTTTGTTTTGCAGACAGGATATCACTATGTAGTCCTTACTGGCCTGGCCCACAGAGATCCACCTGCCTCTGCCTCCCATGTGCTGGAATTAGTATGTGTTACCATGCCCAGCTCCAAGATGTATTTCTGTATTTATTTGTTTAGAGACAGGGTTTCTCTATGTTGTCCTGGCTGTCCTGGAACTTGCTCTGTAAACCAGGCTGGCCTCAAGTTCACAGAGATCTGCCAGTGTCTGCCTCCTGAGTGCTGGAATTAAAGACATGTACCACCACCACTCGGCTCTAATTTTATTTTTATTTTTTGGTTTTTCAAGACAGGGTTTCTCTTTGCAGCTTTGGAGCCTATCCTGGAACTTGCTGGCTATAGACCAGGCTGGCCTTGAACTCACATAGATCCACCCGCCTCTGCCTCCTAAGTGCTGGGATTAAATGCTGCATGTGCCACCACCGCCCGCTGCTTATTTTTATTTCTTTTGTGTGTGAGTGTTTTCAGAAGATCCCCTAGAATTGGTGCTGGGAACTCCTCCCAGGTCCTTTGCAAGAACAAGTGCTCTTAAGAGCTGAGCCATCTCTCTAGACCCCTCCAACCTGTACTTTGTTAACTTAGGAGTGAGGAAAAACACGAAACCCTCCAAAGTTCATGCTGATGGCTGATATCACATAAGTGACAAGTGAAAATAAGCTGTAAAGTGACTCATTTTAACAAACCAGCTCTACCGTTGTAGGTACTCACCCTTGCTAGGCAAAGAAATACAGTAGACTTTCTATGAAATAGATTTAGCTGTATCCTTTAAAAACATATTGTAAGTCAGACATCTTTCACAGGAATATAACCCCAGAATTTTGGGAGAGTTGAGGCAGGGGGATAAGTTCAAGGCCAGTCTAAGCTATATGAGAGAGACCCTGCAAAAGCTGGACAGGTGTTGGGAGCACAAAGATCCCCGCACTCACAGCTAAGCATTAGGGAAACTAGGAATGTTAAACACACAGGGCTGTCTCTTCTGCAGAAGAGATGTATAATTGATTTCTGAACAGAAGGCTGGGAATGAAGGTGGCTAATAACCCAGATAATCCTTGCTCTATTCATATGGGTAGGAGCTCCCCTGTGGCTAATAATCTAGATGACCTCTGTGCTATCTGTAGGACTGAAACCACACCAGATCCTCCCCTAGGCCCTTAAGGTAACACCTGCAGCCTATCTCTAAAACCCATCTTCAAGGAAGAAGTAACTCACTTTGAGAAGAATTTTGATGTAATCTTGCCTCCTTTTGCACAGGGAATTGTGTTATACTGGGAACTCCCCTCCCCCAGATTGTACCGTACTTAAATACACCTAAAATAAACTGCCTGGTGTCAGACTCTAGAAGTTTGAACCAACACCAGATACTGAGTCGTGTTAAACCAGAGATTTCCTCCTTATTTCTCATGGATCCTCATTTTGCTAGTGGTGGCATTTGCAAAGACCCCCTCCCCTCTGCCACACACACACACACACACACACACACACACACACACACAGAGAGAGAGAGAGAGAGAGAGAGAGAGAGAGAAGATGGCATAGTTGGTAAAAGTACTTGATGTGCAAATATGATGATCTAAGTTCAAATCCCAGTACCTTCCCCAAAAAGTCAGAAATATGGATATGGGAGGACTGGAATTCCATTGTTCATTCATGGTGATAGAAAATAAGAGACAGAATCACTGAATGCTCAGGGGCCAGCTAGCCTGGTGAACACAGCACAGAAGTAAGAGACCCTGTCTCAAATCAAGGCCACACCCTTGTAGGGGCCCACATACACAAAACATACAAGTAAACCACACCAGAAAGTTAAGAAATAGACAGGTATGGTGCTGTGCAAAAAGAAAAGAAAAGAAAGAAAAAGGAGGAAGGAAGAAGTGTGGTGGTATATTATTTGTGTTTTTAATAAATAAAGCTTGCCTGAAGATCAGAGAGCAAAGTAGCCATATTAATCTGCCATACAGACCGGGGAGTAGTGGCACACACCTTTAATCCCAGGACAGAGGACAGAGACAGGTGGGCGGCTGCATTCAAGGCCACCCTGAGCTACACAAGATTGAACCTGTCTAAAGGAAGAGAATCAGAGCTCACACAAAGGTGATCCCAGCACTTGGGATCACGTGCCTTTAATCCCAGCATTAGGGAGGTGGAGAAAGGAGCAATTTGACTGACTGGAGAGAGAGAAAAAAGGGGTAGACGGGAACTCAGTGGAGTGTGGAGTTTGAGGATTTGTGGAGACAGGATCTCTCGCTCCTTTGGTCTGAAGATCTGGTAGAGGTAAAAGTTTCTCTAGTGGTTGACTGCTTTGCTTTTCTGATCTTCAGATTGAACCCGATATCTGTCTCTGGGTTTTTATTATTTGTGCTACAAAGAAGAAAACTTATGACATGATCATTATAAACACAGGAAGTAGCTACCAACGTAATTGCCTTGATTCCACCTGTTTGCCATCCAAGCCTTAAACTTGTTTAAAACCTTTCTCCTTTTGTTGAGAACAGTTGCTTAAAGATCCAACATTGAGAGAAACATCAAGAAGCATTGCTTAGAGATGATTTATTTCCAGTTTTCCTTATTCTCAATGAAAAGATTATTGGTACGCTTCAGTTGTTGCTTTTTATCCAAGAGGCCAGAGTTTATAATTAATGAAAAATTAAATGTTGTATATAGTCTGTGTCAGAGCCTGCTCCAACAAAGTCAGCTGGGGTACCTGGAAGGGGGCACGAGGTTGAGGAAATGGCAGACTGAAAGAAATTGAGACAGAAAACACAGAATAGTTCAGGAGGTCTGTCAGTAAATGCTGACCAGCCCAGAGTTTATTTCAGAATTTGCTTTTATATGGATTAAAGTCAGAACAAAGAGCAGTACAGTCAGCTAACCACCTCCCTGCACTGTTCTCGGGAGAAAGCGCAAGCAGGCTCCTTGTCTATGATATGAGTCCTGCAAGCAATTTCTGTCTCTATCTGGATGTGCCTTCGGCTGGCATTCACCAGCCTGTCTTCATAGACAATGTGTTCTTTCTCATGGGCAAAATGCTCTTCCCCATGGGCTTAATCAGAACATTCTCACAGCCCTCAATACTAAGTCAAAGTTGACTCCAAATGAAAACTGAGTCACATGAGGACTCCTACAGGTCTGGAGGAGTTAAAGAAAAAATTCCAAGATTTTTTTGTTTTAAAGCCCACCCAACCTCAGTAAGACCTGTTGTGGAATGAGCTAAGATACATTGTAGCTAAAAATATATGAGAAACAGCAGAAGGTTTAGATGGGTGACTTCCCAAGGTGATGAAAATGCATGTTTAAAGCCTCGGGTTGTTTATTGTAGTATTTAGCAACAGATATCTTGTGGGAAGTATTTGAGTCTATCATGTGTCAATGGTGAACTTCATAAATTCTTGTGGATTTGAAAATCAATAAACTCGTGCATTTTTGTTAGAAAAAGAAGCTGAAGGTGCTGAAGAGATGGCTCAGCAGTTAGGGGCACTTGTTAGGGTTAGGGTTAGGGTTTCTTGCTACACTGGGAAAGGGCTAGGGTTTGGTTCCCAGTATCTACACTGTGGCTCACACTCATCTATAACTCCATTTCCAGGGGGCCTGACACCCCTTCTGATTCCGTGAGCACCAAGCACACACATAGTGTGCATCCATCCAAGCAAAACATTCATATCCATAAAAAACAGAATAAACAATCTAAAATAAGGAAGCTGACTGTCCTCACTTGCCATCACACAATGTTTTAGTGACTCAGTAGTTTCAGTCTTGTATGTTTGTACATGCTCTGAAGACACTAAAAGGATAAATGACTGGATTGAATTTAGTGATTGCAGAAAATTCAAATGTTAAAGAGCCAGAGCCAAATCACTGTGGGCTATTTTTAGTTCCCTTGAGTGAAATTAATTTCTCATCCCTGTATCTGACCTAACATCTTTTTGACTATCAAACCCTTTAAACTATAGCTGGGCAGTGGTGGCACATGCCTTTAATCCCAGCACTTGGGAGGCAGAGGCAGGTGGATCTCTGTGAGTTCGAGGTCAGCCTGGTCTACAAGAGCTAGTTCCAGGACAGGCTCCAAAGCTACAGAGAAACCCTGTCTCCAAAACAAAACAAAAACCAAAGCCTTTAAAATGTATTCTTAGTAGACCACAAGTTTCTATCAATGGAAAAGAAACAGCTAAAATGATCATTGTAAAAGAACGGTAATGGCTCAGGACCCCAAGACAAGTTCTCAGCACAAGGGAGATTTATTTGTCCCAGAGAGACAAAGGACAGAGAATAAGAGACTAAGACCAGAAGATAGAGAACAAGGGAGAAGGGGAAGGGAACAAGGAGAGAAGCAAGGGGTATTTGTGCAGGAGTGGGACAAAGGACTGCCTCTGGATTAGGAGGGGGCAGATGTGGCACATAGACAAATGGCAGTTTATAAAGGTAAATTGAAAAACCCTGTGTTAGGATGAGGCGTTTAATTTTGACTGGGAATGTTAATTAGGTGAGACAAAGGGGGTTTTTGATTGCTATACTTCAATACTTTGATAGCTAGACCTTGGTAGTCAGCCTCAGGAGGAGGAAGTGGCCAAATAAGGGAATAGACCTTGGTGGCCAGCTTTAGAAATGTGATCTAATGGTTTTTATGAAGGCAGAGGGAACTAGGGAGAAGGGCAAGGCCTGCCAGATCCTGTTTGCCATGCTCAAGCTGGCTAGAGTCCCTTCAATCATCTCATTATAATAAGGACCCACACCTTTGCACAACTGGCTCCATAATGGAAGTACCATTTAAACTGTAAAACTCAGCACCTAGACAGCACCACCTGCCAAAATTAAAACAAAGGCCTAATCCATCAAAGTCCATAGTTCTGGGAAAGTCTTGAAATGTACTAATCTTGCTTTTTGGCTTCTGTAGATCCACATCTGGCTAGTTGTTCTTGTTAACTGAAGTATGTCAACCCAGAATATGGTTTTTGTGTTTAAAAGCTCATCCTAAGAAAGGTTTGGGCTACCCTGGGATCCTGAACACCCTGTGCAGTGTTCAGGCTGATAAAGATTTTCTATTGACTTAAACCCATGCCTGAGCAATCTTCTCTGGTGAATACCCTACAACACAGCATGTGAAATATGTAGCAGAGTTTCCCCAGCTTACTATAGCCCATCCACCTGTGGTCCCCATCAGGGTGTTTAGTTAATGCCTTGATGCATAAGTTTCTTTGTTCTGTAACTAATAAAAATCTCACATAGCAAGTTAGAGAGTGGACCATGGCTCTGGAGACAATTTGGTGTATGTTTGCAGGTCATGTTTACTCGTTTTTCACTCAATAAAATAACTTATTCAGGGGTTGGAGAGATAGCTTAGCATTTAAGAGCAGTTGGAGAGATGGCTCAGCAGTTCAGTTACTAGATGAGTATTCTATCTGCATGTACACCTTCATGCCCAAAGGGGGCATCAGATCCCACTAGAAATGGTTGCTGGGAATTGAACTCAGGACTGCTGGAAAAGTAGCCAGTGTTCTTAACCACTAAGCCATCTCTCCAGAGTCATACACTGCCTGCTTTTACCAAGGACCAAGCTGGACTCCCAGCATTCACATGGCTGCTTAAAAGCACCTGTAACTCCATTCCAGGGGTCCTGACACCCTCTTCCAGCCTCACCAGGCACCATGTGTACACAATTGCAAGCAAAACACTACATAAAATATGACCAAATACATTTAAAAAAAAACTTAAATACCTCAACCAAGTGTGAAGGCGCACACCTTTAATCCCAGCACTTGGGAGGCAGAGGCAGGCAGGTCTCTGAGTCCAAGGTCAGTCTGGTCTACAAAGTGAATTCCAAGACAGCCAGGACTACACAGAGAAACCCTGTCTCAAAAAAAATTAAATATCTCATTTTCCCATTGAGGTAAGAGCACTGTAAGAGTTTAGGCACCTGAATATCAGGTCCTAAGGAAGATGCATTTTCTCTAGAGACATCATCCAGATTAGCACCAGGTAACAACATGAGACCCTCTGTGGCTATCCATTCATTTATGCCCCATTGGTTGGATGTTGGTGAGGTCTTTCTGGGGCATGGGGGCCAGCCAGTTTAATTAAAGGGCCACTGATTTATCCTTATCCTAAGCTGGTGGTTGTTTGAATATCCTTCTTTTTCCCCCCAAGACAGGGTATCTCTGTAGCTTTGGGAACCTGTCCTGGAACTAGCTCTTGTAGACCAGGCTGGCCCCGAACTCACAGAGATCTGCTTGCCTCTGCCTACCAAGTGCTGGGATTAAAGGCATGCACCGCTGCCACCCGGCTGAAAATCCTATTTTGTTTCCAAACTGGTGTTTGCTTTTTTTCCAGAGCATTCTATTGTTTGGAACCTGTTTTGTTTTCAGATAATTTTGTTTGCCTTTGAAAAAAATAAACATATTTACTTGCCAGTATTCAGCTTCTTTTTCCTGCCACTCATCCAGTTTCTAATTCTGAATTTTTCTGTGACGTCTTCTGATTATTGCAACCTTACCACTTTTAGTCTAGGAATTCTATGAACAAACGGTCATAAAGACATGAAAGGTGCATTGTGCCCTCCACTCCAATAGGGCAGAGGTATCATAGAGAACATTTCAGGAAGTGTAATACCCTCATAGGAAAACCCAAAATTATATGGTATTTCTTGGTGGGAAGGCACCTTACTAACTCAGCCAAGACGATGCTAATGAAGGTTGGTCACTCAGCCTTCCTGTGTTGTAAATGTGTAGGATCGGCCAGAGACACAGTAGAAGGAAACAACCTCTAGATGAGAGCCAAGGCACTCTTCCAATGAGAAGCACAGAAATCTGATCCAAACCACAAATCCCATTATTAGCATAGGGAAGTTTTTCCGGAGAAAATGCTAATTGAAGGAAGGAGTGACTCTTTGGAGAAATTTGGTCCTCCAGCTGTTGGGCAGATATGGTTAATAAATCTACAAGTATCTGGGGAAATGGGAAAACAGAACTGGCTTTACAGTTCACCCAATGAAGAACATTTGATATATCTGTTTTTCAAAGATTAATTTATATTTTATGTGCATATGTGCATGAGTAAATGTATGTATGTGCACCATATGTGTGCAAGTGCCTTTGGGGTGTAGAAGAGGGCATTGGATCCCCTTGAACTGGAGTTCAGAAGCAGTTACAAGACTCCTTCTATGGGTAAGCTGGGGCCTGTGCAAGAGCAGCAAGTGATTTTAACCACCAAACCATTTCTCCAATCCCATATCTGAGTATTTTTTTTGCATGTTATAAACTGGAAGACCTAGACTAGAGCTAAAGATTATAAAGGCCTAGTTTAATTTGAATTTTAAAATGTTTAAGAGTAGGAACAGCCGGGCAGTGGTGGCACACGACTTTAATCCCAGCACTCGGGAGGCAGAGGCAGGTGGATCTCTGTGAGTTTGAGGCTAGCCTGGTCTACAAGAACTAGTTCCAGGACAGGCACCAAAAACTACAAAGAAACCTTGTCTTGAAAAATAAAAAAATTTAAAAAAAAGAATAGGAACAATGAAATTTCTAATTTACAAAAAATAAAAATTGAGGTTGAAGAGATGGCACAGTAGTTAAGAGCACTTCTTGTTCTTCACCTGGGTTCAGTTCCCAGGACCTACCCGGCAGCTCACAACTGTCTTTAACTCCAGCTCCAGGGGAGTCAATGCCATTTTTCAACCTCTGTCAGGCTTCAAGCAACCTGTAAGAGCACATTCGTAATGTAGGCAGAATACTCATACAAAAAAATAATAACAAATCTTAAAAAAACAAAGCTTTGGAAACTATAAAATGAATCAGATATTAAAAATAGGAAATTAACCAAAAAAGGCCTTACAGGTTGCATCAGGAGTAAGCATAAGCGGCGGAGCCTCTAAGTAGTCTCCCCCATCCCGTCTACGCTCCACTGGTACAACTCTCCTTCCTTCTTAACCTCCACACAACAGAGTTCTAGATGAGGGAGAAAGATTGCTATGGTCTATTTTATGAGGAAACCCTGAGGGGGAAGACATTCCCATACTATAGAAATCCTGTGAGGAGGGTAGAAAGACAGACAGACTATTACAGACTGTTTTGTGGGAGAAAAAGGATCCTCTTACCCCAAAGTCTTGAAGACTCTGCTGCCTGAGAGTGAAGAATTCCAGCACAACTGACATTCTGTGATCATTGCCTGTCTAGACACGATGTTCACTTCAAACAATTTTGTCTTTATTTGTATTATGTGTATGTATGTGACACACGTATGTCACAGTGTTCACATGGAAGTCAGAGGACAACCTGGGGGAGTCTGTTCTCTCCCTTCCACCGTGTAGTCCTGGGGATTCACTCAGGTCTTCAGGAATCTTTGCCCACTGAGTCATATCACCAGTACACAGATGTTTCAAACAAGGATGTTAAAACATCAATGAACCATGTTTAAAGGCTAAGTATGAATGGCCTCCTTCTTTTCCCAGGTATAGCCTGCAATTTGCTAGGACTCTATGAGAACCCATATTTGTGATAAAAGACACATCTTAAACCTTTGTGCAATCTTTTTGAATGCATAGTTTTAACTTATCAGATTGCAATCCTAAGACACCTTTGCATCTAGCCTATAGTTTATCAGAAAAGATGGAGAAAATGAAAAAAAAACTTAGCAAGCTGTTGAGATTTTACTTGTGATCTAGCAAAATTGTATTTTAGCTATTGCTAAAAGACATGTAAGCCCAACTCTGTCTTGAGAAGCCCAAATCTATACTTGTGTCTGTCTTGTCCTTTCTCTAAGGACCTGTGCATTACTCTCTATGCTTAAGTCTTTTTCAGATCTTTTCTTCATGAAAGCTAGTACTGTTTCATACTGGCTCATCTGGAAGTTATTTTTCTACAGGAAAGTCAAGAATACTCAAGCAGCGACTTCCAAAGAGATCTCAGGTTGCTAGAGACGACACAGGGAATTCTGTCACCAGCTTGTGCCCACCTACTGCTGATCTCTTTTGTGGAGACCATGAATGGACAGTTAAGGAAACAGTGAATTTCCTCGAATTGCGATTGAGTGCCCCACAGTACTATTTTTGAAAACTTCTTACATATTTACAATATATTATGGTCATATTCACCCTCCCCCATTAGGAAGGAGGGTATCATCTCAACGTATCCTATAATTTTGTTTTTCTAAAGCCACTGGTTGAATTAGGGTTGCTATTATGAATATGGCTACAGGCTTATTTACTGGAGCACAAGCAGCTTGCCAATGCTACACCACTAAAGAAAATGACACCTGCTGACACCTTATGTGGAAACCACGAAGAGAAGGCCTTTGATGCAGTGTTCATGAGATTCCTTAACGGTTGCTGCTTGTTCTGTTTTGGTTTGACTGTTACTTTGATTTTTTTTTCCTTTTTTTTTTTTGGCCCCAAACCCATGTAATGTTAGAGTGCCACTGGCCCACAAAATAGTAATCTCCATGTAGACATGCAGACCCTATTCCTGCTACAGATGGGACAGTGCATAGTTCTCTTGTCTCTATGATAGCTGTCCTCGGCCCTTTTAATGTGAAATGCTCTCTGGTGACACATGGAGGAGCAAAACTTTTAAAGCAGTACTTCCTGGGTACAAAATACACCAAGAGTGTTTGCTTCCATGCATGATGTGCTCCAGTTCCCCTCTTGATTTAGAGACAATGCTGTCAGCTCTCTCTGATGTGAGATGCCCTTCTCTATGCTCTCAATATGTTTTATCAGCATTGGTTAATAAAACTGATTTGGTCAATAACCAGGCAGAATAGAGCCAGGTGGGAAATCTGAGCAAAGATGAAGGGGAAAAGAGGGTGGAGTCTGGAAGATGCCAGCAGCCACTGGAGAAGCAAGATGTGAAGTAACAAGTCACAAGCCTCACAATAAAATATAGGATAAAAGAAATGTGTGATTTAAGCTGTAAGATCTAGTTAATAATAGGCCTGAGCTAATAAGCCAAACAGTTTGTATTTAATATTAAGCCCCTGACTATTTATTTGGGAACGGGTGCCTTGTACACTGTAAAGATTTGTCACTTGTATTGGTTTAATAAGACTCTGATTGTCCAGTAGCCAGGTCGGTAGTATAGGTGGGGCAACCAGTTAGCAGAATTCTGGGAAAAGGCAGAGATGGAGTCATCAGCAAGATGCAGAGAAAGCAAGATGAGAAAAGGTACGAAGCGACATGGCTAAACATAGAAAATTAAAGGCATGTGCCACTGCCTCCCAGGAAATAATATTAATTATTTTCACTGGTTTTGATTTTTTGAGACAGGATCTTATGCATTCCAGGCTGGCCTCCAAATCAGTATGTAGCAGAGGATGACCTTGAACTTCTTTAAAAATTTTACTGTGGTGATATCTTGTTTGTACTTTAACAAATAATGCCTGCCTGAAGGTCAGAGGGTGGAATTAGCCACTAGTTAACCATAGAGATCTGTACAGAAAGATGGGACGTGCTATGACTGGGCAGAGAGAGGAATATAAGGCAGGAGGAGACATGAGGTCGACCTCTTCAGCTGAGGAGTTGGTTGCAAGGAGGAGACTGCTTGTTCATCCCGGCTGCCAGGCTAGCTTAGCACCAAAATAACCACACAGAAACTGTATTAATTAAATCACTGCTTGGTCCATTAGCTCTAGCTTCTTATTGGCTAACTCTTATATTAATTTAACCCATTTCTATTAATCTTTGTATATCACCACATGGCAGTGGCTTACTGGAAAGATTCTAACCTGCGTCTGTCTCAGGCAGAAGATCTATGGCGTCTCTCTCTGACTCTGCTTTCTTTCTCTCAGCAGTCATTTAGGTCCCCCCTCCCGCCTACCTAAGTTTTGCCCTATCCACAGGCCCAAAGCAGTTTCTTTATTAACCAATGAAAGCAACACAGAGACAGAAGGACCTCCTATACCATTTCCCCTTTTCTGTTTAAACAAAAAGGAAGGCTTTAACTTTAACATAGTAAAATTACATATAACAAAATAGGTATCAAGCAAGAATTACAGTTACAATATTTATATCAACTTTATCTTTTATCATAACTAAGGAAAACTATAACTATAACTATTTATTCTTCAACTCCATTAAGGACCCCAGAAGGATATAATATTACCTAAATAAACAGGAAGTGCATTGTAAGCAACTTTTAAAACTCTAGAATTGACAAAGACATCTTGCTGCCTGGAGAGTCACTCAAAGTTCTTCTGTACCATTGGGAAGTTCCATCTTCAGCCTACAGGCCCATAGTGTCCAGAAGACTTTTCCATGAATCAGGAAATTTCAAAGACAGTTCCACCTATATTGGCAGTTATCTTATAGAATATATCCTGTAGAATGTCTCACAGACTCTTTCATGAAGCATGGACACCGAAGGATCATCTCACCTTTAGGCAAGTTCAGCAGTCATTTCTCTGTGGGTTCTGCATGTTCATTATTTACAGCACACCATGAAGCAGTCCAGACAAGAGCAGTTTCTTGCCCAAATGACTAACCAACTCCATAAGGAATCTCTTCAATGCCCATCATTTTCTTGAAGTAGCTTGGTGCTGCCAGGAGCAGATGTGTTTCATTGTCATGAAAAGTCCTAAGTTATTAAAACATTCTAAATGCCATATTCTGAAGGTCTCTGAAAGATTTGAAGAATACATATCTAACTAAAATATATCTCTATACATCTTGAAAATCTAACATGACTACAAGCTTGACTATTAACGATGACTCTCTATTAACCTATATTTTAAATTATGCATTACATTTTTAAATGAATTACACAATCAAAATACCTTAATCAAGATCAGAAATACATATACCTATAACAAAATTGACCTTAAATTCATATAAGTAAACCAAGATTCATACCAATGCAAATCTCTATAGCATATCTGTATCAGGAGTTAGCAAGAGTTGGCTGTGGCTTGCTCCTTTCTCTCTTTGGTCTTTCAGCATTTGCCACTGATATCTGGCTCTGAGTTTTATTAATAAGACCAATTAGAACTTGTGCAACACTGGTGGGTGGGAAATAAACCTCCAGTTACATCTATCTACTTTATTGCTTGAAATACTGTCTGGGAAGCTAGTGTCCACAGATACTGAGAACTCTGCTGACTTCTCATCATGAATGTGTTACAAGCCTGGTTCTTAGTCTCAAACATTCTTTGGTGAAATACAATACTATCTTATGTCCTTCCTTCTTTCCTTCCTTCCTTCCTTGCTTGCTTCTTTTTAAAGATTTATTTGTTTTGGCTTTTCTAGATGGGTTTCTCTTGTAGACCTGGCTGTCCTGGAACTCATTCTGTAGACCAGACTGGCCTTGAACTCACAGAGATCCACCTGCCTCTGCCTCCTGAGTGTTAGGATTAAAGGCATGCATCACCACCATCCAGCTGAAATCTTTTAATTTTAGTATATGAGTGTTTTACTGCTTGTATGTCTGTGTACCATGTTCAAACAGTACCCATGGAGGCCATAAGTCAGTGTGGGATCTCATAGAATTAGAGTTACAGAAGTTTTTGAGTTACCATGTAGGTGTTGGGAATTGAATTCTTTTAGTCTGCAAGAGCAACAAGTACTCTTAACCACTGAGCCATCTCTGCAGTCCTTTAGTTTTTAAATTTTAAATAATTTTCAGGACAACTGCCTGCTGTTGTTTATAGTTTTCCTTAGTTTACACCTTTATGCCAGAAAATTCTCTTCTTGGTAAGAGTCCATGATATCATCAACACATGGTGTCAGGATGCCATCTGCACATGATAGAGAAACACACAAGTTACTGTAGACAGAAGTGCCTTGTCCCACAGCCTTTCAGTCCCAAAGAAACACACAGAGGCTTATATTAATTATGAACTGTTTGGCCTATTAGCTCAGGATTGTTACTAACTACCTTTTACAACTTAACTCACCCATAATTCTTACCTATGTTTAGTAATGCGACTTAGTACCTTTTCTCAGTAAGGCATTCTCATCTTGCTTCCTCTGCATTTTGCTGATGACTGTGTCTCTACCTTTCCTCTTCCCAGAATTCTCTTTGTTTCATCACTCCACCTATGCTTCCTGCCTGGCTACTGGTCAATCAGTGTTTTATTAAACCAATACAAGTGACTAATTTTTACTATGTACAAGAGTGTTATCCCACACCATTTCCCCCTTTTTTTCAAAAACAAGACCCTGAATCTAATCTTTGTTTAGTTTATCCCTGACCATTACCCATAACAACTTGTAACCTACATGCTAAACAAAGACAAACATCCACAATCAATTTTGGGGGGGAATGTGGGTGTAGCTTTCTAGGCTACTTCTTACTGATTGGGGGCACTGATAATCTAATGGGGACCCAAAGAAAATTTAGGATATGATCAAATCCTGACTGAAGTTTTCTGTGAGGCTTAATCATCTCAGCTAGCAGTCTCAGAAGAATCTGCAACAGAGATACTCTCAAACTTTGGATCAGTGATGAGAGGCTTTGTGTGGTTTGGAGGTCTTCACGTCCTGGTGATTCTATGCACTAGGTGTTTTTTGGCTTCATCACATTCGTTAACAGGACAAAATGAAAATCTTTGTGAAGACCCTGATCGGCAAGACCATCACCCTGGAGGTGGAGCCCAGTGACACCATCGAGAATGTCAAGGCCAAGATCCAGGACAAAGAGGGCATTCCCCCCCCGCCAGTAGCGACTCATCTTTGAAGGCAAGCAGCTGGAAGATTGCAGCGCCAGCGCGGCTCGGAGACCAAGTCCTGTGGAGGGTGTCTGGTCTGGATTGAAGCAATACACAGAGTCCTTCTTACGGTGGAACAGGCACACCTTATTAACTTGCAGCCCTGGTTTTATACCCTAGCACCAAAAGGGGAGGGAGAACGCTGAGGAGGAGGCAGAGCCCACAAAGGTTCAGGGGCTGGTCATTGTGTACCAGTGAGCACAGAGGATACTTTCGTCACAAACAAGTTTTTCTTTGCACAAACTTGTTTTTCTCTGCAGTTAGGCACTCAGCAGGGGGTTAGGGAGGCTATGTTCTGGGCTAGCTTTCCCACAGAAAATGGCTGTACTCTCTCTGATTACAACATCCAGGAAGAGTCCACCAGGCACCTGATCCTCCATCTCAGGGGTGGCTTTTAATTCTTCAGTCTGCATTCCCAGTGAACAATGGTAGCATTACTCTGCACTATGGGCATTTGTCCCAATTTAAGTTTAGAAATTACAAATTTCAGTAATAGCTAAAACTGTTAAAGAATGTTAATAAAAGCCGGGCGGTGGTGGCGCACGCCTTTAATCCCAGCACTCGGGAGGCAGAGGCAGGCGGATCTTTGTGAGTTCGAGACCAGCCTGGTCTACAAAAGCTAGTTCCAGGATAGGCTCCAAAGCTACAGAGAAACCCTGTCTCGAAAAAAACAAATAAACAAACAAAAAGAATGTTAATAAAGGTTTTGTTGCACTTTTTTTAAGTTGGATCATCTGGGCCATACATTTCAATTGGAGATTTTTCATGGGTTTTCCTTGACCAAACCTTATTTTTCTTAACCAAGAATGAATCTATAGCCTCTCCTGTGGAAACAAAAGCAAAATGTATTCTCAAAAATAACATATATTTTGACTTAAATTTTGAAGTCAAGGCATTATATATATATATATATATATATATATATATATATATATTTCTATAGGATTAATCCAACAGCATTTATAATCAAATGTCTTTTAGCAGCTGTTGCTTCTTTCCCAGCACTCAAACAATTCAAAGACAACACAATAACGCACAATATCCAGATTCTCTGTGTATTTTCCATCTTGTATGTGGCTTTTTATTTTACTCTATTTCTTTTATTTTAGTTTTAGTTTTAGTTTTTAGTTTTTTGAGACAGTGTTTTTCTGTATATTTTTGGCTGTCCTAGAACTCACTTTGCAGACCAGGCTGGTTTTGAACTCACTGAGATTTGCCTGCCTCTACCTCCCAAGTTTTGGGATTAAAGACATGTGCCACCACTGCCTAATTAACCCATGATTCTTATCTATGTTTAGCCATGTGTCTTGGTACCTTTTCTCAGTAAGGCATTCTCATCTTGCTTCCTCTGCATCTTGCTGATGACTACGTCTCTACCTTTCCTCTTCCCAGAATTCTCTTAGTCTCATCACCCCACCTATTCTTCCTGCCTGGCTACTGGAAATCAGCATTTTATTAAACCAATACAAGTGATAAATTTTTGCAGTGTACAAGAGCATTATCCCACAGCAAGTTACTGCTTACTGTGGGGAATGATAAGGGAATATTCATGATGGCTGGGGCACTATCATCTTCTACATAATAAGGGTACTTTTGCATTTCATATTGTAGAAAAAATCCTGCATTTACACATTTAAATAGCTCAGCATGTACACTACTAACCATGTTTGTTCTGAGTTAACCAGGAATCTAGGTGGCATACCAGGAGAATGCAAGTCACATGTGCTCCTTTTCTATACTACATGAGAAATACCATAATAGGAAAAGGAGCTGGAGACAATAAGGAGAGAAGTGACAACATGATGAATCTCAAATCCAAGGCTGATCACCTGGCCACTGGGACAAGAATAAACTTTGGAGTGACTTCTTTGTGTTTACTTAGTAAAACTTGCTAATTGGAGAGGGGATATAATTCAAAGTTTTTGGATGTTAATTCATTGCATTCGCAGATATTTGGCACTTTGAATAAAGTCCTATTTTTTCATTTAAACTTACTCTGTGTGTATGGGTGTTTTGCCTGCATGTTTATCCACAACATGAAAGGAGGCAACTTATGCCTGCAAGTTTTCTTCGGACCTCTACACATGTAGTGTGACCTGTAGGCGCATGTGCACACATATGCATGCGTGCACACACAATAAATAAATGAATATGTAATTTGTTTTGTTTTGTTGTTTGAGAGATGGTTTCTCTGTGTAGCCCTGGCTGTCTTAGATCTTTCTTTGTCCTTGAAGTCACAGAGATTCACCTGCCTCTGCCTCCCAAGTACTGGGATTAAAGACATGTGCTACCACCACCAGGCAAAAATGTAACTTTTTAAAGACAAAAATATTATAAGTAAAAGAATTAAAACTTAGGTCTAGGTTTCCCACCATGGCCTCCTAAGGGACAGATAAGTAGTGAGCAAGGTGACCTCTGATGATTTCATCAATTTACAAATCAAAGAATCCCACATCCAAGACTCCCTTTGGCCTGGATAGAAAGGATCCCTTCAGGTACTTCTAATCACCTGTTCTCAAAATTGCAAGAGTTAGCTCTTAGACTTCTATTTCTCATTCTATGCTTGTGCGCACTTTGGCGGACACATCCAGTCGAACGCCAGGATAGCTGGGGGATACTCATCTTCATCCACAGAAATGATTGAGCACCTGTTGCCTGGTGGACTCTTCCTGGATGTTGTAATCAGAGAGAGTACAGCCATTTTCTGTGGGAAAGCTAGCCCCGAACATACATTCAGACACAGACATAAGTAGCTAAAACACCCATATACATAGAATAAAATGAAAATAATGATAAACCAAACTAAAAAATTCCAGCAAGATGGCTCAATGGATTAAGACATAGACTTAAGGGTCACTCGTGCTTACTAAAGGGAAAGTAGGAATTGCTATTTTGTTTTCAATGTAGAGAATTATTAAGACTAAATACGATCTTTACATAAAATGTACCACTATTGCTTAATAAATCAAAATAATATATCCAGGCATGACTTATTTTTTATATATTCCTTTAGTAAAACAGCCCTCTAAATGTAGTATTTGTGCCACATTGAGGACAAAAAAAGTGCTCATTCATACGTAATTGTGCACACCTGTAATCCTGTCACAATCTGTGACAGATCATTGGGTGCCAATATTTCTTTCTTCACCCTCAGTCAGCTGACATAGGGATTGAATCTTGCGGAAACGGGTTTGGGATAGGTTGAATGGGACGGGGGACATTTTCCCCATTTCCCAATACGGAAGAGAAATCCAGCTTGTTATCAGACTCATGTTAACTTGCTTTTCAGCTTCCTTATCCTTTTTTTTTTTGTGTGTTTTGTTTTGTTTTTCGAGACAGGGTTTCTCTGTAGCTTTGGAGCCTGTCCTTGAACTAGCTCTTGTAGACCAGGCTGGTCTCGAACTCACAGAGATCCACCTGTCTCTGCCTCCAGAGTGCTGGGATTAAAGGCGGGCGCCACCACCGCCCAGCCAGCTTCCTTATTCTTAATAAACGGAGCTCCTAAGATTCCCTTGTCTGCATCCCTGCCTGCCTGCAGGACAGCTGGTCTGAGAAATAAAAGTATTGCGGAAAGGGACTTTTAACATCATTCTGTAAAGGGATTCGGTCTTAGCCCTGCCTTATGTATAGCTGTTTGGAACCATAGTACGCGGGAACGTTTTTTTTTGTCGGTCCACCGGAACCATGACCCGGATGTAGTATTGTCTGCAAACTCCGCCCAGAAGCCGTGCGTATTCACCGGAAAGTATCACTTTATCGTGCGTCCCGGAAGCGGAAGGAAGTCCGTTTCTTTTCTCTGTCCCGTACGTTTGTCCTGCGTCGTTCCTGCCAGGCCGGAGCGGTTTGTCTAGGTGGTTCGCAACGTGTGGAAGAGCGGAACCCTGAGTTCCAGGAGCATCAGCAGCCATGGCGGATGTGACTGCCCGCAGTCTGCAGTATGAGTACAAGGCGGTGCGTGAAGTCTCGGAGGAGGGCTGCGGGCGAGGGAGCTCGTGGATAGCCACAGACACGGAGGGGAAATCAGGTCTGGGTGAAGGCTGGATTAAAACACGACGGAATAACCCCAGTGGAGTTTAGGGCACGTGAGGACTCAGGAAATTCCCCCCCAACACACACACACCCCGGCTCCTGAGCGCTAAACCGTCCCTTCTACTTGTTTTCCCCAATCTGCTTAACACTTTATCAAAATGTGGGTTATTATGGATACTGTTAGGAACGTTGATCGTTCACTTTACCAGACAGTCCGGTGCTTGTTCATAGCGTTATGTGATACTGTTTCCCTTTTAAGGAGATTTTATTTATTTTGCTTTTTCGAGACAGGGTTTCTCTGTGTAACAGTCCTAGCTGTCCTGGAACTAGCTCTTGTAGACCAGACTGGCCTCAAACATACAGAGATCCACCTGCCTCAGCCTCCCGAGTGCTGGGATTAAAGGCGCGCGCCACCACCTCCCTTCTAAGGGGATTATTTTTTTATTCAGTATTTTTCCATCTTCTAGTGTTACTGTGATAACAGGAATCGAAAAATTTATATATCAAAGTTTTGATTAAGTATGATCTTTTCAGAACTCAAATCTTGTGCTCCAAGCTGACCGCTCGCTCATTGACCGGACCCGCCGGGATGAACCAACAGGAGAGGTTCTGTCCCTGGTTGGGAAGTTGGAGGGAACCCGTATGGGAGATAAGGCTCAACGGACCAAACCACAGATGCAGGAGGAAAGAAGGGCCAAGTATGTATCAGTGGGATGTTGTATTTTCCTCCTAACCTAAAGCCCATCTTTAACATTTGAACAGTTTTTTTTTTTTTTAATTGAAATTCCCATGGAAGATCAGCAGCGTTTGCACAAGCACACTGAAAACCTCTTGAAGGTTTAAAACTTTTTTGGACTTGGGTGCAATGAATATATTGATACCTTTTGTTTCTGATTCATGGATAGATACTAATATTCTTCAAGCTATTTTTTTTCTTTTTTCTTTCTTTCTTTCTTTCTTTTTTTTTTTACATTTATTTGTGTTTTGCATGTGTATCTGTGTGAGGTAGTCAGATCCCCTGGAACTGGTGTTACAGACAGTTATGAGCTGTCATGTGGGTGCTGGGAATTGAACCTGGGTCCATCTGGAAGAGCAGCCAGTGCTCTTAACCACTGATCCATTTCTCCAGCCCCAAGCTATTTTTTAAAGGTCTGTTTTATTTTTAATTATGTGTATGTGTGTGTTTGTGTAGGTATGGGCACACACATGCAAATGCCTGTGGAGGCTAGAAGATGGTTTGGGATCCCCTGGAACTGGAGCTTCAGGCAGTTGTGAGCTACCCAGTGTGGGGCCTCAGAACTGAACCCTGGTCATCTGCAGAAGCAGTATTGCTCCTAACTAGCCTTCTCTCTAGGCCATCACCAACTAGTTTCAAGACTCTTGTTACTCTTTTGTCTTAGTAATTCAGCTGCACCATCCCTCTTACAAACTTCTTACCCTGACTCCCTGCTGTTGTTGCCCACTTCCTGATGCTTTTGTTTGCCGTTCTTCCTTTTTTCACTTTGGTAGATTCATTTCAAAAGTTATATATTCTCTGTTTTCTTTCTCCCTTTTCTTTCTGTGAAGTCTCAGCAGTTCCCAGGCCCTGTTTAGTTTGAGTGGTTATAATTGAGAAGAGTTGTTGAAATTTGAGAGAAACAGTGTTCCTTGGTCCTTTGCTTTTTATAATCTGGCTTCTTTTCTATTTATTTATTGGGAGTCATTAGAAGTAGATTCTTCTGGAGCCTAGCCTTTCTGACTAGTAAAAGGTTAAACCACAACAACAAAAACCAGTTGAAATACCATTATATAATCACCTCCTGAGGATAAAGAAATGCTTCTTCAAATGATGAAAAGGTCAAGTAAGAATTACTTATGTTGACTCATGTTCCTGCCTCCACATATTAGATGTATGGAAAAGGTAAACTTGGTTCAGGAACAGAAAGTTCTCCCATTCCGCATTGTATTGTATGTCCATTAGGAGACGAAAGCGTGACGAGGACCGGCATGACATCAACAAGATGAAAGGCTATACGTTGCTGTCAGAGGGCATCGATGAAATGGTGGGCATCATCTATAAGCCCAAGACTAAGGAGACTCGGGAGACCTACGAGGTGCTGCTCAGCTTCATCCAGGCTGCTCTTGGAGACCAGGTGAGTCTGGAACCAGAGGATGAGACCTTGTGTTTGGAAAGAGAAAGGGTGGTAGCACAAGACTTATGGTGACATTATGAGTTAGATGTATTTATTCTATGTGTGTGCCAAGGATGCATGTGGAAGTCAGTACAGCTTTCAGAGTTGGTCCTCTCTATTGCATGAGGAGCGGCTGTGTCCCTGCTGAGGAGTGAGTTGTGTTCCCGGCTCCTGGCTGCGGGCCTGCTTTTGGCCCTGGCTAGCTTATACCCGGAATAATTACACACAAACTGTATTCATTTAAACTCTGCCTGACCCATTAGTTCTAACCTCTTATTGCTTAATATTGATCTAACCCATTTCTGGTAATATATATCGCCCCTTGACTGTGGCTTACCGGCATGATTCTAACCAGCGTCCATCTTGGGTAGGAGCAGCATGGCATCTGCCACACTTCCCTTCTTCTCAGCATTCCGCCCTATCTACTCCGCCCACCTAAGGGCTGCCCTATCAAAAGGTCAAGGCAGTTTCTTTTTATTCTTTTTTTTTTTTTTTTTTTTTTTTGGTTTTTTGAGACAGTTTTTCTGTGGCTTTGGAGTCTGTCCTGTAACTAGCTCTTGTAGACCAGGCTGGTCTCGAACTCAGAGAGCTCCACCTGCCTCTGCCTCCCGAGTGCTGGGATTAAAGGTGTGCGCCACCACCGCCCGGGCGGCAGTCTCTTTATTTAACCAATGAAAGCAACAGAAACACAGAAACATCTCCTACACCATCTCTCTTTACTCTGTGTAGGACTCAGAGATCAAACTTAAACTGTTGGACTTGGTGGAAAGTACCTTTAGGTGCAGAACCATCTTTTTAGTCCAGCTAGAAGAATCTTAATCTGAATTTTCCCAGCAGGGTGCAGAAGGCAATACCATTTTGCAGAAATGGCTAATACTTCCTGAGCACTTAGTGTATACAGAATAGAGCATTAACTATGAATATGTGCTATTAACATTCATTTCCAATTTTATAGAAGAGAGACCTGAGATGCCTAAGTCAGAGAGACAGCATTTGTCAGTGAGAACATAAATCCAAGTGGTCCCTACCCCAAATCTGCCCTGAACCATTGCACACTTAGGATTAGATTGGGAATCCTTAGGAGTTCTCTAGTGAGGTGGGGAGTAGAGGATGTGTGAACAAAGAGTTAGTGAAAGTGTGACAGGATAGAGGAAGGTTGCTGAGTGCCTTTTTCACATGGAGATTTGTGGCAAACTGTTGTGGAAGTTTGTTCTGCTTTTGAAGACCACTTACCTACCTAGTGTCTCACCCCCCTTTCTGGGGACCGACTCCGGGATCTCATCCTTAGCAGATACCTATAGTCTTTTTGTTGTTGTTTATTTGTTTATTTTTTCAATACAGGGTTTCTCTGTGTAGCCTTTGCCGTCCTGGAACTCACTCTGTAGACCAGGATGTCCTGGAACTCAGAGATGCGTCTGCCTCTGCCTCCTGAGTGCTGGGATTAAAGCTGTGTGCTACTACTGCCCTGCTGTCTTTTTAGTTTTTATTTTTGTTTGTGTGAGACAAGGTCTCATGTAGCTTAAGCTGACCTCAAATTCAATGTGCATTCAAGAATGACCTTGAACTTCTGGTCCTATTCCCAAGTGTTAGAAATGCAGGCACAGGCCACTGTATCTTGTTGAGGAATGTCATCAAAGCCTGGGATACTGTAGATTTTCCTTCTTTTCTTTTATTTCTTGTTGTTTGAGTTACTTTTTATGTGTATGATTGTTTTGCTTACGTGCGTGCGTGCATGCACGTGCGTCTGGTGCCCTTGGAGATCAGGAAAAGGCATCAAATCTCCTGGAACTTGAGTTACTATCTTTTGAGCCTGCAAGATAACAGGTACTCTTAACTTTTTGAACCACCTCTCCAGCGCATGTAATTTTGAAGATATATGTTTCTTTATTTCCTATTGCCACAAATCTGGTCAGTGTCCTTCTACATATCATTGTAGTAAATGTCTTTATTTTTTCTTCAGCCTCGTGATATCCTTTGTGGGGCGGCTGATGAGGTTCTGGCTGTCCTGAAGAATGAAAAACTTCGAGACAAGGAGAGAAGAAGGGAGATTGACCTGTTGCTGGGTCAGACAGATGACACCAGATACCATGTGCTGGTAAACTTGGGCAAGAAGATCACAGACTACGGTGGAGACAAGGAGATCCAGAATATGGGTACCTGAGCCCTTTGTGTCCTGATCATATTTTGTGGATGTTGGTCTTTCTTAATGAGCACTCAGTGTCATTGTTAAAATTTCAGAATAGCATTGTTTCCATTACCTATTTTGTGTTGGCATAGGTTTATAATCCCAACAAGTCAGCTTGGCCTACATAGAACGTTCTAGGCCTAATGGGGCTCCATAGGAAGCCCCATCTTTGCCAGGCTGTGGTGGTGCACGCCTTCAGAATCCCAGCATTTGGGAGATAGGTGGATCTCTTGAGTTCGAGGCCAGCCTGGTTTACAGAGAGAGTTCCAGGATAGGCTCCAAGACTACACATAGAATCCCTGTCTCTAAAAAAACAAAAACAAAAAACCCATCTTTAAAAATAGAGAGAGAGAGAGACACTAATGACTGATAGACACTCAAATTCTTTGAGTCCAGCAGCCATTTCTTGGTTTTGGTTGTGAGTCTTAGTATTTAGTGGTTGAGCTATCTAGTCAACCCTGGCAGCCATTTTTTAAAAATATTTACTTATTTTTATTTTATATGCATTGGTGTTTTGCCATGGGCGTCAGCTCCTCTGAAACCCCAGAACAGAAATTATAGACAGTTGTGAGCTGCCATGTGGACTTTGGGAATTGAACCCAGGTTCTTTGGAAGAGCATTCAGTACACTTAATCATTGAGTCATCTCACCAGCCCTCAATGGCAGCCATTTCTTATTCTGAGACTTATTATGTAGAGTGTGGGAGAGAGTAGGGAGGGTTTCGGAGCTGAGCAGGGCAGAATTCAGGTTGGCAGATTGGAGAGGCCTGGGCGCTGGTTTGTCTGTATATCTGACCTGAGAATAAGCAAACCAGGGAGTTGAGGAAAGGGGCTCAAGTGTCTCCACTATTCACTGCCCTTGCTTTGTTATTCCTTATCTCCTCAGATGACAACATTGATGAGACCTATGGTGTGAATGTACAGTTTGAGTCTGATGAGGAGGTAAGTGACTGAGTAAATCCATCCCATCTGTTTTCCTTTGTGAAGTTACCTAGGTGATGGGAGCCTGTCTCATGTACTGAAATCCCTAGCTTAATATTTTATAGTGTTGTGTTCAACTTAGAAAGTTTGTCTTATTTTGCTTAATAAGTTATTGTGATTAATTTTAGTTTTTTTTAAAAAAGTTAATTTAAACGAGTAGATGTAAATTTAACAGTTTATAATAAAGCAGATAGACCAGAAAACTAGGGAGAAGAACTGAAAAATGCCATCCTCTAGGCACAACACAGCTACTGGAATCATGAAGTCAGCCAGCGATGGGGCTGCTCTCTACTGCCTAGCTATTGGTTATTGATAGATGGTGGAAAGGAGATCATTGTCTTCAGTTGTGTAGCCTCTTCTGAGCCTACTGGCCTTCGATGGATAGCCTCAAATCCATGGCCACACCGACAGTCCTGGTTAAATTCAATGGGTCACAAACTAAACAAACATGAATGTGAGAAACATGTGTAGGAAAGAGGAGGCTAGGTGGAGACGAGAGGATGAGGTGCGATTAATCAGTATCGTCTACACATGTATGAAATTGTCGAGAACACAATAGAGAAGGAAAAAAAGATCCAGCACATCTTCAATGAGGATGTGTCCTGCTATAGTGTTTTTACCTGATTGTAATAATTTGTTATGTTTTTAGTACTGTGTGTGTAACTGCTAGTTTCAAAAGAAAGCGTGTTTTCCTAGGAGTATGGACCTAGTTTGTACTTGGCTTTTTAGCAGTTATAGCAGCTGCTGGGGTTAATGCTTGCCACTTCTAGATTATAACTAAATAGAAATGAGTGGGACAGTTGAAAAAAAAAAAAAACAGCAAAGTTAAACCAGGAATGGTAGCAAGATGCCTGCAATCCCAACAGTCAGGAGGTTGAGGGTAGCTCTCTAGCTCTGTCTCTAAAATGTAAAAACATTATAATTTAGAGTTTTCATTGGGTGAGTTCGGGTTTCTAAAATTTGTAACCAGAGAGGAAGAAGGGGTGATACAGGAGAGTCAGAGGGCAGAGCACTGAACTGAGAGTCAAGCAGTCTTGAGTTTGAGCCTGTATCTTGGGGCAGGTCATTTTGCCTCTGTTTCTCTTTTTGTAAAACAAAATGATTGCTATAGATGGCTAAGTCCCTTTCTATATAATAGTTAATTGGTAGTTTTAATTAGGAACAACCTGACACAGGATTTTTTGTTTATATTTATTTAATGCTAATTATTGAACATGATGCTATTTTAAGTACACACTCCGCAATGTGAGTATATGCAGTGATGAGCAAATTAAGTATGGTGTCTGCATTGCCGGCTCACTCTATTTCCTGTGCATATATCTTCACAGCTCTTCTGTTAGCCAGTAGTCTAGTTTGAGATTGTGTCCAGGTGTTTGTCATTGTGGCAGCTAAGGTGAGAAGCAGAAAAGAGGACAGACACATCTAATAAGCCCATTCCAAATGGTCATTCCTCTAATGTTCCTGGAGTTTGGATGATCCCACTTTCAATACACAGTTGGTTTCACCCCAAAGCCATTGTTCTAACCACAGAGATCACTCAGAGTGATAGAAAGACAGGGTCTCTGCCTTTTCATGGCGGCGGGTCCTTGGTGAGTGCCACAGCTTCAGATCCACCTGCTCAACTGAGG
>JAQHUG010000051.1:349642-397095 GCA_028555095.1 Dicrostonyx torquatus | reverse complement strand
ATTAGGAGACATCCTCTCCCCTTTCCCCAGCTTTAGGGCTTCCCATAGGGCAGGGTATCCTGCCCCATCTTAAGGAAGTAGGGGGAGGGCGGTGGGGTGGGGGGGAGCGGGAGGGCCGGGAACAAGGGGAGTAAATGTAAATTTTTCTTGTAATAAAAAAAAATGTATTAATTTAAAAATAAAGAAAGAAAGAAAGAAAGACAAGGGTCTGTATGATGCAGGACCTGTTCCACATCTATATTGAGACTGGAGTTGTCTCCGTAGGAAGGTGATGAAGATGTGTATGGGGAAGTCCGCGAAGAAGCTTCTGATGACGACATGGAAGGGGATGAAGCTGTTGTGCGTTGTACCCTCTCGGCTAATGTAAGTACAGTCTCTGTCCTGCTGTGTCCTGCTGGCTTATTTCTGGATAGAGCTCTTGCTCCTACTGAAGTACTCACTGGGTGGGCCATGGTTGGTTTTTTTTGGTGGGGTTGAGGGGTGGGAGGGAGTACTGGAGACTAAACCCAGGGCTTTGGGCATTCTAGGCAAGTGATCCACCACTGACTGATTCTCATCTTTCTCATCTTTTTGGCTTGTTTAGAGTTTTGTTGTTTTGAGACAGGAGCTTTCTCTGCAGTCCAGGCTGGCCTCAAACTTTCAATATGTCTTGCTCTCAAGTTTTGGGATTATGGGCATGCCTGTGTCTGTTTCCTTTGATGGATAATTTGATTTTTAAAAATTTGATTTGTAGATAACACTGCAGTGACAACAATATTCTTTGTTGTCTTAGGGGTTGAACTTACTGTTCTATGCATGGTGAATGCTCTTGCATTAAGAAACCTTTTCTTTTTTTTTTCTTTTTGAGAAAGGGCCTGAGTTGCCTAGGCTGGACTTAACACTTACTGTATAGTCCATGCAGGCCTGTACTGCTAGCCTCTGTGTGTGTGTTTGTGCATGCACGCTGTGTGTGCACATGACATGTTTTCTGAGGTAGAACCTGATGGACAGATCACACTGATCTGGAATTTGGAATTTTCTGCATCAGCCTCCTTAGTTCTGGGATTACAGATGTTCCACCTAGCCCAGTTAAACAGTTAGCATTTTGATTTTTTTTAGTCAGTTGTTACTCTTCCCAAAGATGTGGCCTAATGAAATCTTACTATGGTGTGAACCTGAATTCAGTGTAATAGAGTTGTTTCCTTCTGGAAAGGCCTTAGAAGGCAGCTGTGGGATGGCAGGTAGCTTTGTTGCAGCATGCTGAAGAGCCCTAGTGAACTGAGTGCCTGCTCTCCTCCTTAGCTTGTAGCCTCTGGAGAACTGATGAGTTCGAAGAAGAAGGATTTGCACCCTCGGGATATCGATGCGTTCTGGCTGCAGCGACAGCTCAGTCGTTTCTATGATGATGCCATTGTGTCGCAGAAGAAGGCAGATGAGGTGTTGGAGATTTTGAAGGTATGGCGTAGATGGTATTTCATGTGTCTTTTCAGAAAGGAACAGCGTTTAGAAGGCAGCTATGCTTACCAGTTCAGGGATACCAATGCAAGGACAGTGTTTGAAGTAACAGGTGACTCTGTTCTTACTGTTGGTATTATTTGCTCCCTCCAGACAGCAAGTGATGACCGAGAATGTGAGAACCAACTCGTTCTGCTCCTTGGTTTCAACACTTTTGACTTCATTAAAGTGCTGCGACAGCACAGGATGATGAGTGAGTAGACCGTGCTCTTCTATTGCTTGTTTTGTGTGTGTGTGTGTGTGTGTATGTGCTGCATTCAGTTGTGGCCAGATTGTGTGGTATGTGTGTGTATGTGTGCATTGTATTCAGTTGTGGCCAGATAGTGTGTGTCGTGTGTATGTGTGTGTGTGTTCATCTGCATGTTCAATTGTGAATGAATTGTGTTGCTTCTTTGGCTTCAGCATATAATTATCTCCTTTATGTTTAGAAATAAAAGTTGATTTTATCTTATTTTCTCTTTTCCCCTTCCTCTCTGTCCCTGTTGTGTTTGGCAGTTTTGTACTGTACCTTGTTGGCCAGTGCTCAGAGTGAAGCTGAAAAGGAAAGGATCATGGGAAAGATGGAAGCTGACCCAGAGCTTTCCAAGTTCCTCTATCAGCTCCATGAGACAGAGAAGGAAGACCTGATCAGAGTGAGGACTGATTTGTTTTCTTTCTCATTCCTCTTTAAGTGTCTGAGGTAATAAAGCATATCTTTGGGTTCTCTGGAGGTTGTCAGGGTGCAAAGTAGAGTCAGCACACTCATTGTTATGTTTGTGGCATTGTCTTCACCTAGCACCATGGGGGCCTGTTTCTTACCATCCAGGAAGGGAGCATGTTTGCTTATATAGAGCACCATACTTCAGGCCTCAGGTATAGCCTTGGCTGTTAGTTGTAGGCTCTCTACTTCTGACATCCTGGTCAGAACATTGCACCTTCGTTGTGTTTGTTCCTTTTTTTTTTTTTGGTGTGTGTTTGTTTGTATTTGCAGTTTCATTCAGGTTTCAAAATAAAGTGATATTTTGGGTTTGGGGACACATGAGTTAGCACCTGTGAGTGAAACCCAACCCAGAAGGATCTAGAAGAGACAACAACCCAGGAGAGTGATAATCATTGTGCCTTTTCTGTTTCCCTGCTTTAGGAAGAAAGGTCCCGGAGAGAGAGAGTCCGTCAGTCCCGGATGGACACAGATCTGGAGACAATGGATTTGGACCAGGGTGGAGAGGTGAGTGCCCGGCTGATCCCAGGCTGTGGTGGGTGGAGAGCTCACCTGCTCAGCCTGTTACTGTTTTACCTGTTCCCAGGCTCTGGCTCCACGGCAGGTTCTGGATTTGGAGGACCTTGTTTTTACACAAGGGAGCCACTTTATGGCCAACAAACGCTGCCAGCTCCCTGATGGGTCCTTCCGACGCCAGCGGAAGGGCTACGAAGAGGTGCACGTGCCTGCCTTAAAGCCTAAGCCCTTCGGCTCAGAAGAAGTGAGTGAATTGCTTTTCTCAACTCTCAGTTGTTTCTCTTCTTTTCCAGTTTGGCTTTTTTTCCTATTGACTAAAATGTCAGCTGTCTCAAGGACAATTTATTTTAGAGGTGGAAACTGTTCCACTCTTTTCCCATTCTGAGACAAGGAAGCATTAGTGATCTCTCTGTACAGGTTTATAATAGAGAATTTTGAACAGTGATTGCTAGGGAATGAAATTATGGGGAATCACAACATGATACCATGGTAATCTTATAAGAAATTTTACAAGAACGAACAGCCTGCTGAAGGATGCCATAGCATAAATTGTGGAACATTTCTTCTAGCAACTGCTTCCTGTGGAGAAGCTGCCAAAGTATGCCCAGGCGGGATTTGAGGGCTTCAAAACACTGAACCGGATCCAGAGTAAACTCTACCGTGCTGCCCTGGAGACAGATGAGAATCTGCTGCTGTGTGCTCCTACTGTAAGCATTGCCTGCCTCTATTTTCTTTTCTTTTTTTTTTAAATATTTATTTATTAATTATGTATACAATATTCTGTCTATGTGTATGTCTGCAGGCCAGAAGAGGGCACCAGACCCCATTGCAGATGGTTGTGAGCCACCATGTGGTTGCTGGGAATTGAACTCAGGACCTTTGGAAGAGCAGGCAATGCTCTTAACCTCTGAGCCATCTCTCCAGCCCCCTATTTCCTAATCTTTACACCAGGCTTTATTCTTTCTTTATTTTTTTTTTAATTTTTTTTGAGGTATGGCCTTACTATGTAACCCTGGCTGTCCTAGAACTCATTTTGTAGACCAGGCTACCCTTAAACTCACAGAGCTCTGCCTGTCTGTGTCTCTGCCTCTGCCTCCCAAGTGCTGGGATTAAAGGGGTGGCATAACCATGCCTGGCTATTCTCTATTCTGCTATAGAAGACATGGGCAATCCAGAGGTTCAGTTCTCTCTCTGTTTTGGTGCTAGCCCATGGAAGTCAGGGCTGTAGCCATAGCAGATGAATAAACTTCGTCTCTGACCTGCCTCTAGGGTGCTGGGAAGACCAATGTGGCCCTAATGTGTATGCTCCGGGAGATAGGGAAACACATCAACATGGATGGCACTATCAATGTGGATGACTTCAAGATTATCTACATAGCTCCCATGCGATCCTTGGTGCAGGAGATGGTGGGCAGTTTTGGAAAGGTACGTCATAGCTTCTCTAGAAGATAGTGGCTACAGATGTCCATGTTGTGGGGAGGGGTCTCTGTATCACTGTTTGTTGTTTTTGTTGTTGTTGTTGGGGAATGTTTGGATAGTTTTTGCCATTCCCAAGGTAGAACTTGACCCTTGTAATTTCTGAAGCAAAAATGCCTTGGTCTCTCTGACATGGACTCCTATCTTTTTTTGATCATCTCTACAGTGGTTTTGGAGTCATGCATCTTGAAGTATTTCTGGCACATGAATATATGTTTGATAGCTTGTGGGCTGTTACTCCAGTTCCATTTTCCTACTTCGTGTAGGGCTCCTCAAGAGCCTTTGCCTCCTCTCCCTGACTGGAACTAAACTTGTTTATTATTTGTTCACCTTTCCTCATCCTTTGGATACTTAATTCTCCTGGTACCCAGCACAGAAACTGCTGCCAGCCCCTTCATGCACCATCTAGCAGACTTTGCACACAGTAGGCAAACTCCCTGCCCCTGAGCTGCACTTGCAGCCCCATCACTTGTTGCTGGTGTCCATTCTTCCAGCGCCTGGCCACATATGGCATTACTGTTGCTGAGCTGACAGGAGACCACCAGCTGTGCAAGGAAGAAATCAGTGCCACACAGATCATCGTCTGCACCCCTGAGAAGTGGGACATCATCACACGCAAAGGCGGGGAGCGCACCTATACTCAGCTGGTCCGCCTCATTGTCTTGGTGAGTGGGGAGAGTAAAGGGAAGGAGAGATCACCTATGGTCAGGGAACCTGGTCAGGCTGGGTGAATCTGGGAGAACAGGGCCTAAAAATGAGACGGACTAAAGCCAACTTTATTCATATCTTCAGACAGATTATACTCTGAGAGTTAAGAAGATCACATGACGTAAGGTGTTCAATCACCAAGATAGGCCACATGTGGCAAAAACATGTTTTTCCATAAAGATATATGAATAAAAACAGCTGAAGTAAGCTTGCTCCTACCTGCTACACATGGGAGGAGCACGAAAACACGTTTTTGAGGAAACTGAAGTCACTGGAGTCTTGTTTCCTCGGAGTTTTTTTTTTTTTAATATTTATTTATTTATTATGTATACAATATTCTGTCTGTATATATGCCAGCAGGCCAGAAGAGGGCACCAGACCCCTTTACAGATGGTTGTGAGCCACCATGTGGTTGCTGGGAATTGAACTCAGGACCTTTGGAAGAGCAGGCAATGCTCTTAAACTCTGAGCCATCTCTCCAGCCTTTCCTTGGAGTTTTTTCACAAGCAACTCAGAATTCTCACGTGACTCCATTATTGTATTGGACTGTGTTCTCCAACAGGGGAGGATTTGCTGTGTTTATCAGTTCGGTTCCTCAAGGCCTTTCTATGTTCATATTCCATCATACGAGCCATTAAGAGCTTTACTGTGACCATTGACCCAGAATCTGCATGTCCCAGAAGCTTCCCTTCCAGTCAGTGTGTGATGTTTGCCATCTTCCATTTTGTTTGTTTGTTTTGTTTTTTTGAGACAGGTCTCTCATGTTCTGGACTCATTCTATAGAATAATCTGAAATAATCTGAATCAAATGGAAACACACAAAAATAATTTTGTCCTCCCAAGAACATTGAAATGCTTTATAAATAATCCATTGTCAGACAGGACAAGTAAGGAATTGGGACATTGCATTCCATTTACATAGAAGGAGCTATAGAAAATGGACTTTGAGCCAAGTGTTGGTTTTTTTTTAATTAATTGCATTTTTTAAGTTTTCTGTGATGTTATATAGCCTGTGTATATGTGTGTGTGTGTGTGTGTGTTTGTGTGTTTGTACGTAGGTTGGTTAAAGTACTACTTGTGAGAGTCAGTTCTCTCCTTCCACCATATATATTCTGGGAATCAAGTTCAAGCCATTAGGATTGATGGTAAAGTGCCTTTACTCACTGAGCCGTTTCACTGGCCTCTGAAGGTTGCTTCTTTATGGTGTCTAAGAAAGTAGTAAGTAGCCGGGCGGTGGTAGCGCACGCCTTTAATCCCAGCACTTGGAAGGCAGAGACAGGAGGATCGAGACCAGCCTGGTCTACAAGAGCTAGTTCCAGGACAGGCTCCAAAGCTACAGAGAAACCATGTCTCGAAAAACCAAAAAAAAAAAAAAAAAAAAAAAGAAAGTTAAAGTGCCTCTTGAATTTGGGTAACCAGTGTGTCTCCAAGTAGCAAACGTTGCTTTGCTGATTTTTACAGTTTTTTATTCAGTATTTTTCTAGCAGCTGACTGTATAAAGCCTACTCTAAGCATTCTTNTGGCTCACAACCATCTGTAATGAGGTCTGGTGCCCTCTTCTGGCCTGCAGGCAAACACAGACAGAATATTGTATACATAATAAATAAATAAATTTAAAAAAAAAAAGAAAGTAGTAAGTAGTTCATATACTTCAACAACAGACTAATCTCAAGGGAGGATGCTATATCTCTGGTATAGCTTTCTGTCTTTCACTTCCTTAGGATGAGATCCATCTTCTACATGATGACAGAGGTCCTGTCTTAGAAGCTTTGGTGGCCAGGGCCATCCGAAACATTGAGATGACCCAAGAAGATGTCCGACTCATTGGTCTTAGTGCTACCCTCCCCAACTATGAAGATGTGGCTACCTTTCTGCGTGTTGACCCTGCCAAGGGCCTCTTCTACTTTGACAACAGGTAGAAGAGACTGGAAACTTTTTACCAAGTCAGTCTTCCACTCCCCTTCCTGTCTCTAAGGAGCATACTAAATGAGTTTTAGGGGTCCTGTGTGTATTCTAAAAAGCATTGTTGCTTCTAGATCAATGGAAAGTTACTTATTTCCCCACAGTACTCTCTGCTGGAAATGTCATTTGTCTAACTGTTGAACTTGTAGCTTCCGCCCAGTGCCTCTGGAACAGACATATGTGGGCATCACGGAGAAAAAAGCTATCAAGCGTTTCCAGATCATGAATGAAATAGTCTATGAGAAAATCATGGAACATGCTGGAAAAAATCAGGTCTGTTGATGGTTCTTGAACTTTATCTGTTTTTGACATAAGCAAAGTTGGCAGGGTAATAGCATGAATCACCAATGATCACAAATGACATGAATTATTACTGCAAAACTTATCTTCAAATATGGTCAGGAGCTAGCAAAGTTGGTACAATTTTCTAATACCACAACCTAAGAGGCTGAGGCAGAAAGACTTCAAGCTAGCTGGAGACCAGCTTGGGTTATACAGAGACCCTCCCCTCCATAACAAAACAAAACAAAATCAAAGGAACAATTGGATACTGGGGTAGAACACAGTGGTAGAGCATAGACATAGCATGTGCGAACCCTGGGTTCGATTTCTATCACTGTATAAATAGGAGATGGAATACTGTGAATAGTTCTGCACTCATAAATTGGCCACCTTATGGGCTGTAGAGATGACTGTTTGCTCTTGCAAAGTACCCAGGTTCAGTTCTTAGCATCCACATGGTGGCTCTGAGCAGTCTGTAAACTCCAGTTCCAGGGGATCTGACTCCCTCTTCTGGCCTCTGTGGACATCAGGCATGTTGGCCTCTGTGGACATCAGGCATGTGCATGGTGCACATACATACGTACATACAAAACAGTCATATACATAAAAAATAAATAAACTGGTAACTTAGAAGAAATGGATCATTTCCTGAAAACAGCTATTACTGTAGCCTAGATGAAATATAATCTGAATAGTACTTTGATCATTAATGATAGTTTTATAATTAATATTCCCCTCCTTTAAGGTGGTGGAACTAGAAAAATCAGTTTATCTATAAGATAGTAAAAATAAAGCTGCAAATTAAAATCTAGTGAAACCTGTTGGGCAGTAGTGGTGCACACCTTTAATCCCAGCACTCAGGAGGCTGAGACAGGACAATCTCTGTGAGTTCGAGGCCAATCTGATCTACAGTGCAAGTTCCAGGACAGCCAGAACTAAACAGTGAAACCTTGACTCAAAAAACTGGAGAAAAAAACAAAAAATCTATTGAAAGCAGGCCAGTGAAATGGCTCTGCAGGGAACAGTACTTGCCTCTAAGAATGGTGACCTGAGTTTGATCTCAGAGCCCACAAGGTAGAAGGTAACTCCTCTGACTTCTACAGGTGTTCTGTGGCATGCACACATGTGTCACACACACTACACAAACAAAATAAATAATTAAACAAAAAACCCCAACAAACTGTGGGGCATGATGATGCATGCCTTTAATACCAACTCTTTGAGTTCAAGGCCAGCCAGGGGTAATAGTGAAACCCTGTCTCAAAACACTAATGAAAGCACATTGTATTTGGAAGTTGAACAGAGGTTAGTAGTGTTAAATACGGCAAGAGTTAAGAGGTTATGCATTTCTTTTTCTGATTAAAAAGCACAGGAATTTATATAACAAGACTTCAGAACACAATCTTAGGACTGTGTTTCTTATAATATGGTACTAGTTTCAAACTTGCTTCCTAAATATTTTTATAAGTAATAGTTTTGCTATTATCTTTTTTAAAAATTTCATTTTTGTGTGCATTGGTGTTTTGCCAGCATGTATGTCTGTGTAAGGATGCCAGATCCCCTGGAACTAGAGTTACAGACAGTTGTGAGCTGTGTGTGAGTGCTGGGAATTGAACCTGGGTCCTCTGGAAGATCAGCCAGTGTTATTCACTACTGAGCCACTCTCCAGCCCCATAGTTTTACTGTTATCTTGCAAACACATCTTTATTTGGCTTAGACTTGGTTTGGCTCTGAACATATTCTTATTTAAGGTCTCTGAATGTTCACATACTGTATATTTAAATTTGCTGTTCAAGGTAGAATTCTAGGGTTAGTTTAGTTTCCTCAGCTGTTAGACTATGTCACTGTCCTTGGTAGATTCCTTCCCCTTGAGTTTTGTTCTGTTTTGTTCTTTGAGACAGGGTTTTGCAATGTATCCCAGGCTAGGTTTGAACTCTCTAAGTAGTCAGACTAGCCTGGAACTTAGGCACAACCTCTAATGCAGGAATTATAGGTACGGCCACCATTCCTGCCTTCCCTTTTGGTACCGTCAGCTGTGTTAGACTTTTTTCCAAACCAGCATGGGTTTTGCCATCAACTCTTTTTCTAAACCATGGCTTCTAGTTATAGTGGAGCAGTCTCTGCTTCTTACAGCTAGTGCCCTGGTGCTATGAGAGTAGCTGTTGAGGTATATCCCTTAGCTTATAGTCCGATTCTCCGTAGGTTCTGGTGTTTGTCCACTCTCGCAAAGAAACTGGGAAGACAGCCAGGGCAATTCGTGACATGTGCCTAGAGAAGGATACCTTGGGTCTGTTTCTTCGAGAGGGTTCTGCCTCCACTGAAGTCCTTCGTACAGAAGCAGAACAGTGCAAGGTAAGAAAGGACCACTGCTTCTTGGGGCTTGTGCCTGGTGACTTGTTCCATATTGCTGGATTGATTCCTTTGGGACTATGCACCAAGTGCTACTGTTTCTAATAGGTTAAAAGTAATTGGGGACCAGGGAGATGACTCAGATAAAGGTGCCTGTAGCCAAGCCTGATAGCCTGAGTTCAATCTCGGGGACTCACATAGTGGAGGGCAAGAATCCCTCAGGTTGTTCTCTGACCTCCACACACATGCCACAAGCAGGCATACATACAAACAAAAGTACATAGATTTTTGTAGAAACCGACAATATGTGATTATGGGGGCTCCTGTGCAAAGGTTTCTTTTGGCCCTGGAGGAGTTCCACAGGGAGGTTTCCTCATTTCGTGGTCTTTTTCTGTTCACAGAACTTGGAGCTGAAGGATCTTTTGCCTTATGGCTTTGCTATTCATCATGCAGGCATGACCAGAGTTGACCGAACACTGGTAGAAGATCTTTTTGCTGACAAACATATTCAGGTGAGGAGGGGCAAAAAACTTGGAAGAGCAGGTGATGTAGACTTTAGAGCATCCGAAATGTCAATAGCTCTGAACTTAGTAGGATCCTTAGACTTTTTTTTTTAACATTCATTTGTGTGTGTGTGTGTGTGTGTGTGTGTTTGTGTGTTTGTTTTACATGAATTTATGTACACCACATGCAGGTGTTCTCAGAGTCAAGAAGTGGACACTAGATCCCCTGGAACTGGAATTAGACATTGTGATCAGGTGTGGGTTCTGGGACCTGAAGCCCAGTCCTCTGAAAGAGTAGTACATGCACTAACTACTGAGCCACTATCCATCCCTAGACTTTCTGATATCTGAACCAGCTAGCCCAGGCTGGAAGGTTGTGTAGTTATGCTGTCTCTCCTGACACTTCATACACTGCATGAGGAAAGATGGGTGCTTCTTAGAACTCTACACTATAATTCACAGGGTCAGAATCACACTCTTTTTTTTTTTTTTTTTTTTCTCCAAGACAAGGTTTCTCTGTAGCTTTGGATCCTGTCCTGGAACTAGCTCTTGTAGACCAGGCTGGTCTCAAACTCACAGATATCCACCTGCCTTTTCCTCCCAAGTGCTGGGATTAAAGTTGTGTGCCACCATTGCCTGGCTAGGACCATACTCTTTCCCTCTTCTGAGATGGTGATTTCCAGTATCTTGTAACTAAGTTGATTATATAGGTTTAAGCTTCTGACCTATAAGTGTCTCTGGAACCTTGGTATATTCTTAAATATATAAGGGACTGAAGCAACTCTTTGTTTTACTCCTGTGTCACATTGGGCACTGAGTTATACATCCACTCCTACCTCCAGTTAAGTTCAGAAGCCAGATAGGCCAGGCATGTGACCCTGCCATGGTGGTATGTTTTCCTCATTGCCCTCCTTTGCCTCTCAGGTTTTAGTTTCTACAGCAACTCTGGCTTGGGGTGTAAATCTCCCTGCACATACCGTCATCATCAAAGGCACCCAGGTGTACAGTCCAGAGAAGGGGCGTTGGACAGAGCTGGGAGCACTGGACATTCTGCAGGTACTGAGCCTCTGAGGTGATTCCCAATGGGATGAGCATCCTGGCCTGGAGCACAAGGATGTTAGAAAGATGGCAGATCAAGGCCAAGTTCTAAGTCTGTAGACTCTTGTCCAAAGCTCTACTATGACATTTTCTTTTATTGCTTCTGACTTAGATGCTGGGCCGTGCTGGACGCCCTCAGTATGACACCAAAGGTGAAGGTATACTCATCACATCTCACGGAGAGCTACAGTACTACCTCTCCCTCCTCAACCAGCAGCTTCCTATTGAGAGCCAGATGGTATCAAAGCTGCCTGATATGCTCAATGCGGAAATTGTGCTGGGGAACGTCCAGAATGCAAAGGTAGGGCTGGCTTTGTCCTTGGAGCTTTACACTTTTCCTCGATGCCTCAAGAGACTTGGAGTGGTGTGCCCCTGCGGTGAGGATGTTGAGGGCCAGCAACAGTGTTCAAGCTCTGCACAACACTTCATGAAGGGCAAGCTTCTTGTGGCAGATAATTCCTTTTATGTTTAAGATACTTGAAAAAGTTATTTAAATTGTAATACTGAAAACATCCAGAAGATACTGCACTGTGTGTCCTTGTCCTTGAGAATTAATATCCAAGCTATCTGTGGGACATCTCTTTGGACATAAGCAGTTCTTGTGCTAAACACCATGAAATGTCTTGCAGGATGCAGTGAACTGGCTGGGCTATGCCTACCTGTACATCCGAATGCTCCGGTCCCCGACCCTCTATGGCATTTCTCATGATGACCTCAAGGGAGATCCCTTGCTGGACCAGCGCCGACTAGATCTTGTTCACACTGCTGCCTTGATGCTGGACAAGAACAATCTGGTCAAGTATGATAAGAAGACAGGCAACTTTCAGGTGATTAGCATGTGATTTTTGAGAATGTCTTAGCAAAATTTAGGTTCTTTGCTGTATGTAATGCCTGTCTAATTACATGTTGCCTAGATTGGATAGACTATACTCTTTGAGCTATGAGCTTAACTTTCAAATTTATACTTTTAAATAAGGCATTGGTTGCCCTGGGACTGGAGATGGAGCATGTGGGTGCTGGAAATTGAACCACAGGTGTTATGGAAGAGCAGCCATTCCTCATAAACTATGTCTCCAGCCCTTAGATTTTAAGAATGATAGATAGTTCTCCAAGTTTGAGTTGCGGTAGGTCATTTGACAATTTCATTTACATGAGCATCAGTTCTCCGTAGGTCAGTTGTTGTGCCATCTTTCCTTTTGTGCCTGAGTCACTTGTATTAGGAAGGCAAATGTACCCCAAGGAGTTCATCCGCTTGTCATCTTAAGATGGTCACTTGATGCTAAAAGTTGGGGATTGATCACTAGTCAGCCTTGCACTGAGTCTTCCTTCTTTCTAGGTGACAGAACTTGGCCGGATAGCTAGTCACTACTATATCACCAATGACACTGTGCAGACCTACAACCAGCTGCTGAAACCCACTCTGAGCGAGATTGAGCTTTTCCGAGTGTTCTCCTTATCCTCAGAGTTCAAGAACATCACTGTGAGAGAGGTGAGCCGATGAACGTTTCAGGACAGGAGATGGGACCCCTTGCCAGGCTGCTGGATAACTTCTTTACTTGACCATTGCCCTGTGGATTTTCTATGACCTGTCTTTCCTCATGGCAGGAGGAGAAGCTGGAGCTGCAGAAGTTGCTGGAGAGGGTTCCCATCCCTGTAAAGGAGAGCATCGAAGAACCCAGTGCTAAGGTAAGCATGTCTTCACTTTCAAACATTAACATTCAGTTTCCAAAAGATGGACCTTGAACTTGAATATATTGTAATTACCATATATGGATACATACACAATTCTTTCTACTCCTAGGAGGGTATTCGGGGTTGACCTATCATGTGCTGGACTACTGACTATGCCCCCACCCCCAATTTCTCTACTCTGCTTCCTTCTGACATATGCTTTATACAGAATAATAGTTATTTAACATGTAAATCAAGAACATGGAAGATCCTTTTTGGCACATGTACCAGAGCAGAAATGCAGATAATTGATTGGTCTTTGCTAGCTGTCTCTGCTTCTTTGCAGATCAATGTGCTTCTCCAAGCCTTCATCTCACAGCTGAAATTGGAGGGCTTTGCACTGATGGCTGACATGGTGTATGTGACCCAGGTGAGGACAAAGTTGCTCTGAGTGATGAGCAGAGTCCAAACAATTCCAGTGCCTTCTCTGCTGTGTACCTTGAAGAAAGGAGCCCTGATGCTGCTGTTCCAGCGAGCCAGCTGCTTGCTGCCACTTGACTTTGCTGTGCTGATCTTGAGCTTGTGGGAAGGGCAGGCCTTACAAAGTGCTAAGAAGCTCTGTAGGTGCTTATAGAGACAGGTCCACTGGGCATATTACCTTCTCCAAGAGAAATGGTCCCATTGTAGCTGTGGTGTTCATGAAAAATGACAAAATATTTTATTACTTACTCTGTTTTAACCTGAAAGGGTGGGAGACAGAAACTTGTTTGTTTCGGAATTGGTATGAATGATCGCATCAGATCTTGAGGTGATCAAGCTGTGGTAGACAAGCCACAGAGGTTTCACGATGGGAACACTTGTCTTTTCTCAGTCGGCTGGCCGGTTGATGCGTGCAATCTTCGAAATTGTCCTGAACCGAGGTTGGGCACAGCTTACAGATAAGACCCTGAATCTCTGCAAGATGATTGACAAACGCATGTAAGGGCTCAGTGAGCTAGAGGGTGGTCACTGTGAATTTGGGCCTCAGTGCACTTGATGTCCAGTTCTGGTGCCTGAGATGTGGAATAGACCTGGGTGAACGTTGGAAAGTGGATGGGCCCTCTAGAATGTAGGGCTGGGGAGGTTGGAGAGCAAAGAGGAGTGGTTATTCTAAAGTGTTGGGCACTGGGGTGAAGGCAGTTTGTTCACAGCCTTACGGAAAGAGTGAACTAGCTGTGTCTCCTTTCTGGATAGGTGGCAGTCCATGTGTCCTCTTCGTCAGTTCCGTAAGCTTCCTGAGGAAGTAGTGAAGAAGATCGAGAAGAAAAACTTCCCCTTTGAGCGGCTGTACGACTTGAATCATAATGAGATAGGTGTGTGAAATTCTTGTCCTGTCTTGCAGCCCAGGCCTTTTACCGTCAGCTTTCTACGCCCCAGGTCCTACACCCTGGGCTCTGGTACCCAATGCTTGCATCCTGCTGTTGTACCAGCTCACTGTTAGATTTTGAGCCGTTAGTACTGCGTTGAGACTAAAGTGAGGTGCCTGTCCAATGGTGTGGATTTGCTTAGCCTGTGTCTGCTCTAAGAAACAGTGCTTTTGAGAGCCTTTACCAAGATAAATTTCCTTTCCCACAGTTGCCCTTTGGCCTTGTTTGTAGATTTGCTAGGCTAGCTAACAACAGCCCCAATACTTTTATTTTTCATAGGTGAGCTTATACGAATGCCCAAGATGGGGAAGACCATCCACAAGTATGTCCATCTCTTCCCCAAGTTGGAGTTGTCAGTGCACCTGCAGCCTATTACACGCTCTACCCTGAAAGTAGAGCTGACTATCACGCCGGATTTCCAGTGGGATGAAAAGGCAAGGCTTTGTTGGTTAGAGGCTGGAGTTGGAGTTGCTTAGTCCCCTCATTGTCCATTCTTATTTCCCTGGTGCTTGGGTTGGCAGGTCCATGGTTCATCAGAGGCATTTTGGATTCTAGTGGAGGATGTGGACAGTGAGGTGATTCTGCACCATGAATATTTTCTACTGAAGGCCAAGTATGCCCAGGACGAGCACCTCATCACATTCTTCGTCCCAGTCTTTGAACCACTGCCCCCTCAATACTTCATCCGAGTGGTGTCTGACCGCTGGCTCTGTGAGTGTTTTCTGAGTCCCCTAGGAACGTCCTTCCAAGGATGGTAGTGGACTTGTCTCTATTAAGAGAGTGGCACAGATACAGCCTAAGGTCTCTGATGTTTATGAATGTGGCTGTGGAGGTCTGCTGGAGATTGTTCCTAGCCTTTCATTTCTTCCCTGACAGCTTGTGAGACCCAGCTGCCTGTCTCTTTCCGACACCTGATCCTACCAGAGAAGTACCCACCTCCAACTGAACTGTTGGACCTGCAGCCATTGCCTGTGTCTGCTCTAAGAAACAGTGCTTTTGAGAGCCTTTACCAAGATAAATTTCCTTTCTTCAATCCTATCCAGACTCAAGGTAGGTGTTTGAGTCTCAGATATTTGGTTTCCATGCATGCCTTTTTGTCCTGCCCGCCGACAGGGTAGACCAGGGTGGCTTCTATCTCACAGAGATCCCCCTTGCATTTGCCTCCTGAGTGCTGGGATAAAAGGCATGCACCACCACTGCCCAGACCATGCATGCCTTTTAAGGTTACCTCGTAATAAGTGTGTTGGGCAGCTGGCAGAGAACCAGGTACTTAGTGGGCCTGGAGCTCAGTGGCCTGCCAGATGTTTTTCTTCCTAAAAGTTCTTGTTCACTGTTAAGATTTGCTTTGCCGCTCTGCATAGCTCCCTAAGGAGGATCAGGAGAGTGAGGTCATTCTGTGATGTGTTATCATTACTCCTGCTCCAGGTGTTGATGCCTGTTCCTGGTGCTTCACTGTTGAGTCAGAGTGCGGTGTTGATGAGACCTCACTTCATCATTAAAAATAATGACTGTGTTCACAGAGCAGGCACTAAGTACTTGGCTGAGCACAGGACCAGTGTTTCCTCCTCCGCTGCCAATCCTTTGAAAACGTTACTATTTAGTGCTACAGTTAATTTTGCATCTCATGATGAGGGAACTGAGGCATAGGACGAAGCCCTAATTAAACCAACTGGTAAATAGTTGGGCTTGGATTTTTAACGTAGTTTTGACCCCAGAACCTGGGCTTACCTTCTGTATTTGAGTATTTCTAAAGAATGCAGGAGACTGCTGATAAGGCAGAGATAGGTGTCCTGTTTTTTGTTGTTTTTTTTTTTTAATCCTGATCCTTGACAGGTGAAGATGCTCAATTTCTTCTTTTTTCTTCCCATAAATCTTCAGGAGATCTGAACCTGATCTTGGACTTTTTCCTTCTCTGGTTTGCAGGAGAAAGTATGTGAGACACAGCCAGCAGGGCCAGTGTTCCAGGCTTCTTTTTGTACTGCAGCCGATTGACTTTGTGTCTCATGGTGTTCATAATCTTGACGAATGATCTGTTTCATCCCTCCTGGTGTTCACTCTGTACCTTTTGGTTTCCAGTTTTTAACACGGTATACAACAGTGATGATAACGTGTTTGTGGGGGCCCCCACGGGCAGTGGGAAGACCATCTGTGCAGAGTTTGCCATCCTGCGTATGCTGCTGCAGAATTCTGAGGGACGCTGTGTCTACATTACCCCCATGGAGGCTCTGGCAGAGCAGGTGTGTAATATGTTGTGGGACTGAATTTCCCAGAAGCCATTCCATCTGTGATTCCAGATGAAGGTTTTTCTCATATCCGACAACTGCGTGTCATTTCTTAAAGAATGGCTTCCCTGCCAGCTTAAAAGCTGGTGTAGACCAGACAGTATCATGAATAGAGTATGATGGTGCATGATTGTCACTCCAGTTGCTTAGGAGGCTGAGGCGAGAGTTTCACTTGAACCCACAAGTTTAAGGTTAACCTGTGCCCCATCTCAAACAAATTAGTTTAAGGTGTCTGGCTTCTCAGTTTTCCTCTTATTAAGTGAGAGATGTTCATGTGACCTACTGTTCTTACCCCTCCCACCTCCTGCCCGCCAGGTGTACATGGACTGGTATGAGAAGTTTCAGGATAGGCTCAACAAGAAGGTGGTGCTGCTGACGGGGGAGACTAGCACAGACCTGAAGCTTCTGGGCAAAGGCAACATTATCATCAGCACCCCCGAGAAGTGGGACATCCTTTCCCGGAGGTGGAAGCAGCGCAAGAATGTCCAGAACATCAACCTCTTCGTGGTGGATGAAGTCCACCTTATTGGGGGAGAGAATGGGGTAGGCTTGACTTCACAGCATAGAGAAGGGCTGGAACCCACACAGTGACCTTATATTTGGCCTGGGACTAGGGTCTTCACAATGATTTCTGCCTATTGCCCTGTTCCCAAAGGGTGATCTGAGGGTTTTTTTTTTTTTTTTTTGATAGAACTCTTAAGGAACAGTGTTGCTTAGTGAAGGTTGTCTCCTGGGGCAGGGCAACCACAGACAGGAGAGTCCATAGTTGGCCCACAAAGAGAAGCTCAGGCAGAAGATGGTGAACCTGAGCCAGGAATGACTCCTTCCCTTTTTCCCAGCCTGTCTTGGAAGTGATCTGCTCCAGGATGCGCTACATCTCCTCCCAGATTGAGCGGCCCATTCGAATTGTGGCACTTAGCTCGTCACTGTCCAATGCCAAGGATGTGGCCCACTGGCTGGGCTGTAGTGCCACCTCCACCTTTAACTTCCACCCTAATGTGCGTCCTGTACCGCTAGAACTGCATATCCAGGTAGGACCCTGTCTGCCTTCCTCCATGGCCTCAGGGGTCCCTAGTCACTCAGGTCTAGTGACCTCAGTGTCTTTTCTTCTGCCTTTGCTTCCAGGGCTTCAACATCAGCCATACACAGACTCGCCTGCTGTCTATGGCCAAGCCTGTGTACCATGCCATCACCAAACACTCACCCAAGAAGCCTGTCATCGTTTTTGTCCCATCTCGCAAACAGACCCGCCTCACGGCAATAGATATCCTCACTACCTGTGCAGCAGACATCCAGCGGCAGAGGTAGGCTGTGCTCTAATTCCTGGGGTGGCTGGCTGCATGAGAATCCTGTTTCGTGAAGGTGCCCCGTTCTGGGTGTCCTTGGTGAGGCTGGGGCTAAGGCTGAGGGCAGCACAGACTGGAATGCCTCAGACCTGTGCTTGTGCTTGTTCTGCCCAGGTTCTTGCACTGTACTGAGAAGGATCTGATCCCCTACCTGGAGAAACTAAGTGACAGCACGCTCAAGGAAACACTGTTAAATGGGGTGGGCTACCTACATGAAGGGCTGAGCCCCATGGAGAGGCGCCTGGTAGAGCAGCTCTTCAGTTCAGGTAAGAAAACGTCATGACATCCAAAGTACCACAGTTGTGTGTATTAGACTGTAGGATGTGGATAGCATTTCTCTGTTTTGTAGTACTCATTTTTACAATGCTAGCTGTCTTATCTCAGTAGATTCCTCCTAGACACTTGTGATGTAGTTGAAAGAGATATCCCTCCCTGCTAGATTAGAAAACAGGCAGGCACATCAGCTGGTCCCATTACAGAACCTGGTTTTCTGCTGTTCAGGGTTCTGTGTGGAGACCAGACTGGTGGGGTTAGAACTTAAGATATGGCTGTGGGTTTGTGATTCTCCTCTGGTTGGTTGCCTCTTGCTTGCTGCTGTTCATTGACCTGTGGCATTTTATGCATCGTTCACTCTTCTGACACTGTGTGGCAGAGCCTTGGTGTAGCTGCTCCCACCAGGCGGTCACTCTTTGAATCTGTCTGGTTTGAGTGTGCTCAGAGTAAGTTTGATTTTGCTGCCATGGGCTGAACTAAGTGTGGTTGGTTTGGTGTTAGCTTTCACCATCAAAGGGCTGATCTGCTAGGCAGTGCTGGTCTTGCTTTCCTTGGGTTTGAGTTCTCCAGAATTGCTTTGTTTCTTCTAGGATAGTCTCAGAGCAAAAGGCACCAGTAGTGTGGTACTGCCTTTCACAGCACTTCGTTCCTGTCAGACCTTGTTCCTAGGGCCTCACTCTGAGCTTTGAAATGTAGCACATGTTGGCCTCTGCCTGCCAGTGAAGCAAATAGTCTCTGGGAGGCCTGCCCTCAGTCTTCCTCTCCCTCTGCTCAGGGGCTATCCAGGTGGTGGTGGCTTCTCGAAGTCTCTGCTGGGGCATGAATGTTGCTGCTCATCTGGTGATCATCATGGATACTCAATACTACAATGGCAAGATCCATGCGTGAGTACAGTTTCTGTGGACCTTAACAGACCTCCCTCCTAAAGCGAGTGTAAATCTGCAAATACAATACAGGGAACTAAGCGTAGGCAAGAGTGTCAGTAGATCAGTGTTCATTGTTTGGTCCCAGGAGGTAAACTTACATTTGCTTTTTAGGCATTGTACCTCTGTCTCAGCAGTTTGGAGAGAGGACAGGCAGAAGGAAAGGGGCTTATTGTTACCTACTTCCCACAAGGTCACACCTTTGTTGTGACAAAAAGCCCAAGGGTCAGTGTTTCTCAGAGCCTGAATAATTTTTTTATTTCTTATTTTTCCAAAATACAGATTATTTTGAAATTAGTCTTGTAAGTTTAAAATGCCAGAATCTGGTTCTTGCTTTGAGTTTTACATTATTATTATTATTATTTATTTTGGCTTTTTGAGACAGGGTTTCTCTGTAGCTTTGGAGCCTGTCCTGGAACTAGCTCTTGTAGCTGGCCTCAAACTCACAGAGATCCGCCTGCCTTTGCCTCCCAAGTGCTGGGATTAAAGGCATGCACTGCCTGGCTGAGTTTTAGATTACTTTTTAATCTCAAAGCTCTTAAGCTTGACTTTAAGTTTGGTCCTTTAATGGGATGTTATTTTGCTTCTAGCCTTAGATAGGTTTTTGGCTTTGGTTCAAGTTCATGGGGTAACACATTCATGACTCTTTTACTAAGAAACTAAAATAATGTGTAGGTAAGCACGTGAAATGCATCGCTAAGCACACAGGCTCATGGCCGGTTTTGCTGTAGTCTGACCTTACCTCCTTGCCTTTGCATCGCCCACCCCGGGACTGCAGGCAGGCAGGCAGGCAGGCCTCCTGACATGTTTCCTCATTTCTCTCTTCTGCCACCAGCTATGTGGACTACCCCATCTATGATGTGCTTCAGATGGTGGGCCATGCCAACCGCCCCCTGCAGGATGATGAGGGGCGCTGTGTCATCATGTGTCAAGGCTCTAAAAAGGTCAGTTATAGGAAACCGAGCCTTTGAACAGATTCTTAAATTTTTTTTCTTCTGTCTTTAATGAACTTTTTAGTCCTTTCTGCCAGTTGCTTTTTTTTCTTTTTTAAGATTTATTTATTATGTATACAACATTCCTTCCATGTATGTTTGCATGCCAGAAGAGGGCACCAGATCTCATTGTAGATAGCTGTGAGCCACCATGTGGTTGCTGGGAATTGAACTCAGGACCTCTGGAAGAGCAGTCAGTGCTCTTAACCACAGACCCATCTCTCTAGCCCCTGCCAGTTGCTTTTGTAATAATCTGGAGCCACACAGAATTTTGTTCCTTGTTTTTGCTATTGCTGGTGATTCTATGTCTTCCCACACCCATATCTTTCCACTCCTTAGTTGTCTTTTTTCATGTACTGCTTACCGCTCTATCTATGTGGATTGGCATGTCCCATTCCTGCTTTGTATTCTATGATACTTTTTTCTAAGTGTTTCTTCTATTTGGCTATTATATATATCATACAGAGACTATACCCTGTTGGATTGTCCTTGATCCCTTATTACCATGTTGTCACTGATTCTTTTTTAATACCTACCTCCCCAATCCACAGGATTTTTTCAAAAAGTTTTTGTATGAGCCATTGCCGGTAGAGTCTCACCTGGACCACTGTATGCATGACCACTTCAATGCTGAGATTGTCACCAAGACCATTGAGAACAAGCAGGATGCTGTGGACTACCTCACCTGGACCTTTCTGTATCGCCGAATGACACAGAACCCAAATTATTACAACCTTCAGGGTTAGTGAGCTGAAGAGCACACACTGCCCTTGGAGGTTTTCCCATCCCTTGCTAGGTAGTATCCTGAGACTTCCCTCTTGCGTCTTCGCAGGCATATCCCATCGCCATTTGTCTGACCACTTGTCAGAGCTGGTGGAACAGACCCTTAGTGACCTGGAGCAGTCCAAGTGCATCAGCATTGAGGATGAAATGGATGTGGCCCCTCTGAACCTGGGCATGATTGCTGCCTACTATTACATAAACTACACCACCATTGGTGAGGACCAGTGGTGCATGGGCTTCTGGAGACTGTTGGGATGAGATGTGGTAGCCAGTATTTGTCAGAGAGGTGATACTGCAAGAAAGCAGTACGGCCCACACCGTTGATTCTGGTTACTCTGTTCCTTTCCCCCCACTATTGGCTCTTTTCTCATTCTCTCATTTTCTTTCAGAGCTCTTCAGCATGTCTCTCAATGCTAAAACCAAGGTCCGAGGACTTATTGAGATTATTTCCAATGCGGCAGAGTATGAGAATATTCCAATTAGGCATCATGAAGACAACTTGCTGCGCCAGGTGAGGGCATTGGCTTTAGAAGAACATACAGGAGTAAAAATTTGGCCCATGTGCCTGTCACAAATCCCCTCATACATTTCTCTTACCTCTCTCAATCTCATACATCCTTCCACACTTACCTGCAATTCTCCATCCTTCCCTCTAGAGTCTGGCTGGGCCATATGGTATATTTGGCGTGAACAGGTCTCAGGTAGGGTCCTCTGTTTATCACTAGCTTTATTTATTTATTTTTTTTTCTTTCCCATTCTAGTTGGCTCAGAAGGTCCCCCACAAGCTGAATAATCCCAAGTTTAATGATCCACATGTGAAGACCAACCTGCTACTACAAGCTCACCTGTCCCGCATGCAGCTAAGTGCCGAACTACAGTCAGACACAGAGGAGATCCTTAGTAAGGTAGTATGGGCAGTACTTGGAGGTTCACTGGCCACTGAGGGCCTCAGAAGACTGAGTTCCCAGCCTACCTGCTCTTGCACTCCCTTTCCATACAGGCAATCCGACTCATCCAGGCCTGTGTGGATGTACTCTCTAGTAATGGGTGGCTCAGCCCTGCTCTGGCAGCCATGGAACTAGCTCAGATGGTCACCCAAGCCATGTGGTCTAAGGACTCTTATCTGAAGCAGCTGCCACACTTCACCTCAGAGCACATCAAACGTTGCACAGATAAGGTGAGCTAAGACTTGGAGTGCTGGATGATGAGCCTGAGAACAAAAAGTCATAATCTGCAGGTAGATTGTGAGAAGCTATAGCATATTAGTAGGGGGACCTGGTTCCTTTGAAGGAGTTCCATCTGAATCGAGATGCTGAGAGGGGCCAGAAGTGGTCTGCATTCTTTCTAAAGCTGTTTTTAGATGGATTGGCAGTGTGGGAAATAAGATGATCAGTTCTTTAGAGCCAGTGTTACTTGCTTATGGCGTGTGTTCTCGGCTCCCCTGACTTCTGCATACCCACTGTAGGGAGTAGAGAGTGTTTTTGACATCATGGAGATGGAGGATGAAGAACGGAACGCATTGCTTCAGTTGACTGACAGCCAGATTGCGGATGTGGCCCGCTTCTGTAACCGCTACCCGAATATTGAACTGTCCTATGAAGTGGTGGATAAGGACAGCATCCGCAGGTGAGACAGGAAGCGCCAGGAGTCCTGCCCTGGGGTCTCTGCGCACAACCACAGTACTCATACATTGTTCTGCTTTCCCCAGTGGTGGGCCAGTTGTGGTGTTAGTGCAGCTGGAGCGAGAGGAGGAAGTCACAGGCCCTGTTATTGCACCTCTCTTCCCACAGGTATGTCCTAGCAGCTGGCTTTGCCAGGAGGCCACTTGAGGCCTGGTTCACTGGCTGGGTCTTAGGTACAGGATATAGTTCCCACCCAGGGAGAGTATTCTGGGGATAATGAACTCAATTGAGTATTAACCTCAGAACTATGAAGTATTATTCTTTTTTGTTTTTAAACAATTTAGATGACTGATCATTGTTTAAAAACATCAGGCAATGTTATCTCCCTGGCTCATAAGATACATTTCTCTCTACAGATGCTTCAGGGTACTTGGACTTTTCTACTCTTTCCTCAGTTATATTTCACTTAGGTTCTAGTTGCATATTTGTTTGTTTTTGTTTTTTGAGACAGGGTTTCTCTGTGTAACAGTCCTGGCTGGCCTGGAACTCGCTTTGTAGACCAGGCTGGCCTCAAACTCACTGACATCTATCCACCTGCCTCTGCCTCCCAAGTACCAGGATTAAAGGCAAGTGCCACTGCCTGGCTGCATATTTGTTTTTGAATCAATAGAAAGGAAATCTCATCTTCTTTATGTGAGATAATTGAAGATTGGGCACAGATGCTAGATGCTTGTGCTCTACAGACAAGTTTCTAAGGAAATTGGCCACTGAAGCACACGGGCTCAACTGTGGCCAACAGAGAGGCCTTCTCCAGAGAGACAGGATGTCAGAAGAGGCTCCACAGGCTTGCTTTTTTTCTCTTTGTTGCAGGTTCATTTCCACATTAAGATTTTTTAGTTAGCTATGCTCCAAGGCTAAATATCTAAAAATGTATTTTAGATACAGTGACAAGCATTAAATAAAAAAGGTGCCTTGGGTTATAGAAATGAGGTAGAACTAAACAATTAGTCTGTCTACTTATTTAAAGACTAAGTCTTTAGGGGGATATCTTTAGATTGCTTAAAAACTCTTAGGTCTATCAAGTTGTGTTTCAGGAAGCAATTGTGGAGAGCTTTGAGTTCTGTCACTCTATTTCATAATCAGTCTCATAGTTGCTTGTAACCATCAAGTTTTCTATGCTCAAGTTCTTGGTTTTGGTCCCTGTAGAAACGTGAAGAGGGCTGGTGGGTTGTGATTGGAGATGCCAAGTCCAACAGCCTCATCTCCATCAAGAGGCTGACCCTGCAGCAGAAAGCCAAGGTCAGTGTGTGCACTTAATCCCGCATCTATCCCTTGGGGTTTGACAGATGGATTGCCTCCTCCCTGGTCCTCACTAACTCAATTTCTTCCTGTTCTCTTTAGGTGAAGCTAGACTTTGTGGCCCCAGCCACAGGTGGCCACAACTACACCCTGTACTTCATGAGTGATGCTTACATGGGATGTGACCAGGAGTATAAATTCAGCGTGGATGTGAAAGAAGCCGAGACAGACAGTGATTCAGATTGAGTCTGGGGTATCCTCATGTATAAGGACATTGAACCTGGAAACAGGAATGTGGACAGTTCAGGAGGAACTGGTTTTGGAGACTAGGTCTGTCAGCCTGAAGTCTGACCATTCAGGCTGCTGCTGCCCATACCACATCCAGTTACTTTCCTACTTTGGACCAAGCAGTTCAAGCTCTAGGTCCAGTGTTTTCAAATGTCATGTCAAGCATAAACTGTACAATAGTTGGTGGCATTCTTTTTATAGTTCCTTGAGTCAGACATTCTAATAAATAATTTGGAGAAACTGTATGTCCTTAACAGTGATACTAAATTTTCTTCAACCAAAGGTCCTGGCCAGAAAAACCCTCATTTTTAGTACTGAATCTTCCCATTGAGTATGTGGAAGAGAAACTTGCCCTCTACTGAAGGACAAAACGATGGCCAACAGCTATTCTTCGGTCATGTGAATGACCTCAGCCCCCCTTTTGCTGAACAGTGGCAAACTTAGTGGCATGGGAATAGGAACTGATTCCATCTTGGGCAACAGGTAGGGCCTCTCATGATCTATGTTCTGAAATTCTTCCCTCGTAGGAGGTAGCCCTAGGGGTGGTTAAGATGCACCAGTAGGGCCAGACAGTGGTGATGCACAGCTTTAATCCCAGCCCTTGGGAGGAAAAGGCTAGCGGACCTCTAGGAGTTTGAGGCTACCCGGGTCTGCAGGACAGCCAAGGCTACAGAGAGATTGTCTTAAAAATCAAAACAAAACCCAAAAGATGCACCAAGTAAATATGACTCTAGTCTCCTTAAAATGTCCTCTTTCCACAATCTCAGACCTACAGCTTCAAATGTTGGCTTTCTGTTCTTCAGGAAGAAATGTGACCAGTGCTGAATGGGGATTTATTTTCCCTCGGGCCAGCAGTTTTCAAATGGTGGTCTCAAGAACCCTTTCCCCTTCAGAGAACTAGGAGCAGAGCCTCGAAAGCTTTTATTATCTAGGTTATATTCATTGACACTTGTTATATGAAAAATTAAGGCAGTCCATTTCAAAATAACTTCATTAACATATTTTAAGAAAAATAATATCTGGAAGAAGAGCAGCGTGATGCAATCATTTTACATCTGGCTTAACAGAAACCAGTTAGGATCTTTAGCCACTTCTGTGCTGTCTATCGTGTGGTTGAGTTAATAGCTTCAGAAAAAAAGAAAGGGTTTTCACATAACTGGAAGTTTCCTAAAGGCAATTTAGGGTCTACAGCTGCACCCATGCATCTTGTACTATTAAACCCACTGCCCCATCTTAGAGTCACTCTCTGAATGTAACTTCTCCAAATAACCAACTATATCAGTACTGGTTCATTTGGAGACTGACCCATGAAATTCCACAACTCTCCAGATACCCACAAAGTTCACTGCTCAACTGCTACTTTTCATTACCACTAAAGTTTGTTACAAGTTTTCAGAAATTCTGTCTTAAACATTTACCATTAGCCATGAACACTATTAGTGAAAGGTTCAATGTGTTCATTTTTCAGAATCACAGCTAAAATGCTATAATTTTCTAGTTCTGGTTAAAAAAAAAAAGCCTAAATGCTGTAATTTTCTAGTTCTGGTAAAAAAAAAAATGGCATGCCATAAATAGCTATCTTGGCTTGCAACAGATGTCCAGCTGCTCTTCCTTAAGACCACCTTAATTCATTACAGAGGGGCTGGGTGGAATTTTCTCATTTGTCAGTATGACAAGGTTCTCAAGGGTCAATGTTTAATAATAATTAGTCATCTTTCTTGCCTAGGAAGCTGGCTCCATTCCTACTGTGGGAACAAGACAGTGAAGACTGATCGCTATTTAACTGGTGACACTGCTTGACCATGTTATAGTGTTGACCTACAAGGGTCCTAAGACTCCCAGGGATCTGCAGATGACTGTAGCTACTACTGCTTTGGATACTGCTTCTGCTGTCTCTCAAAAGTTATCTAAGGTCAAATTGTACAGTATCAAAAATTAAGTGAAGGCTCCAGCTTTGGAGACAACCCTCACCACTCTTTAGAAGGCTTATCAGGCTTGGCATGCTTTCAATCCCAGCACTTGAGAGGCAGAAGCAGGCAGATCTTTGTGAGGCCAGCCTGTTCTGCAGAGTAACTTCCAGGACAGCTAGGACTATACAGAGAAACCCTGTCTCAAACAACAAAAAAACCCACTAAAACAAAACAAAAAAGGCCTTAAAAGGCTTTAGCCTGAAAAACACCACAGATTGGCAACACACACACACACACAATCGTCTTTTACTTTTTGAGACAGGCCCCTGTCTTCCTGGCTGTCATTTTGTAGACCAGGTTGGTCTGCCTCCTGAGTAGTGGATAGGTATGTGCCACCACACCCAGCCTGCTGTTTTTCTTTCTTTTTTTTTTTTTTAAAAAGAAGGCCACAAGCTATTGTTTTCTGTCCCTCATTGAAAATCAGTTCTCTTTCAGGAGCTTCAGTTGCCACCACAGCATAATGTCTCAAGAGGCATATGAGGGTTTCTGAGGAAGAACAGTGCTGTTCTTTTACTCTGAACAAACGTTGAACGTCTTTTTGGTTTTTTGAGACAGGGTCTCGTATATCTCGGCTAGCTTCAAACTTGGTATGTAGCCAAAGATAACCTTGAGCTTCTGATCATTCTGTCTTTGCTTATTGAGTACTAGGAAGACGTGACAACTGGCTAGAATGTCTTAAATGCAAGGACTTCTCTAGAAATTGGGAAAGAGGGACCTATTTCAAACAGTGGAATTATAAATGATAAATGACCTTATTTACAAAACAGGAAGTGTGGCACAGATGGATTATTTCTATAAAGCTCACAATTTCAGAAAGCTCTCAAGACACATTCTTCCATATACATACATCATGATTATAAATACTATATTTACCCCAAAATGTAAACCCCATGCCCTAAATCAAGCAAAAATTTGTAATACAACATACTTCTGTTCCATGGCTCCCTTACATCAATGAAGGGAAACAGTGAATGGTCCTGTGGCTTCTACTCATCCAAACAAGGCGTAAAGCTAAATGTAGATCAAGGATCCTTCAGGTCCTCTCGGTGACTAGGAAAGTCTTGGCAAGTCAAACTATAGTTCAGAGGCCTGCAGGTTGGTGATACTCCCAGAAGGCCACCTCCCCATCATCACTACAAGAGGCCAGGAGCCCTGGCTCCTTGGGATTCCAAGCCACACAGTTGACATCCTGGGAGTGTGCCTGGCGTAGATGAGCTGTCAGAGAGAAGGTAGGCTGCTGTGGATCTGAGCCGGGATCCTCCTCAAACACTCGGATGGCATCATCCCCACAAGCTGTCGCCAGGGCCCCTGTCAGCTGACACCTGGGAGGAATGAACATGTCAGTGGGAAAGGAGATGACTCCTGCCTCTCCAACCAGGCAATTCAGGGGACGGAGACATGTTCCACGGTCCCGGGCCTAGTTTCCCAAACCTCAGGTCTCAGCTAAGCGTCTCACAGAAAGAAAAGCTTCCCTACGCCATCACACCAACAAAGGCTCTCCTAGGCCTCAGGTGTTGCCCATCACTGCATCCTTATCTTCTCTTAACACTGACATTAACAAGTTTCATCATAATTTAGTCCTTTTTAGAGTCAAGAACTTACTTTAAAATAAGTATTGAAGATTTCCCCATTGCCCATAACTGTATAAAACTTGAATCTGGAATGTTCAACTTCCTATTAATTTTAGTAAGTTTAAAAAAAAAAAAGCAAAAGTTCCATTTGACTAGCAATGAATGTTTGGGATCTCCCCTATCTCCCCTCTCCAGACAAGTTTCTCTATAACTCTGGCTGTCCAGGAGCTCACGCTATGAACCAGCTGGCCTTGAACTCAAGAAATTCACTTGCCTCTACCTACCTACCAACTGCTGTGATTACAAGTGTGTGTCATCACCACACGGCTAACATTTTTTTAAATGGTTGTAAGATTATTTTTATATGTATAGATGTTTTGCCTATATGTATGTCTGTGTACCATGTTTGTATTAGTGCCCACTGAAGCCAAAAAGGGTGTCAGGTCCCTTAGAACTAGAGTTACAGACTGTTGTGAGCTGCCATGTGGATGCTGGGAATTGAACCCAGGTCCTCTAGCAGAGTGGCCAGTTCTCTTAACTGCTGAGCCATATATCCAGCCCCAAATAGGTCTAAATTTTTTGTTGTTTTGATTTTTTTTTTCGAGACAGGGTTTCTCTGTGTAGCTTGGCTATTCTGGAATTCTGTAGACCAAGCTGACCTCGAACTCAAAGAGACAAATAAGTTTAATTTTAAGCTGTTAAGTACCTACCCCCCCAAAAAAAAAACTCCTAGCCAGGCAGTGGTGGTATACGCCTTTAATCCCAGCACTCAGGAGGCAGAGGCAGGATCTTGTGAGTTATAGGCCAGCCTGGTCTACACAGATTGAGTTCCAGGACAGCCAGGGTTACACAGAAAAACCCTGTCTTGAAAAACTAAAAGCAACAACAAAAAATCCCATCTCCTTAGCTAAAAGTAAATTTTTGCTTCTGCACAAAAAAAAAAAATGCCATAAATTTAATGCCTTGGGGGAGCGGGGCTAATTCTCTATGAAATCAAAATACTCAAGTCCAATTTCATGGGACAGATATTCCCCAGATATTTGATATAAATAAAGCTTAGATATGTAACAGATTTTTTCACTGGTTTGGAATTATTTCTAAGATCCAAGACTCAGGTCCAGAGCCTCCAAACTCCACCCTTCTAAGAATGGAGCAGCTTTTCTAGTCTCTGTAAGAGTCAGTTACTGAGCCGGGCGGCAGAGGCAGGAGGATCTCTAAGTTCGAGGCCAGCCTGGTCTACAAGAGCTAGTTCCAGGACAGGCTCCAAAAGCTACAGAGAAACCCTGTCTTGAAAAACAAAAACAAAAACACCCACACATTTCATAGTTACAAATGTACATATTCAATCATCTCAGGATTGCCCAATGCTATATAAACCCTAAGGGTTGGTGCTACCCTCAAAGCCTGGGATCTGATCCCAGAAACAGTCTTAGGTATAGTCATCTTCCTGCTCTTAGAAGCCTAGGCCAGCCAGTTATAAACCAGAACAGTACTGTTTCTAAAATCCCTGCTTTAGAATGGGATTGAGGTCTTACCAAGCAACGTCGTAAATGGTCCTGGTGTGAAAGCCTGACAAAGTGCAGATACATTTCCAGCTGGGATCCGAGCCACTGCATGCCACCCCTATGTGACAGAATTTTCTTAAGCCCAAGGCATTCTGTGCCCTGAGCACCTCTATCTACCACTGCAAAGGAGAACCTAATGTGCCCTTCCTCATCCCATTGCCAATCAATGAGTCCTTGTTCCAACCCTCATCTGCCTTACACACTGTTGCCACCCAAGAATTCTGAGAAGGAAGCACCCCTATTCCACACCTATTCCACTGCAGGCTGTATCTAACAAGTTAATCTGCCTTTTGAGACCACTTACTAGCCAACCCAACCAACTTCACTCTTCTAACCCTCTGCTTGCCTCAAGGAATCCCATTCTTCACAGCCAACTCATGCTGCTGGGTTTTCTTTCTGTGTTTTTTGTTTGTTTGTTTGTTTTGGTTTTTTTTTTTTTTTTTTTTTTGTCAGGGTCTCATGAGCTATGTAGCTCTGGCTGGGCTGTGGCTGTTCTGGAACTCACTGTGTAGACTAGGCTAGCCTTGAACTCAGAGGTTCCCAGCTTCTGCCTCCAGAGTACTGGGATTAAAGGTGTATGTCACCACTGCTTGGCAGTTTCTCTTTTTGGGGGGCGGGAGGTTGCTGCCAGGCTTTCAACTGGGAGTCTTGTTTTTCAAGACAGGGTTTCTCTGTGTATCTGTGGTTATCCTGGAACTCATTCTGTGCTGGCTTCGAACTCACAGAGATCTCCCTGCCTCTGCCTTCCGAGGGATTAAAGGTGTGTGCCATCACTGCTCTGCTCAACTGGGAATCCTGCGTTACATTCTCCTGCTAAAAATTGTACATGCCCTCTTCAAATCTTGTTGAAGGCCTTGTTTCACAAAGCTATCCTTAGTTCTTTTGGTGATTCTCCGGAGATCTCCTATAACACATTGAATCCAATTTGTGATTCCTGGCAGACTATAAAACTCTAAGGAAAGGAGTCTCCTTTGACTCCTGGACCCTCACCTTGTTCATTGCCTGGTAGATACTGGCGCCAAATGCGCACAGTACGGTCATCACTGCAAGATGCCAGACGCTGGCCACTGGGGTCAAAGGCCAAGCTCCATACAGTGGACTCATGACCTTCAAGGGTGGCACAGCAGACCCAGTCATCTCCTTCTTCCTGGTACAACTTCACTGTGTCATCATAACTGGCAGAAGCTAAAAGCTGAAAGTGAGAAAGGAGACCCAACATTTGTTTGTATGGCTCCAATATCAAACCCTGCCAGGACAGGACAGTGAAGGTGATGTTGACGAGTGCCAGCAGGCTGGACACAAGCCTCCACATCATATCCTTTCCCGCCTCGCCTGACTCTTACCTCCTGGCTCGGGTGCCAAACCACGTGTTTGACGTCCTGTGTGTGAGAGTTGAGGACACTGACACACTCATACTCATCCTCTTCGTCAACTGTGAGAGAAAAAAGAGCCTAAGAGCTGACCCTGTCCGGAACAAAGCTCAAAGTCAGAGATCTGGTTTTCCACTGTACCCAGAGGCACCTGGACTGACCTTCCCAGACCCACACACTCTTATCTCTGCTGCAGGTAGCCAAGAGGTTGCCAGAAGGGGCCCAAGCCACTGACTTGACCTCATTTTCGTGACCCTCGAGAGTGGTTACACACTGCAAATGGAAAAATATTGTGAATTAATGGCAGCTGAGGGTCCTAGACTAGTAAAACATCCAAGATCACATTTTGTTGTTGACAGCCAGCCCAGGATGTTCTACAGCCCAGGATGACCTTGGACTTTTGGGAATCCTCTTCAGTGTTCCAAATGCTGGGATTAGTGTCATGAACTCCCATACCCAGATACCATTTCGACAGTATAAGCATTAAGTAAAGGCTGTACTCAAAGGGTCCAGGTTGACCCAGTCTTGGTGTGCAAGCATCCAGCCTGGTTACCTCAAAGTCATCCTGGTTCTTCTTCCAAATACAAGTGGTAGCATCAAAGCTGGCAGAGGCCAGGTAGTTTCCACAGGGGGACCATGCCACTTTCCGAACAGTGCGCTGGTGGCCTTCAGAAAGGACAGACTTGCAAATCCAGCTGTCACCTACAGGCAGAGAACAGGCTAGGCTCTGGAGCACCATCAACGCCATTCGGTAACTGGTACTGAAAGTGAAGCTCTGTTGAGGGGATAAACTCATGCACCATTACAGCGATGCAAGCGACTACTTCCTTAAAAGCGTCAAATTGCTTTTCAGACTACTTTTCTCATTTTTCTTTCTCAGCAAATACCCCAGTTCCCGCAACAATCCCAGACTCTCTGTTGACGTTTGCACACTCCTTCCCCCGACAAACCCTTTTCAGAGTAGCGTCTCCCTCGGCACCAGTGTCACAAAGCCAAACCAGGACTTACCCTCGGTGCCCCAGATGCGGATTTTACGGTCGCCGCCGCACGAGGCCAGCAGGGTCCCCGTGGGGTTCCAGGCCAGGAACCAACAGCGGGAGTCCGGGTGTGCCGGGACGCGGCTCCGCAGCACCAGCGAATCCTTCATGGCGGCGGTCTCGGGGTGAGAAGGCGGACGCCGAAAGCAATGTACAGAACGCGGTGGCCACTGCGGGACCCCGAGGCCGCCAGGAGCCCAGCTACTGACAGTGGAGTCGCCCGGGGAACTGAAGCGCCCGCTGCCGAGGTCGCGCGGCCTTCTGGGACTTGTAGTCATTCCCTTTCCCCCTCCACAACGGGAAGCCTCGCGGGACCGTCCCGAACTACTAGTCCCCTGATGCCCCGCGCGAGAACAGGCGGCGCGCGCACACAGTGACACGCCAAGGGGGCAGAGCGGTGAACCGGAGGAGGAGGAGGAGGAAAAGAAGGAGGGGGTGGGGTGGGGTTGGAGGAAGCCGGAAGTGCATCAGCCTGGGTCCGTCTGGGCGTTGCGGGATTGGGGCCTGGGATCGCTTGGCCCGGGCAGCTGAGAAGCCCGTGACCGGGCGGAGCGGCGCCATCCCGGCCCTGAGATCTACTAATCGGTGAGGAGCAAGGATTAGAGTAGGGAGGGTCACTGTGGCTCAGGTCGCACTTCAAAGTGCGGGTTCCGGATCCCGGCGGCCCCTCAGCAACCCTATGTCCATTAATGCAGGTCTAAGTCTCCTCCGCCCCCCGCGCCAGTAGCTGACCCCCAGTACCTGCGCCTGTTTATCCTGGCATGTTCACGGCCTACTTAGTCCCCTGCCCTCTCGGAGTCCTGGTCCAGCACCCCTCATCCAGAGCCCTCGGTCCCCGCCCCCCGAATTCCCGCAGTCCTTCTGTCTGTTCTCAGCCCTGGGTCCCATCCCGCAGTCTCTGGTGCGGGCCCTGACACCCCCACCCCCGGGCCAGCTGCCCATTGCATTGCTCTCCACCCGGGAACAGACAGGCTCTGCGCGCCCCGCTGAGGTCGGCGGCCATCAGCAGCGACTGCAGAGCTACAGCGGGCGGCCCCGGGCATGTATGCCCCTGGAGGCGCAGGGTTGCCGGGAGGGCGCCGGCGAAGGAGCCCGGGAAGCAGCGCTCTGCCCAAGCAGCCAGAGCGGAGCCTGGCTTCGGCCCTGCCTGGCGCCCTGTCCATCACGGCGCTGTGCACTGCCTTGGCGGAGCCCGCTTGGTTGCACATCCACGGAGGCACCTGTTCCCGCCAGGAGCTGGGGGTCTCGGACGTTCTCGGCTACGTGCACCCGGATCTGCTGAAAGGTGAGGGCACTGAGCTTCTGCTCTCCCCGCTTGAGGGGCGGTACAGGACAGACTGGCTGAAGAACAGATAACCAGAGGCAGTCATTTGTTAAAGGCAACAGCCTAGTTCTTACTTGGTGTTCATGCCCACCAGGTGGCTCTGTTTGGGGGTCTAGCCCCTCATCAATTCTGATGTTATTCAGTCAAGCACCTAGGTAGCCCTCGCCCTCATGCTAGTCCAGAATGCTGCTATTTTAGGTTTTTGCCAGAGGAAAGGCCCTTATAGGTAGAAGAAATAGAGTCTTAGGTATAGCAATTTTGACCCCCTTTTAACAGATCTTGGAGATGCAGAAAAGTTGTTTTGGGGTAGCTTGACTGATGGAGAAAAGAGAACTGTGACTATGACTAATTGTAAAAGATATTTTAGTATTCTATGCTAATTGGACTTCTCGAAGAGGGTGCTTGTGGCCTCCCAGGTCATCAGACGTCAGTTCCATTGCCACGCTCAACAGCTGAAATTTGGCTTTCCATGCCCTTACAGGTATGCCTGACTGAGATGGTTGCTTTATTCATCTTTAGTTCTGGTTCATTCCTGTTAGATGTGTGCAAGGTGTCTCATGAAGGGCTCAAGCCCTGGAATCTGATGAAAAGGTCAGCGTCCCCCTCTACATTGGAATAAAAACACTGCTGTAGGTCTAAGCTGGAAAGCTTTATCCCGTCACCTAGTGTTGTCTTTCTTGGTGAGTTCTCTTAACAGTTTCCTTTTCTTTGCACATTCAAGGCTTTAAAATGATTTTTTTTTTTTTAAATAGAGAACATGGTGGAGGCGTCTGGTTTGAGACTTCTTTTTTCACCCTCTTGCTGAGTTTGTCTCTTTAAGACCAAGGTTATGCACTGGCTGGAGGCCTTTTTCTTAGCACATTCCTGATGATACAAGGCTGTGGAGTTTGAATCTGGCTGCTTCCCCATTTCTTGCACTCACTTGCATTCGGGCCTTTTGCATTTGATGCCGTGATGTTTCTGTTTCAGGAGTTGAGTGTCACACACAAACTGGGAAAGAGTTTATGATGATTGTCCTTTGTAGGTCATCCCTGGGGTGGGAGGGTCATAACATTCAAATGATGTGGAGAAAGGCAGTCTGATCTTAAACCCTTGTTTCCGAGATCCAGGAATAAAAGTGAAGCAAGCTCCTGAGGCTTGCCCTGCTGGTCACTGATATTGCTTCCCATCTGTTGATGCTAGAATAAAATGGTGCTGTCTCCTTAATTATGTTTATCCCTTGTTTTACTTCAGCTGTTGTAAAGAAGGCTCTCAAGATACCCTGCCTTGGTGTATGTTCCTGTCAAAGGCATGTTAAAATAAAGATCAGTTCTCAGTTCAAGTTTTTGTTTGTTCACAGATGCATTTGCCCTTTCTAAGAAATTATTCAGACCCAATTTTGTCCTTTTCAAATATGTTGTCTTAACCTTTACATTGCATTTGCTGTGTGTTTAGATCTCTTAGCCCGTGCATGGTTTGCCTGCTCTGCTCACCTCCTTGGCCATCATAAGCCAGGATCACTTAGCTTCTGTCTATAAATAGAAGCATTGGCATTGGGGCCGTGTGAGCCATTGCAGAAGGCAAGGAATCTGGTCTCTTGTAGCTTCTCTTTTGCTGCTCTCTACCTGTGTGTTTTGTGTGCCTTGTGGACCTTCAGGCATATGGCATCCTTTGTGACTGTGCTGATTTCTAGGTCTACCAGATATCTACCCTGGAGTCCTGGAATAGTCCTATCCCAAGAGGGAGTAGACTGTGCTGGGCAAATATGGTGCTTATAGATGCTTACAGAGGGAAACATCCTGCTGGGTCTCTGCAGGTAACAGAGAGTGAGGTGGGCCAGAGGGCTCCAAAGCAAGCCTGTGTACCAGGTATGGGGCTAAGCACACTTCACATTTGCCTTAATTTGACCCTTATTTACAAAGGCCCCAGCTCAGGGAGAGTAGGTAATGTACTAAGAGACACAGCCAATCCAAGTTGTGACTCTGAAGTCCACGCGCTTCTTCCCACCACCCCCTTAAGTGCACTCTGAGTTCCTTTTTCTTTCTGTTAGAGCTATGTGAAACTTACCATTTGCTATTCTGATTGAGTGGGGGTTTGTTGTTGTTATTGTCGTATTTTGCCAGTGAAAGAAAGCTTTTATTAGGCGTGAGGAAATGCACACACACAGCAAGGCACACATCAAAAAAATACCTTTTGCAAAGTAGAAGGGAGATTCCGGAAGCTGAAGCCTCTCTTGTTGTATTTTTATCACAAGCCCAGCCAGAGCTGTGCTTTTAGTACCCGAGCTATCTCTCAGGTTTCAGCCCAGCTTGGTGAACCTGAGGCAGAGCCACTCACCCTTGCTGTGTGACCAGATGCGTGAAGGCTTTAGCAAATGCCAGCTCAACAGATTCTGTTCTGAATCCTCTCACGTAGCTTCTCTGGGCTTGGGTCCAGAGAAGGCTTAGAAATGCCTAGACTTTTAGTGCCTGAACGGCCTCTGCCTCTCTAGTGTGGCCAGCAAAGGGCAGCCCCACCACCAGCTTCAGGAAGCAGTTTTGGAGATTTGATGTCAGGTGACTCAAGATTGACAACAGCTACTGAAGGACAAAAGATGGAGGGCCTGTGCACCTGTTGGGTGGTGACAGATTCTGATGTCATCACCAGGCCCTTGGGTGGCTTGCCTGGCACCACTGACATCTGTAAGATGACCCATCAGGACACTAGTATATCCTGTTGGTGGTCTGTGTCAGGTTTGGCTGACAGCGAAGAGTTCCAGTGAAGGGATGCCGAGATGAGGAGAAGGTGCTCGGAGAGATGGGGCAGTGAGGAGTCCTCTAGCCCACAGGACCCCTAGTGAGGAAGGAGGAAAGGAAGAACAGCAGGAACTGGTCTGAAACCACTTTAGCTTTTTTGCCTTCAGTCCACATAGGTCAAGAGGGGGTCAACCACAGACACAGACAGGTAGAAGGGAAGAGCCAGAGCATTTAAAACAAATCCAGTCCTGTGACTCACCAGTGACCTTGGTCAAAGTCAGTTCCTTAGGATCTGATTACATAGCAGCTGCCTGCTTCCCTGATGACTGGAAGGGACAGTCAAGCAGTGTTTACCAAAATAAACAGGCCAGAATACAACTGGACAGGGGATAGGATATGCTGTCTATCTGGAATGTAGTGTAGAAAACCACTGGCGCCAGGCGGTGGTGTGCACGCCTTTAATCCTAGCACTTGGGAGGCAGAGGCAGGTGGATCTTTGTGAGTTCGAGACCAGCCTGCCTGGTCTACAAGAGCTAGTTCCAGTGCAGGCTCCAAAGCCACAGAGAAACCCTGTCTCGAAAAACCAAAAAGAAAAAAAAGAAAACCACTGGCTCAAATTTTAAGTCAAGACCCTGTCCCACATGACATTTCTCTCCCACAGTAAGTCACTCATACCTACCTTGTCTTCGGGGCTTTAGTGTCTCTGGAAGACCCCTTGGGAAAAGGAGGAGTGTTATTTGTCCTCCCTAAATACACTGGTATTTAGGAAAGGAAGCCAGGAGATGGCTTGATCAGGACTGTCTTTCTGTCTTACGTCATGCTAAGGCACTGCTCCCCTATTGCCTCTCTCTGGCAGTGTTAGCACCACCCAAAGGGAAGTTCACATTTGGCTTTCCCCTTAAGCTAGCAGCTCTCAACATGTGGGTTGCGACCCTTTTGTGTGTCCACCAACCCTTTCACAGGGGTCGCCTAAGACCATTGGGAAACCAGGTATTTACATTTCATTTCATAACTGTAGCAAAATTACAGATATGAAGCAGCAATGAAAATAATTTTATGGTTGGGGTCATCACAACATGAGGAGCTATTAAAGGGCGGCGGCAGCAGCATTAGGACGGTTGAGAACCATGGTTAAGTACTGTAGCTTTGGAGTAGAGGAGGGCAGTTGGAACAAAACATGCTTGAATTTGGCGTCAGAAGCTCAGAGTCACTCTACTCAGTCTGCCTGAACAGGTGACTGCATTCCCTCCTAGCACCCGTCTGTGGTGGGGGAGGCAGGGGTGCTTTCATCTGAGCCTTTGAGACAGGCCATCTACTGACTTGCTGAAGATTGACTGTGGCCTGTGGTAGACCTAGTGTTTGACTAGGTATAGAGTTTTTCTGTGTCTTAACTCCTGACCAGAACTGTGCTCAGATGCCCTCGGTGCTGTAGAGGTTTAAACAGTTTTGCCCGATGTCCCAGTGTGAGCGCTGCTCATCACTCAGTGATTCACACCTTTTTGCTGTTGTTACTGCTGATGGAATTTGAGTCCTCAAGCTGCTGTTTTCTTGAGCTCAGCAGCTGCTGTCTTGGATAGCGTTCATACTAGTCCATCTGACCGTTCTTCTCAGTACACCTCCTTAGAGTTTGATTGATTATCTCCATGAAGGAAATAATAAAAGCCACCAGTGGGTGCTTAGCAGTTTCCAAGCAGCACAGTGCAGTGTCTGGGGGTCACTGTGTGATTTGGAGGACGTCATTTAACCTTTTGGAGCCTCTGACTCCTCATTTGAGCTGTGTGATGACTTCCAGGCTGGCAGTCAAACTTGGTAAAGATAATGCTTGCCGCATTTGTGTGTGAGCATAGACTCCTGTACCTTCAGCCATGCTTGCCTCTAGAGAAAGGTGGGGGAAGGCGGCCTCATTCTTGAAGCTTTTTTATCATGTGCTTATCTTGTTTATTAAAATAAAAGCATTTTAAAATGTAAAGCACATAGGCGTGGATATATCAAGCACATATTTAATATGTTCACCCATCATCAGAAGAAACAAAAACCAGTGTCTTTGAAGCTTCTCGTGTTCCCTTCTTCACACAGAGTGCCTGGCTACACAGAGTAATGCAGGTGAGCCGCTGCAATGTGGCCTGTGATGTCACCCCTTACACCCTGTCTGTCTCAGGCAGGCATTCTTGGTAGCATTGGAACACTTGAATCCTGCCCCAGCATTCCCATATGCCATGCAGACCCCAAATAATAGATTCAGTTTTCAGTAATTTCACATCAGAGCCAGGTGTCAGCCCTTGCTCCCTCAAACCTTTCTTCCTAGGCCCCTTTAGAATCTTTATGCTGTTTGGAGTAGGCAGTGCTGGAAGCAATGAGGGCAGATGCTAGCTTCTGGCAGAACTCATGGCCAGGCAAACTCCATGGCAGTAGGAAATCACCCAAGCTGGATGCTTGGGCTGTCTGCAGTTAAGATCATAACAGATAGCTCTGACGGCAGCCAGAGGGAGGCACCTGAGTCTTCTCTGGGCTCAGCCAGCATCTACCTGGAGAAATTTGAGTCCTAGCCTGAGTACATATGTCAGTCACAAATGTTTAGCATCTCCCACTGCTCAAGATTCCATTATGGCCAGCATCTGCTGGACTGAATTTTCTGTTGTTGGCAGTGGGTCCACCAATTAGCTTCTTGGTTTTCCTCCATCTGTCTACCTTCCTCTGCTATCTAGTACTGGCGTTTTGGGGGGACTGGAGACTTGGACTACTTGTATGGGGATTTTCTGTGCCCCAGACCCTCTAGGAACCTGGTACATGTTTGCAGCAGCACCTCAGTGATCGGGATGTGTGCTAGAAAGTGAAGATTGTCACCTTCAGATTCTGAAGTTGATATCAAAACTCAAGAAAGGAGCTTGTAGCCTGTGAGTTTGACCAGCTCTATCCAGTTTTTCCTAAATCACTCAGTGACCTGTGGCCTAAATGAAACCACTTGGCAATGGCTGAGGAAGAGGAGGAAGAGAAAGTGAAGATTTGTTCCTTCTTTAAATTTTTTGTTTTTGTTTTCAAGACAGGGTTTCTTTTGTGTAACCCTGGCTGTCCTGGCACTAGCTCTTGTAGACCAGGCTGGCCTTGAACTCACAGAAATCCATCTGTCTCTGCCTCCCGAGTGCTGGGATTAAAGGCATGTGCCACCACCCAGCTTCATTGATTTTTGTTTTTATTTTTTTAGTATGTATATAGTATTTTTTATTGATATTTATTGAGCTCTACATTTTCTCTGTTCCCCTCTCTGCCTCTCCTCTCCCCCCTTCAACCCTCCCCCAATGTCCCTATGCTCCCAATTTACTCAGGAGATCTTGTCTTTTTATACTTTCCCATGTATATTAGGTCTATGTAAGTCCTCTTAGTGTCCTCATTGTTGTCTAAGTTCTCTGTGATTATGGTTTGTAGGCTGGCTTCCTTTGTTTTATGTTTAAAAACCACCTATGAGTGAGTACATGTGATAATTGTCTTTCTGTGTCTGGGTTACCTCACTCAAAATAATGTTTTCTAGTTCTATCCATTTTCCTGCAAAATTCAAGCTGTCGTTATTTTTTTCTGCTGTGTAGTACTCCATTGTGTAAATGTACCCCAATTTCTTTATCCATTCTTCGGTCAAGGGACATTTAGGTTGTTTCCAGGTTCTGGTTATGACAAACAAAGCTGCTATGGACATAGTTGAGCACATGTCTTTGTGGCACGATTGAGCATCCTTTGGATATATACCTAAAAGTGGTATTATTGGGTCTTGAGGAAATTGTTTCCTAATTTTCTAAGAAATCTCCACACTGACATCTAAAGGGGTTGCACCAGCTTGCATTCCCACCAGCAATGCAGTGTTTTTATTTTTTAAAGCAGGGTCTCACTATGTACCCCTGACTGGCCTGAGACTCACTATGTAGACTAGTCTCTAACTCAGATCTGCCTCTGAGCAAGTCCTGAGATTAAAGGTGGGTACCAACACGACCTGCCTTTGGCTCCTTCTTTGATCAGCCTTTATTCCATTCTATGCTTGAGGAAGCCATCAAAGTTTCCATAACTTTTAAAGGAGATCGACAGTATTGTTAATTGAAAAATTTTAAAGAAGGTATTTAAATATTGTAAGGAATACAAATTGCCCTGTTTGATACATGCTTGTCACCTTGGGGACTCCTTGAATGTTGCGCCTCCTGTTATAGCTCTTCCTTTTGCTTGATTTACTCCCCTATTTTGGTGGCATTTATTTGCTGTCGTTTCTGAGCTTTCCAGGGCTCTCGTGGTGCAACTTCTTAGCTTTCCCCGCTGCCTTGCATTTCGACTGTCTAGTCCTAATTGGAGTCTTCTCTCCTCCTCTTGAGGGTGGAGATTGAGAGGGTGGTCTCAGGAAGCCCAGGCTGGCTTCAGGTTTGCTAAGTAGCAGAAACTGGGCTTGGACTCTTGAACCTTCTGGTAACACCTCCCAAGTGCTGGGATTACAAGGGTGAAGCACTGTTCAGCTCAGTGGCATATTTGCATCATTGTTAGTCTTCATTACTGTCCATTTCCAGAAGTTTCATGACCCCAAACTCAGAATCAACCAACACCTTGCCCTCCCTTTCTCCAGCTCCTGACAGCCACCATCTCCTCTGTGTTAGTGATTCTGACTTCTTGGTGTCTCATGAATAGAATCACAATGTTTGGCCTCTGTATTTGACCTAACTTACTTCACTTAGTTCAGTGTCTCTAAGTTCCATGCCTGCTTTAGAATGAAAATGGAAGGAATGAGTGAGTAAGTGGAGAACGGGAATTAATTGACCTCTGGCCTTGGTCTCTGTAGCTGTTCAGCTCAAAAGTCACTAGCCTTTCCCTGTTGGTGCAAAGGATCCTTTAGCAAAATAGCTTAACATGCCAGCTTGATTGTCAGGATCTTAAAAAATGGTTTGAAGCTAGGTCTGGTGGCATGAACCTGTAATCCCCAATACTCAGGAGCCTGAGGCAGGAGGATCATGAGTTTGAAGCTAGCCTGGGCTACACATTGAGACTGTCTTAAAAGCAAAGTGAAAGGGAGAAAGGGAGGAAAAGGAGAGAGGAAAGGGTGGGCACTGGGCATAGCACTCAGTTTGTAGAGTACCTAGCACACAGGATGCCCTGGTTTGTGCCATAAAATTATGTATGGTGGTTCATGCCTCTAATTGTAGCCCTCTAGAGGTGGAGGCAGGAAAGTCACAAGTTCATGGTCATTCTCCACCCCTGCTCAGCAAGGTTGAGGTCAGCCTGAGATGCAGGAGACCCTGTCTCCAAAAGAAATATAGAAGAAATACACAGTCACCCTAGACTAGTCTTGTTGGAAAGAAGACTTGAGATCTTGAGGTGTATAGGTGACTTCTGTTTGCAGCATGGAAGTCCCCTGCCTGTACCCAGCAACTGGTGGCAGGAGCTCATACAGAGCCTCCAGGACTTCTGGTTCCCAGAGACTGTGGGGGATTGAAACCAAGATCCTTTTAGGTACACTGCCTGCCTCAGGGTGTTTCTTGGGCATAAAGCTTCCGTTCTCTCTTCACAGATTTCTGCATGAACCCCCAGACAGTGCTGCTCCTGAGGGTCATTGCTGCTTTCTGCTTCCTGGGCATCCTATGTAGTCTCTCTGCATTCCTTCTGGATGTCTTTGGGCCCAAGCATCCAGCTCTGAAGATTACTCGTCGCTATGCCTTCGCTCACATCCTCACTGGTAAGGCCAAGGTCTATGCATGTGGGAGAGATCCCCGGGGCATAGTGGTCCATGGGATTGCTTCTCTGCAGAGAGCTCTATGATAAGCTCTAGCCTTTCAGGGCATGGGGTGCCTTAGTGTTGGTTTCTGTCATTTGTGAATAATTTGCCTAGGACTAGAGGGAATGTTAGAATTCCACAGGAATCTCATGGCTCTCTAAAAATGACAATTGAAGTTCATAGAAATTCAGGGCTTGGTGTAAGCATGGAAGGAGTTGGGCTGTCTTGCCTGACTTCTGTGTATGGTCAGTTTCTCCCACTAAGTCTACATTCCTGCCAGGTTTGCCTTCTCTGCTTGTGTGTATCCACTTTCCTCACCCAGGCCTGGGCTGGAGTGTCAGTTTGGCTTTTGATAGTGATTGACTTCAGTTCAACTCAGTGTCTAAAACTGCATGATCTTGCCTGTCTTTCTCAGCACTCAGAAGCATCCAGGAGCCTTATTATCTAATTGTAAATCCTTTCTTTTCTTTTTCCCTTTTTTTGGACAGTATGGGGTGGTACTGGGGATTGAATCCAGGGCCTTGTACATGTTAGGCAAGTTCCTTACCATTGAACAATAATTCTTCAGGTAGACCCTTCAAGTCAGGATGGTTAGATAACTGTCCTCAGTTCCAAGCCAAGAATCTCATAGCCAAGAAAGTTCTTAGGACCTTGGGCCAGGCGAGTCCTCTGAGAACTGGGTGAGAGAGGTTGTGATTGATTTCTTATGCATCCTGACTGCTGATCTCGTTCTCTGCTGTCCCTCTGTCTCCCAGTCCTACAGTGTGCTACTGTCATTGGCTTTTCCTACTGGGCTTCTGAGCTCATCCTGGCCCAGCAGCAACAGCATAAGAAGTACCACGGCTCCCAAGTCTATGTCACCTTTGCTGTTAGCTTCTACCTGGTGGCAGGAGCTGGTGGAGCCTCAATCCTGGCTACTGCAGCCAACCTCCTGCGCCACTATCCAACAGAGGAAGAAGAGCAAGCACTGGAGCTACTGTCTGAGATGGAAGAGAATGACCCCTACCCAGCAGAGTATGAAGTCATCAACCAGTTCCAGCCACCTCCAGCCTACACACCCTAATGCCAGCCTGGGCTCTCTTCCTCAGCAGCCCTTTCCCCAGTGCCACAGCTCCTCTTACACCCAGAAGAGCCACTTCCCCCAGCAGGTCTCACCGGTAGGACCCTGACCATCTTCATCAAATCTTTCCCAGCCTTTAGGGTTGTCCATTTGTCCCTACTCTGCAGAGCTGGGACTCTAATTTTATATAATGTACTCTTTCCCCTCCCAGAACCCTCTGCTCCTTTCCTATTCACTAGCTCCTTCCAACCAGGGATGGTCAGACAAGTTTCCTCCCTCCGTGGGGCATGGTTTTGGAACTGGGACTTTCCTTGGGTTGCTGCTGGTAGGGGACAGTCTCTGAGAGAGGTGCCAACAGGGCACAAAGGGAAGGGGACTGTGCCATGTAGGTTCACTTTGCCAGGCCCAGCATTTGTGCCACTTCTGTATGTGGGCTGACTCATTCCTTCTAGAGTGCCCTAGGCCCAGCTGTCCACTTTGTGGATCCTCTGCACTTTAGCCTCTGGGCCACTCCTCATGTGTGCCCTGGTTTTCTGGAGAGAAGGGATTGCTCTTGGGGAGCAGAACAGCTGCTCTCCTGCCCTGCCCTGGCTTCTTGTGGTTAGAGCCAGGCAAGGAAGCAGAACCAGGCAAGAGACTGATCCTATTGAGGACCCCAGTGAAGGGGACCCAGCCCCTTCATCTTTTAATGTGAGTGGTTTTAAAAGGAAAAAACAAAACAAAACCAAGCAATAGCAGCCATATTCTCTAAACATAGATAAGGTTGTTGTTGTTATTGTTCAGAAATGGAGCCCATCCCTTAGACTCTGCAATATTTTGGACCATAGCTCTCTCTAAGCCTATAGTCACTTCTCCCAGTCTCTCCAATAGAATGCAGTCTTTGTGTCCTGGCTCCTTCTTCCAGGCAGCTGTGGCTCTCTGGGGCCTTTCTGTGGAACTAGGGCCACATGGCCCCCGCGGGGCTGAGAACTATGGCCTGGCTGGCTGGCCAGCGTGGTGCTCCTCAGAACTGTGGCACTGAGATGTAACCTGGCCTCAGTTCAGGCACAGGGGCCAAGCAGGGCAGGACCCTCCACTCTCCACAGTAGTACTACACACAGAGGTGCATCAGGTTGGTGTCAGGACCCTGTCAGATGTGCAGGCCCGACTGTAACCTTCAGAGCCAATGTGTCCCCTAGCCTGTGACTTGGGGCTACAGCTTGCTGCATGCCCCTCTCCCCTTCTGGAATGTATGCTGGTCTTGCGGTGTGCTACTGGGCTGTTACTCTAGCTATTCTATTTGCCTTGGGTCCAATTTTATTGTTTGTTTGTCTCTTTTGTTGTTTTGCCTGGATACCTGGGGCATAAGGTAGGTGGGACTTGAGAGGCCTGCAGCTTGGATCCAGATAGGCGAGCTGTTCTCGTTCATTGATGAGCTCCTTTGGAGTGAGAGTCTAGTGCTAGCTGGAAGGGAGATGGATTCTAATCTCCTCTCACCCGTAAGACAACAGACATTTTGAGCAAAAATGGAGACTGAATACAGTCACTGAACTTTGACTACAAGACTGTCACCTCCCGTTCTTTGGCCAGAAGGAGTAGGAAATATGTGGACAAATGGCTGTGCAGATGAAGACCAAGTGTGCCCATAAGAAAGCGTCTGCTTAAAGTTCCCTGCTGCAATGCCAAAGTCTGCCCCAGTATGACTCTCCCATTCTTCCAGACCTTCTCTGAGGCAAGAAAGCTGCCAGGTGAGGCCTGAGCACAAAAGCAAGGAGCTAAATTAAGACTACCTTTCTGTGAAGTCCTGAGCTCATCATTGGCAGGTTTCTGAAGTGTGTGGCCATCTCTCTCTACTGCGGGAGCAGGCCAGAAGACCAGGTACCAACCATGCATGCCAAAGTGAATGAGGACTCGCCCTGTGGACTGTTCCTTGTGATTTGGAATCCACTTTTTACTAGCTTCCCATTTCTCTGGCCTTTCTTTCTCTTTCCCCTTCCATTCTGACACTGATAGTTTATCATATAAATTTCTCTGGTTGTGTTTTTCTTTTCTAGGAAAAAAAAAATTAAAAGGCAAAACAAGACATTGAAACTACAAATGAGAACACAAATGCCAGTGGCTGCCTGTCATTTTTGTCATAATTTTCCAGATGTTTGTTCTCTTCCTCCCAGAGAAGTAGGAAACATTCAGCGATGAAGCTTGTAACAGAGCAAAGTTGGTAGGAGCTTGGCATTTTGATCCTCTGGAGCCTTCTACTCCTGACACTTTTCACAGAGGAAGTTCCCAAAGCCCACAGCTAGAAACAGCAGGTGACTCTGCCCGAGATGTCTACTGTCAACCTTGGGCTGCCCTCTGTCTGATGAGCTGCAGAAGAGCTGTTTCCAGAGCTCTAGTGGTGCTTCCTGGGAACAGCTGAGAATACAAACCTGCAGAGTTGTTCTTCCAGGCAGCTGATGGGTGAAGCCTTGATGGCTGCCAGCACTCTCAGTTCATTCATTCTCAACCCATCTCGGGGCCCCACGTGTATATTTGATGAAAGCATTTAGGGTTCTCTTTGGGAAGTAGTCCATTCCTAGCAGGATACATATCTTTCCTGGAAACTGATAATCTCATTTCGTGTCCAATAAGACATTTCCATGAGGGTCCATTAGATTATGCACAAAACACTGAGCCCCATGAAAGAATTAGGGTGTCTGACAGGACCTTGTCTCCAGGATTGTCTTTCCTTAGCTCAGGAGACAGATTCCCCCACAAGGAAATAGTGAAATGAATAGTCTCCTGGACACCTTGGGAAAGTCCTATGCTAGAGATGGAAGGCTGGTTCTAAGCGGAATAATTATCAACAGCTTTCTGGAAGGAGCAGATAGAGCTGGGTTGGTGTGGGAGAGCATTTGAGGGAACAGCCATCCCCATGATGGCCAGGATGTGATGCGAAGTGAGATGGTGAAGGCCCATCTGATGTTCCTCAATGCAATAGGAAGCCACAGGAGGACTCTGAGAACAAAGGGCATCCGGTTTTATGCACTGGGGTGTGGAGGGCTGTGATGTTAAGTAAAGCACCACAGAGTGTGGGGATTGGGGGACAGGTAGACATGTGAAGGACCCTCAGGCCTGGTAGAATGGGGAGAAAGCCCAGGAACTCCAACCCTGCACAGTGCACTACAAGATGGGATCAGAAGAGAGGCTGTGTTATGTGTAGGAGGGCAAAGAGAGGTTTTGGGAAACACAAAGTGGCTGTTGTACCTAAAGGAAGGGCAGTTCTCTCCAGATAACCTCAGAATCCTCGGCTAGTTTCTCACTCAGAGGTGCCCATGCCCTGGGTCATGACAGTATGGAATACAAGTTTCTGTGGGGAGACAGAAAAGAACTAATAAACTTTATAGCCTTTGTTTTCAAATGGTCTGCAGTCTTCCTGTGCCTTTCTGTGGGAGTGCCATTGTGACAGGTCAGGCAGAGATGACTCCCATTTCGGATGGGTCTGCCTGAAGTGAGGCAGGAACTCTCTTTTTTTTTTTTTTCCCCTTAGTGATTTATTTATTTTTATATTCTGTGCATTGGTGTTTTTGCCTGCATGTATATCTGTGTGAGAGTGTCAGATCCTCTGGAACTGGAGTTATAGACAGTTGTGAGCTACCGTGTGTGATCTGGGAATTGAACCTGGATCCTCCAGAAGAGCAGCCAGTGCTCCTAACCACTGAGCCATCTCTCCAGCCTCGAAGCACAAACTCTTAGGATAAGTGGGTTGATAATTAAGATGTCAGTTCCTCACCTGTAAGCTGTAGGGAAAATGCCTGTCTTAAGTACCGGGGGGAGACAGTTCTTTCCTCAGGAGAGATTCATGGTGGACTGGCTTGTCCATTCTGCCAAGTCCTGGTGAGGAGCCTTTTCCAAAGACATTACAGAGGAGGTAGAGGCCTCTGCCAACCATGTGTCTGAAGAGTTAAGAGAATAAAAGAGCTTTCAAAGAGGCAGTTTCCAGTCCACTTTTTACATGGGTCTTTCAGAGTGCACAGCCTGTTTGAAAGACCTCGTCCTGACTGTCACTAGAAGATGACAACTGGCTTCTTAAGAGAACACTGTGGTGAAGAGGACCATGTATGCCATATGGTCACCTGTTCTACCACCTTCTTGGAGGTAGCATCTCTAACTTGACTATTTGTGTTGGGGTTTTCTTTTGTACAGTCAGGGTGGTGGGTGGACTTCTGTGTGAATGAGAAGCATGCCCCTTATTCTTCTTACAGCCTAACAGGACAGAAAAGACATTTGCATGTGCATACATACATACATATACATACATATTTCTCTTTTGTTGATGGGCCCAAGTTCTAAATTCATTAGACCCATAGGTCAGACTTTTTTTTTTTCTTTTGATGTTTTGAGACAGGGTTTCTCTGTGTAGCCCTGGCTATTATGGAACTAGCTCTATAGACCAGGTTGGCCTCTAACTCAGAGATCGCCTGACTCTAGCTCCTGAGTGCTAAGATTAAAGGCATGGACCACCCCCCTGCCCCAGCATATTTGGGGGGGGTGCTACATTTTTGTTAGTTTATTACTATTTTTGAGAGTATTTCATGTAGCGCAGGCAGGCCTCCAATGGGCTATATAGAAGGGATGACCTTAAACTCCTGGTCATCCTGCCTCTACTGAGTGTTGGGATTATAGGCTGAACACTTGGTTTTATGTGGTACTGAGGTCAGATCCAGGGCTTTGTGCATGCTAGGCAAGCACTCTACCAACAGAGCTACATTCTCAACCATTATTATTATTTGTAGATAGGATCTTACTGTTCAACTCTGGCTGGAACTTCATATCTACATCAGACTGACTAAAAGCTCCCTGAGATCCACCCACCTGTGCCTCCCCAGTGCTGGGACGAAAGGCTTCTGCCACCATGCTTGCCTCTTTTATTTTTTGTTAACATTAATTCAAATACCTGAACTCAAAGTGTTTTGTGGAGGATACAAAGATACCCCAAAACTGAGGTTATAGTTAGTAGAGTATTGTCGCAGGACAATCTTACACCAATTTGATTAAAAAAGGGGTATTTTATTGGAGGGGATAAAACTTACAGATCAATGTCCCAAACCACATTCCTCTGGTCGCAAACAGGAAACCAAGTCTAGCAGTCAGCATGGAAGCCCGAAGCAAGCTAGCTC
>JAQHUG010000051.1:311802-335868 GCA_028555095.1 Dicrostonyx torquatus | reverse complement strand
TTTTTTTAAAAATGAAAACCACGCCCCACATTGGGTGGGTATCTTAGAAGCCATTGGCTGAAAGCAAGAGGGCTTAATCTCTGGCTGCAGTAGAGGGCTTGTCTTTGCATGGGTAAAGCCATGAGTTTGATCCCCAGTACTTTTAATAACCACAAAGTTATTAACCCATACAGTTCTAGTCCTGAAGGCTTTCTAGACCAGCTGCCAGGAAAGAAAACCTGATGAGATCAAAACCTGACAGTCAAAGAGAGCTCTATCCAGTACAGTGCCTCAGCCCTGTGACCCCAAAACTTAGAAAGGAGCCTGAAGCAGGAGAATTGCCACAAGTTTGAGAGCAGCCTGGGCTACAAGGGGATTTCAAGTCCAACCCAGACTATAGAGTGAAGCTATTTCAAAAGATGAAAGACAGGTAAAAAGGCAGGCTTCCTGAAGAAGGGACTTGAGATTTTGAAGTGTGATTAAGCTTGATGAGAGACGGTAAGCTGAATGGCAGTTATGAGCCACCATGTGGGTCCTGGAAACTGAACACTGGTCCTCTGAAAGAACAAATGCTGGTAACACTGAGCCATCCCTCTAGCTTCTCATTTTTTTTCTATTTAAAAGGGAGATAAGGTGATTAAAAATAATCATTATTCCTTATTTCTTGTTTACAATGTACTTTATTATTTTTAATGATTTATTTGTTGGGCGGTGGTGGCACATGCCTTTAATCCCAGCACTCAGGAGGCAGAGACAGGTGGATCTCTGTGAGTTTGAGGCCAGCCTGGTCTACAAGAGCTAGTTCCAGGATAGGCTCCAACGCTACATAGAGAAACCCTGTCTCGGAAAAACAAAACTAACTGCTCTTGGAACTGGCAAGACTAGAGAGGCTCATTCTAGCAGTTAGGACTCTCTCAACTCTTGTACCGGTTACAGCCTTGTTCCGAAGACCTTGTTCTTCTCTGTGCCACACTGGTCTATATGACACTGGTAACAGGCTGATTGGAATTAGCAACTATTCCAGCTACCTTGACAAGAAATGTGTGCTGAAGGGGAATTCCTTGAGAAGTCCACAAGACTTCTAGAGTCCTATTGGTCTAGGGCAGTGGTTTTCAGCCTTCCTAATGCTGCGACCCTTTAATTTAGTTCCTCATGTTATGGTGAACTCAACCATAAAACTTTTTTTGTTGCTGCTTCATAACTGTAATTTTGCTGCTGTTATGAGTCACAAAATGTAAATATCTGTTTTCTGATGGTTTTAGGCTCCCCGTGTAAAAGAGTCATTCTACCCCAAAGTGGTCACAACCCACAGATTGAAAACAACTGGTCTAGGGTGTAGTGAGCTATCCCTTTCTTTCTTTTAGTCTTAATTACTTGTATGTGGTGTGCGTGCCATGGCCAATGTGATTAGAAGATAACTTTCAGGAGTCAATTTTCTCCTTCCTCCTTGAGGGTCCTAGGCACTGAACTCATGTCATCAGGCTTTGTAGGAGGCATCCTTACTACCAAGCCACTTTTGTTTTTCGACACAGGGTTTCTCTGTGTAGCCTTAGGTGTCTTGGAACTCGATTTGTAAACCAGGATGGCTTCCAACTCAGGTGAATCCGCCTGCCTCTGCTGCCTCCTGAGTACTGGGACTAAAGTTGTGTGCCACCACACCCAGCCCCACCAAGTCACCATGACAGCCTGAGCTAGCCCTTTCAAGGTAAAAGACAGGTTAATGTGTCCCACCCCCCCACCATTAAGAAAGAGGTATGAGCTGGGCGGTGGTGGTGCATGCTTTTAATCCCAGCACCTGGGAGGCAGAGGCAGGTGGATCTCTATGACTCTGTGGCTGTAACACGTACAGGGGCTGAGAGAGAACTACAGAGCTAGTTCCAGGACAGGCCCCAAAGCTACAGAGAAACCCTGTTAACCTGCTCTACAAAGTAAGTTCTAGCACAGCCGAGACCATTACACAGAGAAGTCTTGATAAGCAAGACAAAACGAAGTACAGCGTATAGTTCCACTTTTTCTATCCTGCCAGCCAGCTCCCAAATAACCACTTGGAGACTTCTTATTAATTAGGAAAGCTTGGCCATAGCTTAGACTTATTACTAATTAGCTCTTACAACTTAATCTATATCTTTTAATCTATGTTCTTTTATGTGGCTTAGTTACCTTTACTCTGTATTCATGCTGCTTCCTCTCCATCTGGCTGGCAACTCTCTCAATCTCCACCCTTCTTCCCAGCGTCCTCTCTGCCCCCCAAATCCTATCTAGTTTTGGCTGTTCAGCTTTTTATTAAACCAATGCAAATGACAAATCTTCACAAAAGATTTGTACGAAAAGACACGGTACCTAGTGACTTTGGACTTGGAGGCAGCACACAACTCCTTGGATTCTTCTCTGATCCATCTTCTGAATACTCTACCAAGTTGTCAGTTGTGAGTGGTGCCTGAACAGAAAGTAGCATTCTCAAGTTCTGCATGCCCAGCAAACCACTTGGTCCATTGCTATTTTATGTGTATGGGTGTATTACCTGCGTGTATGCATATGCACCATGTGCATGCCCAAGGAAGCCAGAGGAAGGTGTCAGATCTCCAGAGCAGGAATGACAGTTGTGAGCTACCATGTGGGTGTTTGAAACCAAACCTGAAAGAGCAACCGGTGCTTTTATCCACTGAGCTCCTCTCCAACCCCTCAGTTTTTCTTTAGTTTTTTTTTTTGTTTAAATTTGTGTGCCTGTATGAGAATATGCCAAATGTGTGCGCACCACAGAAGCCGTAAGATGGCATCAGATCTCCTGGAGCTGGAGTCACAAGTGGTTGTGAGCCACCCAATATGGTGAGAACTGGACTCTGTAAGAAAGAGCAGCAAGCACTCTCAACTGCTCAGCTATCCTTCCAGCTTCTTTAATTTTTAGTTTTAGAACTACTGGGATAAAGTATCCAACATCAGTGAAGTCCTCAGTGCTAGAATAAAATATATTTGGAAATTTTAAAGAATGTGTTTTTCATCTGTAATTGTTTTGGGCATGTGTTCTTGATGACCGTAATCTTGAATAGTGGAAAACATTTTAAGTTTTAGCTGCTAAGATTTATCCTCTTATATGAAAGATGCATGTTCTGGAGGTAATTCACTCAGGATTTGCTAGTTGCAGTTGCCGTATTCTCTTGACCTCAATGAAAAACCCTTACTCCTCGTAAGACCCCAATATTCCTGGAAAACACCAAAGCCAGTTTGGTGGAGACTTTTCAGAGAAGACAATTCCTCCATTTGCTTTATGAGGCAGATAGCAACCCCAAACCATGGCTACATTGGGGCTTTAGCAGACCTCAATGGTCTGTTAGTCAACGGAAGCAGACAGCAGCAAAGTCCAACCTTCTCATTGCTCAAAAAGCCACAACTATTTTCTATTACAAATTTCTCCTTAACTTGCTCTTTAGAAGAAATAAACACAATACCAATTTCTAAACTAAATTCAGCCCAGATAGTGCAGGAGAGGCCTAACTTTCAGTCACCAGAAAATATCCTTCCCCCTGAACCTTTGGAGAAAAATGTATTTTGGTACAAACATCTAAGATGGCACACATTACTGAGGGTATAAGTAAAATCCTAAATCCTATGCAAAGAAGTTGCCTGTTGACAGGCAGGGAGAAACTGTTGCCTCCTACTGGCAGCAGAGTGGACTCCTACATTCTCTGCTTCTAGGCCATGCTCCCCAACAGCTTTGTTTTGGGTCTTTTGCAACAAGGTCTCATACCACAGCCCAGGATAGCCCAGGGTTCTAAGCAGTCCTTCTGAGTGCTGGGGTTGATTACAGGCAGGAGCCATCACACCAGACTTCTCTGTCATTTTAAGACTTGTTCTATGTGAAAATGCATGAGTTGGCACTGCAGGACCGTGACCACCCACAGACAGAACAGCAAGTCTCTACAGTATAAATATGCAAGTGCCCCCACACTCCAAATTTACTTGTTTGAAGAAATTGTGTTGGGAGCTGCCTGCAGGTTCTCCTTGTTAGAAATGTTTAGGGTCGGGCTGGAGGGATGGCTCAGTGGTTAAGAGCATTTCCTGCTCTTCCAAAGGTCCTGAGTTCAATTCCCAGCAACCACATGGTGGCTCACAACCATCTGTGAGGCCTGGTGCCCTCTTCTGGCCTGCAGACATACACACAGACAGAATATTGTATACATAAAAAAAAAGGGTCAGTCAGGTAGTAATGTTGCATGCCAGAAGGCAGATGTCAACCTGATCTATAGAGCTTGTCCCAGAACTGCAAGGGCCACACAAAGAAACACTGTCTCAAACAAACAAACAAAACAACAACAACACAAAATGTTTACGGTTGCGAAGAAAAAGACCACCACTGCAATTGAAGTGTCTGGACAAAGCAAACTTTACTCTTGACCAAGAGGGCTTAATCTGAAGCAAATGCACAGATAGAAAGTGCACTTGGTTTTTATTCTAACCCAGGTGGTGGTTGTGTCTTTTCCCCATTGGTGGAGGGCCAACCTCACTCTTGTGCAATTGGCTAGTCCAAAGAATTAGCACACAGAACTGCAGGAAGGGGAAAGGAGTCACTGCTTCAGGTCATCAAACCCCTGGAATAACAGTGGGCCCTGTTAAAAGGTTTTACTGGATGGAGTATAAAACTTGTGTATAAAAGTCTTCCTTTTTTTTTTTTTTTTGAGACAGTGTTTCTCTGTGTATCTTTGGTTGTCCTGGAACTCACAATGTAGACCAGGCTGGCCTTGAACTCACAGAGATCTGCCTGCCTCTGCCTCCCGAGTGCTGGGATTCCACCACTGCCCAGCTAATAAGATTTTTAAGTTTGTCTTTGTTTTAAAAAGACAACACAGAAGCAACTTAGTATAAAGCTTCTTGGGGGACAGCTATCACTATCACTTTAAGATTGGACACAGAATTTTTATTGACTTATTTACTTTTTGTTTGTTTTTTTGAGACAGGGTTTCTCTGTAGCTTTGGAGCCGGACCTGGAACTAGCTCTTGTAGACCAGGCTGGCCGCAAACTCACAGAGATCCGCCTGCCTCTGCCTCCTGAGTGCTGGGATTAAAGGCATGTGCCACCTCACCTCCCCCAGCTGATTTATTTACTTTTTGTTTGTTTTTTTCGAGACAGGGTTTCTCTGTAGCTTTGGAGCCTGTCCTGGAACTAGCTCTTGTAGACCAGGATGCTCTCGAACTCACAAAAAAGATCTGCCTGCCTCTGCCTCCCGAGTGCTGGGATTAAAGGCGTGCGCCACCACTGTCCGGCCTTATTTACTTTTGAGACACACTTTGGGGAAGCAATGCTCCTGTCTCAGCCACCAGAGTGCTAGGATAAGAGGCAGGAGCCACCACGCCCCATTAGTCAGTAGTGATGTATCCAGAGACTCCATTTAGCAACTGTTAGCACTCGGGAGTCAGAGGCAGGCGGATCTCTGTGAGTTTGAGGCCAGCCTGGTCTACAAGAGCTAGTTCCAGGACAGGCTACAAAGCTACAGAGAAACCCTATCTCGAAAAACAAAACAAACAAACAAACAAACAAAAAAAAAAGAAAAGAAAAAGAAGCCGTTAGATTGCAATTGGCAAAGTAGGTTTTGGGAAATCCGTTAGATTGCAATTGGCAAAGTAGGTTTTGGGAAATCTGTTTACTTTCCCACCCTGTTGCCTCCTTGAGTCAAACGGAGACTGGAAGGCAAGGCCTGGCGCATTTTCAGATTGCAACAGGTCACCTGCCCTTGTGGCACTCTCTACAAGACGTTCCTTGGCCCTGAGGATGATTCCTCTCTCGGAGCCGGAACCCCGAACCGCGTCCCAGCGGCAGCTACTCAGGAGGTTTCGAAGAATCCCGCCGAGGAGGTCCCGGAGGGTGCTGGCGGCAGGTGACCCCAGGCCGGCAGGTCCCTGTTCACGTAGGGTGTGCACCGCCCTCCATAGTACAGACCCGCCCCTCCCTGCACTGTGGAGACGGTCAACAGGGCGGGCCGCTCAACACAAAGGAACACCACACCTGACCGCGCCTCTCCGGCGGCCGGTCGGGGACGTCCCCAAATGGCGGCAGCGCCGGGGTCCGAGGGTCACTCTCCGGGCGCCCTTGACGGGCCGTCGCACCGCGCTACCTAGCTTGCTAACTAGAGGCCGGGGGCAAGGGCGGAGGAGCACTCGGCTCGGCCAATGAGCACCCAGGTCTCTGGGCTGCGTCCAATCAGAGCGCGGGCAGGGGAGACGGGTTGGGTTGCGCGGGCTCGGCGCGAGGGGCGGACACGGGCGCTCGGGACCTCTGCTGCTGCGGCACGGGGCGCCCACCTCTCTCCTTCCCGCGCACCGGATGCGGGGACCCGAGAGCTTCCGCCGTTCACGCAGACGAGCGGGTCGGCCGGAGCGAGGAGGCCTAGTGCAGCGGCGCTCTCCGAATTTACGCTACTTCAGCGGCTTCTGCAGAGAGGCATGAGGGCTGGCTCCTGGCCTAGGGAGCGTGAGGCCGGCTCGGGGTCGGCCAGTTAAGGGAAGTAAGCGGACCGCCCGGCTTCCCGGCCCTTCGTCTCCGGGGGCCTAGCAGCAGGCGCGGGGCCCCGCAGAGGCCGAGATGTTTCCACGGAGGCCCCCGGCCACCCTGGCCGCCTGGCTGGCGGGCGCGCGGGGCGGGGGCCTGCTGGCCGTGCTGGCCAATCAGTGTCGCTTCGTGACGGGCCTGCGCGTGCGGCGAGCTCAGCAGATCGCGCAGCTCTACGGTCGCCTGTATTCAGAGAGCTCGCGCTGCATCCTCCTCGGACGCCTCTGGCGCCGGCTGCGCGGCCCTCCCGGCCATGCCTCTGCCTTGATGGCGGCGCTCGCCGGTGTCTTCGTGTGGGACGAGGAGAGGATCCAGGAGGAGGAGTTGCAGAGGTGAGCTCCTTGTCTGCAGCGGCGGTCCTGTTCGGTTGAGAGGGGTGGGCCTGGGCGAGAGGTTGGTGGGCACCTCGGGTCCTGCCCTGTCGTCAGTGCCCCGTTTGCTCGGTGGTCTTTTGAGTGACGATGCAATTGAACCCATTTTAGCACCACGCTAAAATTATTGCCTCTTGCCTGTTAATTCCATTTGTCAGGTTAAAAATAACTGGAAGCGGGGGTGTGGGGGGGGCGCTTCTAATGAGTAGTATGGCACTAAAGAAATATTTCAAAGGCAAATTAGATATCTAAGGTACAGAGGCTATTTTTCTGGTATTCAGCATACCCAAAAAAGTGCACATTGAAATTGGGCTTTAAAATAAGCCCAAGGGTGTGCGTGTGTGTGAGATTATATATATATATATATGACTGCAATCCAGATGGGACTCTGGCTTTGCGCGGACAGCCTCTGTCACAACAGTGACTTGTGTCTTGGCACATTTAAGAAGCTGGGAGGTGTTTGCCTGTCCGAAGCAGTGCCTCAGACATTCTGACTTGTAAGAGTTTGGTTAAATTTTTTGCTGCTTTGGAATTCTTCGAATACTGTGGCATTAGGCTTTGTCTGTGGAAAAGCTTATTGGCTTTTTGTTGTTGTTGTTAGTCTGTAGCTCTGAGACTATAACTCCCAGATAACCTTAAAAGGTAAATGCTTCTGCTTTACAGTGTTTCTATATTCCCTTTAAACATTAAACAAATCACTCATATTGTGCCCCTCACCCACCCCTCACTTTTTTTTTTTTTTGAGACAGGGTTTCTCTGTAGCTTTGGAGACTGTCCTGGAACTAGCTCTTGTAGACTAGACTGGCCTCAAACTCACAGAGATTCTCCTGCCTCTGCCTCCTGAGTGCTGGGATTAAAGGCGTATGCCACCACCGCCCAAGGACAGTCTTCTGTTGTCCCCCTGTTTATCCCCCCCCACCCGAGAGTCTGTTTCTTCTAAATATTTCTTAAACAGGGAGAGAACCTGTTTTACTGTTTTTGCTACGTTAAAAATGAGAACAGAACAGTAAAGTTTATAGTGTGACCTATAAATATATAATAACTCAAATGTCAACCAGTAGTTTGTGCAATCTTGAATTGAGAAACAAATGCTAGTCTCTCTTAAGAACTGGGACTGTGTTCCTAGCAAGAAAGATGGCTTTTATAAAGGTTGAGTGTGTTCAGGGTAGTATGATTGCAGACAAAAAAGGTGACCTTTTTTTTTTTTTAACAGAATTTTTCTGTGTAGTCCTGGCTGTTTTAGAACTCATTCTGTAGACCAGGCTGGCCTTGAACTCAAGAGATCTACCTGCCTCTGCTCCTGAGTGGGATTAAAGGCTGCAACACCACCACCCATCTCAAAAGATGACTTAAGTCATAATCACAAACGAGTCTATGTATAAACATGTTAAAGAATGAAAGCATTGATAGCTATTTTGGTAATTCTTAATTTTTTTTTCTATTTAGTAATTTGTACCCTGCCCCCTTAGTTTTTTGAGGTGGTATCTGGCCACTTTTTGCCTAATAGCCTTGAACTTTAGTTCTTCTGCCCCAGCCTTCCCAGGGCTTCCCACTACACTTTAGTCTCTTACTGACTGTCGTTACCCCTTGAGCTGCAGCCTGTGCTTTCGCTTACATGATTTAGTTTCTATTTAATGAGGAAAGAATAGTCTTGCTTCCTAGCCTTTTGATGCTTAACCTCTTAGAGGTTAAGGCACATACCTTTAACCCTCAGTGTTTGGGAGACAGAAGCATTAGGAGCTGTTAGTTTGAGACCAGCCTGTTCTACATGGTGAGGTTCACCATGGACATCCAGAGCTACATAGAGACCCTGTCTCAAAAGAAAAAAAAGAAAGAAAACATCTTACCAAATTCAATCTTAGTAATCTTATTTAACAGTTTGAATTTAGCCTGAGGAGGATTGTTCCTAGTTTGAGGCCAGTATAGGTTATAACGTGAGTTTTGGCACAGCTTAGTCTATAGAATAAGATCCAGTCACACGTGGGGATAGCGGGCATACTAACAAAATGATTTCTTTGGCTGATGTAGCAATGATTCAAGCCAGGCAATATCCTGGGAGGCAGAGACAGAGGCAGGTGGATCTCTTTGAGTTTGAGGCCCGCCTGGTCTACAAAAGCTAGTTCCAGGACAGGCACCAAAGCTACAGAGAAACCTTGTCTCAAAACAAAACAAACAAAAGAAATAAGATCTTTCTCTTTATATTTTTATTACGTGTATGTATTAGCGTGTGTGGGGGTGTTGCTATTAAACACTACAGACTGCTGGGCGGTGGTGGCGCACGCCTTTAATCCCAGCACTCAGGAGGCAGAGGCAGATGGATCTCTGTGAGTTCGAGACCAGCCTGGTCTACAAGAGCTAGTTCCAGGACAGGCTACAAAGCTACAGAGAAACCCTGTCTTGAAAAACAAACAAACAAAAAAACCAAAAAAACAAAACAAAACAAAAACCCACTACAACCTTTGTGTGGAGGTCAAAGAATAATTTGTGGGAGTTGTTTCTTCTGTTTTGTGGGACCCTGGGATCAAACTCAGGTCGTCAGGTGTAGGGGCAAGTGCCTCACCCCCTGAGTCATCTCTTTGGTACAGAAATCAGTTCTCTAAATACTTTTTAGTATTTTCATCCAGTTGGCTTTTTAAGCAAAATAAGTTTGTGGACTGTTACTGGTGCTAACCCGTTTTCTGTCGGACTAGGACAAATCTCATGGAAAAATACAGCAGTTTTTCTTTTTCACTTTTTTTTTTAAGTTACAGAAAGAGGAAGGATGTTAGGAAATATGAAAATTTAGGTGGAAATGTTCCATTAACTCTAAAAAAGTTAACAGATCACTACTCTAAAAGCTTGAGTAATTCTGATTAATGAGAAATTAGTGTTAGTAAATCTTCAAGGAAAATTGATGATTTCTCCATTTCTGTCTTTTTGGGGCATTTAGAATTAATTAAACTTTTCAGCATGTTATTAGCTAGTGAAAAATCCTTCTGGTTTAAAGAAACTTAATGACCATAGTCACTTTGCATTTTATAGATAAAGCGCTTATGTCAACAAAACGACATAGAAGGGACTTGAGATTTGTTGAATTTATCTGTTATTTTACCATTAATTAGCTCCTTTTTAAAAAATGCCATAAACTAGCCGGGCGGTGATGGTGCACGCCTTTAATCCCAGCACTCTGAAGGCAGACGCAGGCGGATCTCTGTGAGATCGAGACCAGCCTGGTCTACAAGAGCTAGTTCCAGTGCAGGCTCCAAAACCACAGAGAAACCCTGTCTTGAAAAACCAAAAAAAAAAAAAAAGCCATAAACTATTTCATGTCTTATTTCAAGATTTGTTTCAAATCAGTAGTAGCTGAAAATCCCTATTTCTGTTTTGCTTGCTTTTTTATTTGTGTGTTTGTCTCGACAGGTCTCACAATGTAACGGTGGCTGTCCTGGAACTCACTATCTATACCAAGCTATCCTTGAAGTCATAGAGATCAACCTGCCATTAACTCCCAAATCCTGGAATTAAAGGCATGTGCCACTGTGTAGAGCCAAAAGTCTCTAATCTCGACAGTAGTGTGGAATTTGAAGAGATTTTGTTAGGTGATGCAGTTGTGTTGAAATCCCTACTTGCAGGGGTGGCCCTACCAGAATTATTCTGGAGCGTGGGTCCCTGGTTTGTGGTAAGGCCAGTACTCTGGCTAAATCACATGTTGGTACGCTTACTCTGTTTCTATTGTGTCTCCGATTTCCTTAGTCTTTGCTGCTTCCCTTTCTCAAATGTTTTGAAGAGAGGAAAGCATAGACTCTCTCCTTGATCCTTGTACTAATGTAATCTGCAGATTTGTTACTATTTCAGGAATAATCTCTTCTGCCTTTTTCTCTCTTAAGTCTTCTTAGACGGGAAGATTTAGACACTTACTCTGTCCCAACAAGATTAGATACATAGGAAAGAGGTGTTTCCTTTCTCCACATGCTATCTCTGATACTGTTTGTGCTCTTGTGTGTTTTGTCAGTTGAAACCCTGCAGGGCAGTAATGGCCAAGTCTTCCTCTTTCGTACTGTGCTTTTCCAAGAGTGCATGTTTACTGGATGCTGTAGCCTAGGTGGCTTTGAACTCACTTTGTGCATAAGGATAGCCTTGAACATCCTGAGTGCCGCGATTACAGATATGTGCCAGTATATATATATGTATATATTAGGTGCAGGAGAGTGACTCAGGGCCTTACGTGTATGTGCGTGTTTGCTGGACAAGAATAGCTCTTGGTGTCCTGGAACTAGCTATAGACCTGGCCTCAAACTTAGCGACAACTGCCTCTGTCTCTGAGCACTGGGATTAAAAAGGTGTCACCACCGCCACCCACCCTGAGCTGTATCACCAGCCTTAGTCCGTTATTTATCAGGAGAAACAGATTTATGCTTCTCTCATTCAGAAACGGTGCTTGATATTTAAGAATGCATTTCTAGCCGGGTGGTGGTGGCGCACACCTTTAATCCCAGCACTCAGGAGGCAGAGGCAGGCGGATCTCTGTGAGTTCGAGGCCAGCCTGGTCTACAAGAGGACAGGCTCCAAAGCTACAGAGAAACCCTGTCTCGAAAAACCAAAAAAAAAAAAAAAAAAAAGAATGCATTTCTAAGCCGGGCAGTGGTGGCGCACGCCTTTAATCCCAGCACTCAGAGGCAGAGGCAGGCGGATCTCTGTGAGTTCGAGGTCAGCCTGGTCTACAAGAGCTAGTTCCAGGACAGGCTCCAAAGCTACAGAGAAACCCTGTCTTGAAAAAAAAATGAGAGAGAGAGAGAGATTCATCATTTAGCAAAGGTGGCAGAAATAAAGATAGATTATAGTATACTGTGATTTATCTCTGTAGAGAATAAAAGAAAATTCATGTCATTAACTCTGTAGGAGTTACGCTTATTTCAGTATGTTAGTAATTGCTGTTTTCCTAGTCTTTTTTGTACAATGCTGGGGCTCAAACCCAGGACTTGTATACACTATATAAACACTATTACCCTAGATTTTGTTTTGTTTTTTGAGACAGGATCATATGTACTCAAACTTACTGTGTAATTCAAATAGTTGGAAGTGGCCTCAAACTTTCCTTCTGACTGCCTCCCAAGTGCTGTAATGCAGGTCAGGCGTGTTAGGCTGCGCCCATGGCCTCAGTCTTGAATTGCACCCTTTTATTTGCAGTCAACCAGCAGGTTTTCTTTCCTGTTTACTATTTAAAGTTGTTTATAAGATACAAGCCATGTTTTAATTTTTTGACAACTTCAAACTTGTATGTATACATTGTATCTTGATCATATCTGCTGTCCTGTTCACTCTAGAACCTACTGGGATACCACTTTTTCCACTTGACCCACTAAGTCTAGTTAGTACTGCTTGCAGTGGTTGTGAGACCATTCACCAGAGCTTGAGCAACTCCAGAAGACAATGACTCCCTCTCCCTCAGCAGCCATAAACTGCCTGCCAGTAGCTCCTCAGCTAGGGTTGGGGCTTCTTGAACTCCCACCAGTCCATACTGGAATGTTGCTTGGCTTGATCTTCTGCAGGTTACCACAGCTGTTGTAAGTTCATGAGTAGAGCAGCCACATAGTGTTGAAAATAGCATTTCTTAACTTCCCTGAGCTTTGTGTTAGAATTAAGTCAGGAGTGGCAAAGAAAGAGATCATCACTCTAAGTGTCCCAACAAAGCAAAATTTTACTCTTCATCAAGAAGGTGGACTGATAGCCAGGCAGTGGTGGTGCACACCTTTAATCCCCACTCGAGGCAGAAGCAGGTAGATCTCTGTGAGTTCGAAACCAACCTGGTCTACAGAATGAGTTCCAGGACAGGACAAAGCTACACACAGAGAGAAACCCTGTCTCAAAAACCAAACAAACCAAAAAAGTGGGGGGGGGCGCTGCTCATCAAAGCAGAAGAGCAGGAAGTGTACTTGGTTCTTCTATTTTAACACAATTGGCAACTTTATCTTTTCTCTCATTAACTGGGGTCCAACCTTATTGGCATATATGGAATGGAAAAGGGTTTACTGATCCAAGGAGAAAGAAGTCATTGCTCTGAGGGGATTGGGATCGCTGATCCAGGCTACTAGGTTCTTGGAATGCAACAGGAACCCTTGTATACTGGGTGGAGAAGGATCAAAACATATTGCATGTAGGAGGGGAAGATGAGAAAAAAAATTAGTATCTAATGTTTCTTACACTTGTGATACAGATGTCTCATTTAAGACTGAGTTTTTTCAGCACTTTGAGTGCACCCACTATAAAAAAGAAGCTTCTTTGACCTCTGACAGAGAGAACAGTTCTACTCTGTGGGTATAAGCATAAATATTTACCATTTAGCAAAACTGAAAGTAGTAGATTCTCTCTATGGCCTATATTTTCCCCAGGCAGGAGCTTTTGACCAGTTTTGGAGTACCATGTTAAAAAAAATTAATCATTTTCTTAAAATGTTTTAGATATAACAAGATTAAAGAATAAAAGATATTAAATATAACACTTAAATAAAGCCAGGGATACATGCCTGCAACTCAGCATTTGGAAGGCTGTAGCAGGAGGATCAGGAGTTTGAAGCCAGTCTAGCGAGATTCTGTCTTAAAAATAAAACAAATAGCACCAGCCGGGCAGTGGTGGCGCATGCCTTTAATCCCAGCACTCGGGAGGCAGAGGCAGGCAGATCTTTGTGAGTTCGAGACCAGCCTGGTCTACAAGAGCTAGTTCCAGGACAGGCTCCAAAGCTACAGAGAAACCCTGTCTCGAAAAACCAAAACAAACAAGCAAACAAAAAATAGCACCATCAACAACCCGAAAAACCTACAATAGAAATTCTTCTGTGCCTTTTTGTAAATTTTCTTTACCCTCACAGATGTGTCCATAAACACACTTTGTTGGTTATTATACCAATCTGTGTCTTTATCCCCGATCTTTGGTCATCAAGCGATTATATAATCATACTATATAGTATCATATTTTAGGATTTTTTTTTTTTTTTGGTTTGTTTTTCAAGACGGTGTCTCTGTGTAACTTTGGAACTTGTTCTGGAACTCGCTCTGTAGACCAAGCTGGCCTCGAAATCACAGATCCACCTGCTCCTGCCTCCTGAGTGCTGGGATTAAAGGTATGTGTTACCACTGCCCTGCCAATTTTAGGATTTTATAACCCTTTGTGTGGAAGTACTAAAAGACTGAATCCAACAGCATACAAAATTAATTTAATATGGTACATTAATGGAATAAAATACAGGAGCTGGGACATAGCTCACTTGGTAGAAGGAGTATGTGCAAAACCTAGGTTTAGTTGCCATCACTGTTTAACCAAGTATGATAGCACAGTCCTGTAATCCCAATATTCAGGAAGTGGAGACAGAAAGGTTAAGTCTAAGGTCATCCTCAGGTACATATTGTGGCTAGCCTGAGCTATGTGAGATTATCTCAAAAAAGAAAGAAGGGACTGGAGGGTGGCTCAATCCCAAATTCAGTTCCCAGCATCCACCTTGGGCACTTCACAACCCCCTGAAACTTGCTCTAGGTGTTCCCATGCCCCCTTCAGGCCTCTGTGAGGACTACACAAATACATGTATATACACATCTTGAGACAAGGTTTCTTTTCTTTGTGAAGTAGCCTTAAAGTTACAGAGATCTTCCTCTCCTCAAGTACTGGGAAAAGAAAAAAAATTAGAGAAAAAGCTTAGAGAAGTAGCATCTGACTAATTCTAACCTCATTTCGTGATTCAAAAATAATTACAGTAGCTGGAGAGATGACTTAATGGTTGAGAGCATTGGCTCCTCTTCTCTTCTAGAAGACCTGGGTTCAAGTCCCAGCACCCACATGATAACTAACAGCAATCTGTAGCTCCCATTCCAGAGAATCCAGTGCTGCCTTCTGGCCTTGGAGGGTACCAGGCACTTGGCGTGGTATACAGACAAAAGCACCCAAATACATAATCTTTAAAAAATAGCACTCAACAGATTGGGAATTAAAGGGAAATTCCTCAGGTTTATATAAAGGGCATCTAAAAATAGCTCTTAGCATGCTGAGAAAATAGCCTTCCTCCTAAGGTCAGCAACAAGACAAGCCACTGCCCTCATTCCCTCCTTTGAACAGTGTACTAGAGCTTATAGTCAGGGAAGTTAGGAGGAGAAAGATGAAAGGTACCCAGACTGGAAAGGAAGAAGTAAAACTACAGCAAATATTACCTTGTGGATTAAATTACCAAGGAATTTTTGAAAAACTGTTAAATTTAGTAAACTGTTCATACTAAGAGTACAGGCTAAACAGTCAGTAAGCAGTGAACAATCTGAAGATGAAATGAGCAATTCCCTTTACAACAGCATCAAAAAGAATAAAATTGTGTGTGTGTGTGTGTGTGTGTGTGTGTGTGTGTGTCTTTTTTGAGACAGGGTTCCTCTGTGTATCCCTGGCTGTCCTGGAATTAGCTCTGTAGACCAGGCTGGCCTCAAACTCACAGAAATCACCTGCCTCTGCCTCCCGAGTGCTGGGATTAAAGGCCTGCACCACCACTGTCCAGCCACAAGAAACTTTAAAACAGAAATCTATAAAACATTATTGAGGTTAAGTGTGGTGGTACACATCTTTAGCACTCAGGAAGCAGCGGCTGGTAGATACCTTTTGAGTTCAAGGCTAGACTGGTTTAATTAGTTTCAGGCCAGCCATTGTTACACAGTAAGATTTTGTCTCAAAAATGAAACATTGTTGAGTTTTGTTTTGTTTTGGTTTTTCGAGACAGGGTTTCTCTGTGGCTTTGGAGCCTGCACTGGAACTAGCTCTTGTAGACCATGCTGGTCTCAAACTCACAAAGATCCGCCTGCCTCTGCCTCCCAAGTGCTGGGATTAAAGGCATGCACCACCACCGCCCGGCCATTGTTGAGTTTTTTTAAAGGCAAATGGGGCCAGGTACCTTGAGCTCAAGCCTAACATCTTGGGTTTGATCTCTAGACACACACTTTTAAAAAGCCAGGTGTGGAGTTGGAGAGATGGCTCAGTGGTTAAGAGCACTGACTGTTCTTCAGAGGACCCTGGCTCAATTCACAGCACCCACATGGTAGCTCATAACTGCCTGTAACTCCAGTTCCAGGGGACCCAACACCCTTACATAGACATATATGCAGACAAAACACCAATGCACATAAAATAAAAAAACTTAAAAAAATAAACAAAAATGTCAGGTGTATCCACATCTGTAATCTCAACATTCCCACTAGGAATTGGCAGGCAGAGTTAGGAGAATTGGCTGAAAGCTCAGGAGAGATGGCCAACTAGGAGCAGAAACGAGAGACTCTGTCTCAAGAGCAGGGTGGAAGAAGAAACTGATTCCTGAAAGTTGCCCTCCTGTTTCTACACATACACAGTGGCACATGAACACCAAGAGACAGATGTACCGAGATACCTGTAACCCCTTGGGAAACTGAGGCTGGGGGATTGCTAAAATCTAGGAGTTCAAGACCAGCCTGCAGCATAGTGAGACCTTACCTTAAAACAAAAACAAGGGAGATGATACCTGTTGGCAAGGTGATGTAACTGGAATTTTCATGTGTCTGTGATATGGATATTTAAATGGTACAGTTGTTTTGGAAAATAGGTTAGGGGCCAGATAGAGAACTCAGGGGTAAAGGTGCTTGCTGCTAAACTTGATGGCCCGAGTTCATTTTCTGGAACCTACGTGGTAGAAGGAGGGGACTAAGTCCCACAAGTTGTTCTTGGACCTCCACATGTGAATCATGAAACAAATCCCTCCCCCATCAACAAATCAATGTAAACAAAAGAATATAAAGGAAAGTAGTCTGAAAGTTCCTCAAAAAGGTAAATGTAGGGGCTAGAAATATAACTCAGATGGTAAGAATGCTTGTCTAACATATATGAAGTCTTAGGGTTTATGACCTCTTGTGGTTGACAGGGATGGCGAGTGTGGGAAGTGTCTAAAAGTAAACACCCATCTTTTCAAAAAGTCTAATAAAAAGCACTGAGTTGTACACTGCAAAGGGGTGACTCTTCTGGTTTGTAGATTATATTTCAATTTGAAAAGGAGTAGGAAAAATAATATAGGAAGAAGACAGTCCACTAGAAAGGGTGGCAGAAAGTCTTACCCCGTGGTGTATGCTGTAATTACAATACTCAGGAGACTGAAGCAAGATCAGAGTAGTTGAAGGTCAGCCTGGGCTACATAGTAAGATTTTGTGTCACAGATGGGGTGGGAGCATCAAAGGACGTATCAGTTACAAACCTTGGTGGTTAGCATTTGAAGCTGACTCAGCGTCTCAGTCTTCTTGATAATGTTGTCTCTGTCTCACTTTGCTACTCCCCAGCATGATTTCTAGTTTCTGACCTGCCTTTAAAGACCTGTCACTCCTGGACTTGAAGTGCAGTTATGTGACAGAAATAAGGCACCTACACATGTGTACTGTGTATATGCAAAGTAAACTACCCCAAATAGCTGGGCAGTGGTGGCGCATACCTTTAATACCAGCACTCGGGAGGCAGAGGCAGGCGGATCTCTATGAGTTTAAGGCCAGCCTGGTGAGTTCCAGAGTGAGTTCCAGGACAGTTAGAGCTACATAGAGAAACCCTGTTTCGGAAAAAAAAAAAACCAAAACCAATAAATGTTAAAATTTTTATTGTAAGTTATGTAAGTTATTTAAGGCTCTGTGCCAGGTCTTGTGCACTTTTTGTATGCTTTCACGACCAGCTTGAAGTAGGTACTAATATTTTCTACATTTCATCGATTTAGAAATGGGAACTGGTTAAGTAATTATTCTAATTACAAGTTTAGACTTGTATTCAATCTTAATTCAGATTTTATTTATGTTCATTGAGATAATATGCTGTTTCCCACCACACCTCATTTTGCAGGTCTTTGGACACTTCATTCATTTCATGGACATGGTGCCTGTTTCTGTCTTTCCAGGTCCATAAATGAAATGAAACAGTTGGAGGAAATGTCAAATGTATTCCAGAGTTCTGGAGTTGAAAATCGCCCTCCTGAACCAAAGACCCCAGCAGAAGGGAATGAAAAGTCGAAGGACAAAGAAGAACCATGGGAAATGGTGATGGACAAGAAACACTTCAAGCTGTGGCGGCGCCCAATTACCGGCACCCACCTTTACCAGTACCGAGGTGAGCCGTGTCTGCTGCCTTTGACATATGTCCATGGTGCCCAGGCATGAAGCACTTTGTCCCGTGTTCTGTCTTGGCTCTATTGAAGAAATTTGCCAAACTCTTGTTTATTTTCCTCTCCCAGATGACAAGCTTTTCATATTCTTCCTTGATACATGTCATCTCTGCCTTGCTTTGTTGCTCCTGGGATGATTTTTAGGTTTGATGACCTGTCAGTCCTTTGGACTTAAAATGCAGTTTAGGGGACAGGGCATGACAAGCTTTCCCTCCTCCCTCTTGTTGTTCTAGTTTTTGGAACATACACAGATGTGACACCTCGGCAGTTCTTCAATGTTCAGGTGAGTTTATTTTCTTTCCAGATTTGGAGCTTCCCGGCTCCCTGAATACCTACAATCTCAGCACTTGGAGAGGCGATGCAGGGGACTTGGTGAAGTTAGAGGCAAGCCTGTGTTGTGTAACACATATAAGGCTAGTCAGACCCTGTTCCAAGAGGTAAGACAAATAAACAAATTGAAAACAGTAAGAGTTGGGTGTAGTGGCACATTCCTTTAATCCTAGCACTTGGGAAGCAGAGGCAGGAGGAAGATGGGTCTCTGTGAGTTCAAGGCCAGACTGGGCTACACGACTAATTCCAGGACAACCAACTAGAGCTACATGATTAGAGACTCTGTCTCAAAAAATAATAAAAGTAAAACAAGTGAGGGAGGAAGATGGAATCACCAAATGCTAGCAACATAGAACTTTCTTTCATAATAGTTCCATTTAAAAAATTTAATTTTAAAATTAATACACAGCTGAATGTGATGGCATGCACTTTTAATCCCAGCAATCAGGAAGCAGATTTCTAGGCTAGCCTGGTCTATATAGAGAGCCTGAGGACATCAAGGACCATATATAGAAAAAATATATAGAATAAGTATACAAATAATAAGTATACAAAGTATTATGCTTCCTTTTGTTTTTTGTTTTTTTGGCTTTGGAGCCTGTCCTGGAACTAGCTCTTGTAGCCCAGGCTGGCTTCGAACTCACAGAGATCCACCTGCCTCTGCTTCCCGAGTGTTGGGATTAAAGGCGTGCGCCACCACCACCCAGCTATGTGAGGCTTCCTTGTGGCATTTTCAAACATGATTTGTTTTGCTGGTTGTCTTCTTCCCCCGCCTTCTCCCATATCCCTCTGTCCCCTCCCCCTCTTTTATATTTCTACCCCAATAACTCCTTTCAACTTTGATGTCACATGTGTTCTGTTATCTTCCCTCTTTCATCAGTACCTTTTCCTTTTTCCTAGACTCCTTTCTGGTTTCATGACTTATACATACACTCACACCACATTTCTACATATATATATATATATATATATATATATATATATATATATGAATGTTAAAGCTGGGATCTGCATATGAGAGAGAGAGAGAGGCATTTGTCTTTCTGAGTCTGTTACCTTGCTTAATATAACTTCCAGATGTTCACTATCTGTTAATTTCCTTGCTTTTGTGAATAATGCAGCAGTAAACATTTATAGCAAGGTATATGCCCACGAGTGGTGTGGCTGGGTCGGTCCTATGGTAGTTCTATTTTTAATTTTTTTGAGAAACTTTTGTACTGATTTTCATGATGGTTGCACCAGTGTACTAGCAATGTAGAAGGATTCCTCTTTCCCCACATCCCTGCCATCATTGTGTTATGATTTTTGCCAAGCTTTTAGTAATTATAATACCTACTAATGCCAAACCTGTTAGAATAGGCTGTAATCCTTGCTATTTGGGAGGCTGAAACCTTCCTGGGACATAATGAGTTGAAGACCGCCTGGTCAACTTAATGAGACTGTCTTAAATAAAAAAATAATACTTGGAAAATAGAGCATTGCGCAGTATGTTCTCTGGGTTGGACCCCAGAACTGCAGCAATACACTCACTAAGGCTGTGCCCACCTGGGCACTGTATTTCATCAGTGTTATGCTTTGTTTTGATGCAGACTATACGTCTGCATTTGAAATGCCAAAAGATGAGAAATGCTTCCTGAAATTTCTATGCATCAGAGATCTGTTCATACTTTAATAATTTTTTTATGTGGACAGAATATTGTATACATAATAAATAAATATTTTTTAAAAACCTGCCAAAGTATTGGGCGGTGGTGGCGCACACCTTCAAAAAAAAAAGACTATTTTCTGTTTAAAGTAATTCAGAATTATATCTTTATATATGATATGTTCTCTTCATATATTTCCTTCTTTCTAACTTTTATAATTGTTACTGTGGGGGTGAGGGTACAAATACAGCTTGGGAAGGCCAGAGAACAGATCTGCAGAGTCCTTGTTCCTTTCTCTCCTTCCACATTGATGTGAGTTCTGTGTATTGGATTCAGGTTGTTACATGGTCAGTGTTCTAGTTTCATTCTGTTGCTGTGGTAAACTCTCTGACCAAAAGCAGCTTAGGGGAAGAAAAGGTTTACTTCATCTTACAGGTTATTGTCAGTAACTGAGAGGAGTTGGGACAGGAACCATGGAAGAATACTCTTTATTGGCTCTCTTCCAGACTCACATTTAGCCAGCTTTATTATATAGTCCAGGACCTCCTTCCCAGGGAATGATACTGTCCATAGTAGGCTGTATCCACTAGACAATTAACAATCAAGACACACCCATAGGCCATTCTTGTCTGACCTTCCCCTTCTCAGGTGACTCCAGGCTGTGTCAAGTTGACAGTTAAAACTAATAGCAACAGGCGGCAAACATTGTTACCGAGCCATCTTGATAGTTCCATCCCACAGACATTTCAGTTGCATAGCTTTTGTTTATGTGTGTGCATATGCACACATGATAATGGGAACTGAACATGGGCTGTCAAAACTTGCTAGACAAGTAATCTAACCACTGGGCTGCATCTTCAGTCTTTTGGGCATTTTTATTTTGTTTTGTTTTTGGGACAGGTAGTCCAGTGTTTCGTTGAACTTTTGATTTTCCTGTTTTTACTTCATGAACTGCTTATAATATAGGCATATGCTGCTGATACCTGGTTGCAATTTAAGACTCCCTGCAAGGGGGCTAGAGAAGTGGCTCAATGATCAAGAGTACTGTCTTCTCTGGACAACTTAAGTTTCCAGCAACCACATGGTGGCTCACTCTAGTCTGCAACTCCAGTCCCAGGGGATTTAAAACACCATCTTCTGTCCTACATGGCCACCAGGCAAACATGCTGTAGTGTACAGACAGACACGTAGGCAAAACACCATACACATAAAGTTAAAAATTCTCTTGCAGGACTTTGGGGGTGATTCAGTGGGTACAATGCTTGCTGATCAAGCAGGAGTTCAGATTCCTGTATCACCCATGTAAAACCTGAGTGTGGGAGCATGTGTTTGTAAGTAACCCCAGCACTAGACAGATAGGGGCAGTTGGATCTCCAGAAGTTGCTAACCAGCCCATCTAGTCAAATCATTGAGCCTCAGGTACAGTGAGAGAACCTGTCTTAATAAAATAGATCTCAGTACTCGGGAGGCAGAAGCAGGTGATCTGAGTTTGAGGCCGGCCTGGTTTACAAATTGAGTTCTAAGACAGCCAGGGTTATACAGAGAAACCCTGTCTCGCAAATCAAAACAAATAAATAAATAAAAAAAAAAAAACGGAGCTGAGAGAAGAAAGCCAGCATTGACCCAGCAAACATGTGCGCGCGCACACACACACGCTCCCCTTCACTGTATGTAAGAGTCTTAAGAGAATCAATTAATAAACAACCATGCCTCCAAACGTTGGCACTGTTGAGTTAAATCACTATTCCTCCATAATGTTCTTAAGTCAGAGATCCAGCCTCCAGAGAAACTTGAGCAACTCTGTTTGGATCTTCCCTTTTGCAGCTGGACACAGAGTACAGGAAAAAGTGGGATGCACTTGTGATCAAGCTGGAGGTGATTGAAAGAGATGTCGTCAGTGGTTCTGAGGTTCTTCATTGGGTAACACATTTTCCTGTGAGTACTGTTACCTGGTTTTATTTCTTTCAAGTCTGCGGTGCAGAACACTAATCCCATCCCACCTTCTTTCTTTAGTACCCAATGTACTCGAGGGATTATGTTTATGTTCGTCGGTATAGCGTGGATCAGGAAAACAATGTGATGGTCTTGGTGTCGCGGTATGTATAACTACTGGAACCCTTGTTAAGTTCCATTAGCTGTGCCTTCCCCCACCTGCACCGTTAAGCCTGACTTCATGAGTGCCCTGCAGATTTACTAGCAGCCAGTTCCTATCTATCCCTGATCCCTGCTCGGGAAATAAGCTGATCTACCAAGGAAACTGAACAAATACTTGCAAGCTTTTGCAGGAGGGTAGGAGTGGGCATTGAGGGTAGAAACTTGAGCCTTACTCATGCTAGGCAAGCATGGTACTGATGAAGTTTTGTGAATTTCTTAATGCTGGTTATTTTTAAAGGTAAACTAGAAATATAGCCTGTGAGCTATATATTATAATATCAAATAAACTTATTTTACAACCTGGGTTGTATTCATTCATCTCACTGACTGCTTGGTTTTGTTGAGTCAGTGTTTTAGAGTCTTGGCCATCCTCTCTTAGTCTTGGCTTACCACTGGTTAATAATGCAGAGACAGCAATCCCCCTCTTCCTCCTTACAGTGCCGTGGACCACCCCAGTGTGCCAGAGTCTCCAGAGTTTGTCAGGGTCAGATCCTATGAATCCCAAATGGTTATCCGTCCTCACAAGTCATTTGATGAGGTGAGTTTTACTGCATATTAGAGATGGGTGTTGTGGCTTTGATTCCCTCCACACCCCCCCAGGAATGCCTTTTTCTGAACTGGGGAGAGGTGAGTTGTCAGAGTACAGTGTGCTGGAAAGAGGTGTGAGGGATCAGCCTACAACTTGTTAGATACATTATGGGCCATGGTCTCACTGTCCCATTGTTTCAAGGGTGGCTAGAAAATACTTCAAAAAATAAAGATTTAAGTTACTAAATCTTTAAGTAATTAAATTAATGGCTGGGTATGACGGTACACGCCTTTAATCCCAGCACTTGGAAAGCAGAGGTAGGCAGATCTCTGTGAGTTTGAGGCCAGCCTGGTCTACATAGAAAACCTGTCTTGATAAACCAAAATTAAATAAATAAATAGATAAATCCTGAATTTTATGGAATTCTAAATACCACAAACAAATGACTATATTATTGTTATTTGTTTTTGAGACAGTCTCATTATGTAGTCCAGACCAGGCTGGCTTGGAACTTGATATGGACTCCAGACTGACCTCTAACTTGAAGTCTTCCTGCCTCCGCCTCCCAAGAGTCATGATTATGAGTGTGCATGACTATATATACCTAGCTCCTTTGTCAATTCTTACTGTTTTCTGAGCTGTTGGAGTTTTGTTGAGAAAGCTCGTGGTTATGCTAGTATCTTGAATTGTTCTTATTTTTAGATCCCCAAAATGGCTCAGTTTCAAACAGTAGTCCACCTCTTGAGAGGTCCTTGACTCTTTGGAGAGTGACAAAATGGGTTTTCTTTCCTTGGGCATCATTATTGTTGTGCCAAGACTTCCCCTGACTCTAAGGCTCATGAGTACTGGTCCATGGCTAGGCCCATTAGTTTGTGTGACCTCCCATGTAAAACTGACTGTGGCTCCCTTTCCTGCCCCTGTGGGGGAGAAGGCTAGTTTAGAGCTGTCGGCCCTTTTCCTATATTTTCTGCATAACTTTCTGGTTTCTCTGCTGTTCCATTTGTGATTTCTGATGTTCCCCTGCTTTTCTCTTTGGAATGTAGTCTGTTCTTTCTTACCCTGACACCCTTCACTCAGAGTCGCATGGAATAAGAAGGTTTTGTTTTGTTTCTCTCTTTTTTTCTTGTTTTTTTTTTTTTTTTGAGTCAGGGTTTCTCTACATAACAGCCCTAGCTGTCCTAGAACTAGCTTTGAGGCCAGGCTGGCCTCAAACTCACAGAGATCTGCCTCCAGAGTGCTGGGATTAAAGGAGTGTACCATCACTGCCTTGCTAAGGCAGTGTTTTTTTTTTTTATTGATATTTATTAAGCTCTACATTTTTCTCTGCTCCCCTCCCTGCCTCTCCCCTCCCC
>JAQHUG010000051.1:296324-311704 GCA_028555095.1 Dicrostonyx torquatus | reverse complement strand
ATTGTCTTTCTGTGTCTGTGTTACCTCACTCAAAATGAATGTTTTCTAGTTCCATCCATTTTCCTGCAAAATTCAAGCTGTCGTTATTTTTTTCTGCTGTGTAGTACTCCATTGTGTAAATGTACCACATTTTCTTTATCCATTCTTCAGTCGTTTGTTCAGTTCAGGTTGTTTCCAGGTTCTGGCTATGACAAACAAAGCTGCTATGAACATAGTTGAGCACATGTCTTTGTGGTTACTCCCACGGTTGAAGACTTGCTAGAAAGACCTTCAGGATTCAGCAAATAGTGTACTCCTAGCTATTTAGGGCAGTAACACAGTAGGGATACACAGCTGGATTATAAAGGAAAAAGACACAGAATAGTCTTGAGGCTTCCTTCTTTAGAACCAAGATGCAACAATGTGTGTTTAATTTTTTTGGCCAGCAACCTGTTAGAGACTCGGTGCTGGAGTTTTTACTAGAAGCTGGTCCCATAGCACTGTCTATTTAACATGTAAGTTTTGGACCTCCATGGAGAAAATCCATCTTTCTCAGAGGCCACTTGATATTTGTCATGATTTGGGCACAGGAAACTTCATTTACCAAGCGTTAGATAGTCAAGGGCCTTTCTCTGAATAAGCAGCCTCTGGCCTTCACTCTCAGTTTTTTTGTGCACAGGGTATTGCACTCTTCACTGCAGTTTTGGGTCATGGTTATTTCTGGTACTGAATGTAGAGATCCAGGTGCCTTCAACTTTGCTGTATTTCTTTTCCAGAATGGCTTTGATTACTTACTGACATACAGTGATAATCCACAGACAGTGTTCCCTCGCTACTGTGTCAGCTGGATGGTTTCCAGTGGTAAGTAGGGGTATGCATAGGGGGTCTGAACCTGAGCTGAACAATTTGTTTTTTTGTCTTAATGGCAACAGGAGGGTTGGTACTTAACCATTTTGTAGACATGTTGGGGATATTTAAACAATCTTCCCATTTCATTATGGCCTCTAAGTGAGATTTGAAGGGTTAAGAAGCACAGAGATTCCAGAAAGGATTTTTTTTTAACCCAGAGGAGAGTTTTTAAGACACTTAACTTTGATGCCTTACATATAGATGTGTGCATTGATGTATTTAGATTTTTTGCTCAGTAGTGTTGAATGGCTAGGTTGGTGGTATACACACTTGTAATCTCAGTAGTGGGTACAGGGTCTAAGGCAGGAGGATCAGGGTCAGCCTAGGTAACATCTGATAAAAACCAAAATGTTGAAGGCTGTGAGATCTGGCCAAGAAGACTTAGTTGTGGGACAGTTGCCTAGGGGAATGACTACTACCTAAAAGAGGCTGCATGCCATAACCATAATCACACCCCCCACTTCTAATACCTTGTCTTAGGAAGCATTCTCATGTGAGTTTCATTGTTTTGGTTTGTATTTTTCTTTTGTATTTTTTTTTTTTATTTTTAGAAGATCTTTTGTAGCCCAGGCTGGCTTTAAATTCCTTTTTGTTTTTCGAGACAGGGTTTCTCGGTAAACAAACCAAGTGCTGGGATTAAAGGCATGTGCTGCCACCACCCGCCTTGGTTTTAACCTCTAGATCCTCCTACTTCAACCTCCCAGTTGTTTGAATTACTGGTGTAAAATGCCATATCTGACTCCTCATATAGTTTATTTTCTTTTGGTGCTCTGGTAGTTCCTTATCCCCCCAGAGGGGATAGGAAATTGGATATATATGTGTTTATTGATCTAAATTAAATGACAGATTTTTTTGTTGTTGTTGTTTTTTACTATATCACTAAGTAATATTTTAATCACTTAGAAGAGGCATTTGGGAATTCAGTGGCCTAATGAAAAGATCAATTGTGGGTAGCTTTCACAGTTTGTGCACAGGGAGCCGTTCTGGGAGGCAGATATCACTCATGAGTTTTCATTCAAACTGTTGTTTGCCTACCATTAGAGAAAATAAGTTCTGATTTTGAACCTGTTATTAGCTTGTATGTTTGCTGTCCTAATTTGCTTTCTGTTGTGCTAATGAACACCATGACTGAAAAAAAGCAACTTGAGAGGGAAAAGATTTATTTCATCTTATAGCTTATGTCCATCGTGAATGGAAGTTAGGGCAAGCAACTGAAGTGGAACATTGCTTATTGGCTTGCTCTCCATGGTTTGCTCAGATATTTTGCACAACCTAGGATCACCTTACTGGGTAGGTATGGTACTACCCACTGAGCTGGGCCCTCCCACTTCAATCATTAATCATAAGAAAATGCCCCCACATGCTTTCCAAGAGACCAGTCTTACAGAGACATTTTCTCCTCTTACTGAGGCTCCCTCTTCCCAGAGAACTCTCTAGCTTGTGTCAGGTTGACAAACTAATCATCACAGCAGCTTGACCGGCTTCTTCTGTGTCCTGATAGGCATGCCAGATTTCCTGGAGAAGCTGCATATGGCCACTCTGAAAGCCAAGAACATGGAGATCAAAGTGAAGGACTACATCTCAACTAAGCCTCTGGAAATGAGCAGTGAGGCCAAGCCTACTGCTCCATCCTCTGAACGGAAGAGTGAGGGTAGCCGTGGCCCGGCTCGGATTGAGTATGCTTAAGGCCTTTGGGATGAGGAGAAACAGGCATTTCCGGCCCTGCCTTGCTCCCTCAACTCCCTCAACGTGACAGGGACAAGTCACGTGTGTTGAAGATATCTGCTGTAAATGTCTGTGTGAGAGAATTAGAACTGGAGTTAGATTTTATTTGGAGCCCTGTTGCTTTTTATCAAACAGAGAGGACCATGGCATCACGGAGTCGTCATGTTTCAGGCCAGCTGTTGTGAAATCCAGTATTATGCTGAGCTAATTTGGAACAAACCTCTCACTTTAGTACAGAAGGGAATGACTCCTATCTGCCGCCTCCAAGAAGCTTCATCGCTGACATTCCAAATGCCACCATTGGTTGTGCAGCGCTCTGGATGTCCTGCAAGTGTAGGTCACTTGGAAACTGGTTGGCCCTGAGTTCTCACTAAGGGGTCACTAGGAGTGCTCTTGGTAACAGTCCTATGGTGATGTGAGCACTGGCTGAGCTAAGTGCCTTGTCCTCACCTTGTTTTATCATTAGAGACATGAAGTTTGTACCAAGGGATCCTTGCCCCTGCAAAATACCATGACACTGATTTATCTGACTCAAAGCAGTTTTCATCTTAACTGGCCTTTCTGTGTTCATGGGCTGTGCTCGCTGGGTTGTGGCCTCTGCCATAGGCTTAGTCCACTTGCCAGGAGCACCAGAGACAAACCCCTTTAGACAGTAACTTTCTTTTGATTTCATCAGTGTTTTGATAGGGTCAGTGGAAGTGCGCAAAAAAAATCTCACATAAAAATAACTAGATTTCTTTTTTAACCTTTGTAGCAGAATTGGCGTTGCAGATTTGAGCACAGCTCCTTCATAGTCTTATTTGTTCAGGCGTTATTTTCCCACTGCAGATTGACTGGGCCTTCCTGGAGGGCTAAAGGTAGTGGATTGTGGTTATACCATTTTCTCAGAACTTTCAAAACTGAAAGGTGCCGTGTGGGCCAGCAGATGAAGTCTTGCCCCATACCAATACGGTAGGGATGTGGCTTATGTGACTCTCTTGATCCTCTGAAACATTTCTCTCCAGAACTGACATAGAAATAAGACACACAGTTTGGATAAGATCACAACCAGATGATAAGAGCCTGGCCTTGCTGGTTTCTTTATGGTAAATGGGGATCAAGTTTTAAATCTTCCTCCCTCCTCTTTTTTCGTGGAGTTTATATAGCTGAATTTCTCTCTTTTATTTTTTTTTCTTGCTTGCTACTCTGTTGTGTTGAAAAAAGAAACTAAACCCAAGGTGAACTTAACTCTTTTTTTTTAAAATTTTCTTGTTGCCTACTCACTTCTGTGCCAAGGAAACAACTAACTCCCCCAATGTTTCATGTCTTCTCGATTGTTGGCAGAGCAGAGAGATGCATTGAGCAGTCCCAGTGTCTTTCAGTGAGTGTTTTTCCCTTCTCCCCAAGACCTGACAGAAACCTTTTATCTGAATTTAGCACCTGTAGTTGAATGTGTGTGAGTGTGTATGCTGGGGTGCAGGTATTAAGCAGTTATGGTTGCCTTTTGTTCTGACTTAACAGTGATTTGACTCTGTACAGTTGTGTCGTCATAATGAGTTTGCTCCCAACTGTGACATTTTTATCATTGTGTGAATAAATAAAGATTGGTACAGGAGAGTAATTATTTTTGACCACATAGTGGGGAAATTGTGTATGTTGGGCTCTTTGTCATCCTAATCACAAAGTTGGCATAGGGCATTGGTGGGCCTTTTTCTTTCTTGGCAGGCAATGAGTGATACAAAGCCTAGCATCCTTGTGGCCCCTAAATGACCAACCTAGGAAACGGAAATATCTGTCTCTACTCTGGTATTTTGATCTACTGACTCATAGATCAAGTAAGAACAAGGTCTCACTAAGAGAATCAGTGAGTTGGGTGGTGCTTGCATATGCCTTTAAATGCCAATGCTCAGAGTGCACAGGCAGGCGTATCTGTAGCCCACTCAGTCCCACAGCCATTCAGTCCCAAAGAAACACACAGAGTCTTATATTAATTATAAACTGTCCTGTTAGCTCAGGCTTATTAACTAACTCCTACAACTTAAAATAACCTATAATTCTTGTCTTGGTACCTTTTCTCAGTGAGGCATTCTCATCTTGCTTCCTCTATGTCTGGCTGGTCACTGTCTCTGCCTTTCCTCTTCCCAGAATTCTCTTATTAGTCTGGTCACCCTGCTTATATTTCCTGCCTGGCTACTGGTCAGTCAGCGTTTTATTAAATCAATACAAGTGACAGATCTTTACAATGTATGAAAACATTATCCCACAGCAGTTCCCTTTTTTTCTTTTCAAAACAAGACCCTGAATCTAATCTCCTTTGTTTAGCTTTTTTCCTGACCTTTATCCATAACAACTTGTAATCAACACACTAAACAAAGACAAACATAATCAATTTTTTGGGAATGTGGGTGTAGTTTTCTAGGCTACTTCCTGCTGATTGGGGGCATTGGTAATCTTATGGGGACCCAAAGAAAATTTGGGATTATGGTCAAGTCCTGACTGGAGTATTCTGTGAGGCTTGATCATCTCAGACAGAAGCCTTGAAGCTATTCTGGATACAGAACTCAGAAGAAACTGCAACAAGGATCTCTGTGAGTTTGAGGCAAGCCTGGTCAACAGAGCTAGTTCCAGAGCAGACAGGGCTACACAGAGAAACCCTGTCTTGGAAACGAGAGAGAGAGAGATCACTGTCATGTCTTCTGTAGACAGGCTTGGTAGAAGATGGGTTACCTTATAGGCTCTTTTAGGACCCAGATTTCTCCAGGAGGAGTGATATATTTGAGAAATTTTGGAGCATTGCAGAATTTGGGCTTGTGCGTGGTTTTGCCTGTGGATAATAATGCTAGAGGAATAGGCTGAATGGAGGCACTCCCTCTTCCAGGGCACAAAGCTCCCTGTCTTATTTCACAGGACTGGACCCATCTTCATTGTAAGCTGCAACTGCAGTGAAGCCTGGCCCTGGTGCTGTACCTGCCTTTCACTCTAGCTTACACTTCATTTTTATCACTGTGTTCCCTCTCATTCTCTTCCTCTGGCCAGAGAGTAGTAGGCAGGCCAGTGGGCTCCTACCAGCACGTTACAGGCTTTTTCAGGATGAATTAGTGTGCTACGGATTTGGTTTATCATAGTTTTTGAGCCCATTTTCCCATAAGTTCTGTAGGTTTATATTTGTTTTATCCACTTATTTGTTTATTGTTTGTGAGTGTGTTGACTAGTTTTATGTCAACTTGACACAAGCTAGAGTTATTGGAGCTAGTTTATTTTATGAGTGCTCTGTCTGCATGCACAACTTTATGCCAGAGGAGAGTATCAGATCTCACTATAGATGGCTGTTGATTGACGTGGGTGGACAAGCCCACTGTAGGTGGGGACACCCCTAAGCTGGTGGATATGGGTTCTAAAAGCAGGGGGCTTGAGAGATGACTTGGTGTCTAAGAACACTGCTCTTCCAGAGTTCCTGAGAGCTCAATTCCCAACAACCGCATGGTAGATCACAATCATCTATAGTGGGATCTGATGCCCTCCTTTGGCATAAAGTTGTGCATGTAGATAGAGCACTCAGAAATAAATCTTTAAAAGAGGGAGAGAGAGCAGGAGCAAGCTAGTAAGCAGCACTCTTACACAGCCTCTGCATCATCAGCTCCTGCCTCTAGGTTCCTGCCTGTTTGAGTTCCTGATTCCTTCAATGATGGAACAGAGATGTGGGAGTGTAAGCAAAATTAACTCTTTCCTCTCCAGTTTGGTTTTGGTTATGGTGTTTCATCACAGCAATAACAACCCTAACCAAGACATAACGTGTGTACGTGCATCCCTGTTTCCTCAGCAGCACAGAGCAAACTCAAATTGAAGGACCATGGGATAAGAGTCCAGAGAGTCACATGCAATAACTCATCTGTAATCAAAAAAGATGGCTATAGGTCAGTGTTAGTGTGAGTATTTTACTTTGAAAATTTTAATATATGTTTAAAGTTTGAAAGAATTTTTAGAATGACTTTGTATCTAATGTAGCTCAGTTGGTAGAGTGCCTGTCTAACATGGATGAAGCCTTGCATGTGCTCCTCAGCATTGCCCAGGATTTATCCCAGTTTATAGGTAGAGGCAGGAGAACCAGAAGTTCAAAGTCATCTTGGCTACATGGTAAGTGAAAGGCCAGCCTAGGATACATAAGACTGTTTTTGAGACAACAGGGTTTCTCTGTGTAGCTTTTTGGAGCCTGTCTTGGCACTCGCCCTGTAGACCAGGCTGACCTCGAACTCACTGAGAGTTGACCAGTGTTGAAACACTGCTGTGGAGGGCACTGCATATTCAAACCACAACAGACTTGAGAAACCTTCCTTAGGTTAACAAGCTATTGGGAGTACTTTCTCCATATACACATTTTCCAGGGTCATTTGAAAACAAGTAGCAAGTACACCCCCCCACACACAAATGAGCGTGCTTTTATTATGTCACAGTGTCATTAGCACACAAAATAACTAGGTCATTATCTTTAAAATTTGTGTGTGTGTGATATGAGAGGGTCATGAGTTCCATAGCACATGTGGAGGACAGGATAACTAGAATTGGTTCTCTTTCCTCCCCCTCTCTCTCTCTCTCTCTCTCCCTCCCCCCCCCCCAAGGCAGGGTTTCTTTGTATAGCCCTGGCTGTCCTGGTACTGGATCTGTAGATCAGGCTGGCCTTGAAGTCAAAGACACTCTACCTACCTCTGCCTCCCTAGTGCTAGCATTAAAAGGTGTGTGCCGCCATTGCCACCGGCTATCTCTTTTATCTGGATTCTAGGGATCAAAATCAGGTCAGGAGATTTGCATAGCAAGTGCTTTTGGTCACTTAGCAATTTTGTTGGCTCCAGTAGTGTCACCATCAATAATGCAGCTCATGTTAAAATTTCCCTGTTTGATTTACAAATGACTTTCCGTTCTCAAGGTCCTCTAATTATGTGTTACATTTGTCTTTTTTTTTTTTTTTTTTTTGGTTTTTCGGGACAGGGTTTCTCTGTGGCTTTGGAGCCTGTCCTGGAACTAGCTCTTGTAGACCAGGCTGGTTTCGAACTCACAGAGACCCACCTGCCTCTGCCTCCCGAGTGCTGGGATTAAAGGCGTGCGCCACCACCGCCCGGTGACATTTGTCTTCTTATCCATTAAAAACTTTGGCATTTATTGTGGTGGTGTGGTTATAGTTGGAGTTCTTTGCTGGGACTGCTGGCTGGCTCCCATATAACCACACAGAGACTTCTTAATAATTGTAGCTTAGGCTTACTTTTAGCTAGCTCTTACAACTTAACCCATTTCTATTAATCTATGTGCTGCCCCAGGCTTGTTTACCTCATGTACATACTTCCCATCCTGCTGGCTCTGTATCTCATGGCCTCTCCCCCTTCTCCCTTCTCCCCAGCATTCTCTCTGCCCCCAAATCCTGTGTAGCCATTGACCAATACCTTTTTAGTAACAACGAGAGCAACAGATCTTCACAGTGTACAGAAGGATTATTCCACAGCAGGGACTATATACCCCACAGCATGCATCGGAAAACAACTTGCAGGAATCAGTTCCTCAATTGTGTGGTTTCTGAGGATTGAACTATGGTTGTTAGGCTTGGAGGCAAGCACTTTTACCCACTGAGCCAACTAACGAGCCCAACTTTATCCATTTTTAATTTAGAACTGTTACCTACCCCTTGTTTTATAACATCACTTCAAACTTGGCTACACCTAATTTCCCCAAACTCCCAGAGCCTAGGAAGATACCTCCATCATGCCCCAATCATCACCTCAGAGCAAGTTCACTGGAGCACCTGGTATTCTCGTGTAGCCTACCCTGAAATCAAAGGCAGAGCTCTCCCTAACCTGTACTTCATAGTAATGTCACACTGGTGGCTTACAGTGAATTCAGAACTGGCCAATACCAGCAGTCATCTCTAAGCACTTGGTGTGCTGGCACTGTGCTCCGTGCTTTAATCTAAGCCTGCTTGGCTGCTAGTCCTGTTCTGCAGATGAAGAACCACAATCAGAAGTTGTGTAATTGTCTTGCTCAGGCAGTGATGATGAAGGCAGGTCACTGACCTAACTTGACTTCTCCATAGACATCTATGGCATTTTAGATTTCTTCCCTTGGGCACTGACTCACTTTGAGGCATCGGTTGTAGCTGTTTTTAACATTTGCAGTGTTCCACCCAGGACCCCATGAAGCCACCTGTGCACTGTTTCTGTATCTGAAGCGTTGGTGTTACTTTTCTCGCTAAAACCTCTACATACACATCGTACCTTTAAGGGATGGATGGAGGGCACAGTCTTAAAATATCATATTGGAGCCCAGTGTGGTGACTTGCCTTTAATCCCAGTATTCACCCTTAAGGCAAAGGCAGGTGGAATTCTGAGAGTTTGAGGTCAGCCTGGTCAAATAATGAGTTCCAGGCCGGCCAGACTATCCAATGATTAAAACACAACTTAAAATTTGTTTATTTCAGGGGCTGGAGAGATGGCTCAGAGGTTAAGAGCATTGCCTGCTCTTCCAAAGATCCTGAGTTCAGTTCCCGGCAACCACATGGTGGCTCACAACCATCTGTAATGAGGTCTGGTGCCCTCTTCTGGCCTGCAGGCATACACACAGATAGAATATTGTATACATATTAAATAAATAAATATTTTTAAAAAAATTTGTTTATTTCAGCTTTGGAACTCATTGTGCAGATCAGGCTGACCTTGAATATTTAGCAATCCTGCCTTTGCTTCCTAGTCATATAGGTATGCACCAGTGTGCCCAGTAACACTTTCTAACTCTTTCATTTCAAAGTAATTAGTCCCTGTCTTCAGCATGCTAGGGGCCAGATAGTGAAAATAGAAAAATCTAAGATGTATTGTTTCCAATAAAAGTCTTAAAAATTAACGTGGATGGGCTGGAGAGATGGCTCAGTGGTTAAGAGCATTGCCTGCTCTTCCAAAGGTCCTGAGTTCAATTCCCGGCAACCACATGGTGGCTCACAACCATCTGTAATAAGTTCTGGTGCCCTCTTCTGGCTTGCAGACATACACAGAGACAGATTATTGTATACATAATAAATAAATAAATATTTTTTAAAAATTAACGTGGATAAAAGTGGTGGTCTCAATACAAGACGTTCCATTCCCATAAACCTGAGGAGCTGCTTAGTGTATCATGCAAACAGGACTCCCAGCTGTGTGCTGTCAAAGATGTTTTCTCGAAGAATGCTTAGTTATTGCCACAGATGAACTTAGGAGGCAAATCAAGATCTGACTGCATCTACATAGCTTAACCACACCGAAAACTGCAGTGCGAGAGTTTAAAAAACAGTATTATTTGAGCATTTAGGCAGTTAATGCATTTTTCATGTCTTCAGGCTGTGCTGTGCAGGTTAGGATTATGGTTTCATGTCAAGGAACAGAAGCACGACTGAAATAAATACCATTTGATCCCATGAGTGCAGCCAGTCCACTAGCACCGCAGCTCCGTGCTTCCCAGTCCCAGGCTCCTGCCCTCCCTCAGAGTAGAATCAGTTACTGCATGTCAGGGGTGGGATCCAAGAGTCCTAATGGACAACATCTGGAAACACCAGTCTAAAGGGCGGGCTCTGGAGTCAGACCTCTGCTCTCCACATCAAAGTGAAAGTGCCTGCTTGTGTGTCGCGAAGATGAAATGATACCGTACAGTCTGGGGACAGCCTTGGAGGTGGAGGCACAAACTCTCACATGGTTGACCTTTCTTCCAGAAGAATCGCCAAGAACCTGCCATTGGCTAGCAGAGCTGCTAAACACATCTTTTGTGTTACAGACATGTGGGGATCTTCTGCTGTACTAGGGTTTTGGTGTTTTTGCTTTTGTTTTTTAAGAGCTAAACTGCTTAGGGTGATCATTGGCAGGGAGTTCATGAGGCCTTCACAGTGTAGAATGTGGGGTGAGGCCTGGAGAGATGGCACAGCAGATAAGAGCACCACATCAGATGACTTCCAGTCATCTGGAGCTACAGTCCAGGTGACCCAACACCTCTGGCCTCTGAGGGTGCACACACATACACATGGTTTAAAATAAATAAAGGATGCAGGATGCTTAAGTTTATGCGTCAAGAATTCAAACTGTAGCTTCATGTTCGTTTCTCCTTTGCAATTGACACTGCATTTCTGTGCGTAAGTTTGATAACTTTCAGCTTCTTAGTTTTGTTTGTTTCGTTAGATAGGGTTTCTCTGTAACTTTGAAGCTTGTCCTGGCACTCACTCTGTAGGAGATCAGGCTGGCCTTGAACTCAGAGTCTCTGCCTACCTGAGTGCTGGGATTAAAGGTGTGCACCACTACCACCCACCTGTTTTTTGTTTGTTTCTTTTTTTTTAAATTAAAACTTTTCTCAGTTCACTCTCCCTTCCCTCCCTCCCCTCCTCCCACTCCCCCTACTTTCTCCCCACTCCACCCACTCATCCACTCCTCAGAGAGGGTAAGGCCTCCCATGGGGAGTCAACAAATTCTGTCATGTCACTTAAGGCCCTCCCCACCTGTGTCTAGGCTGAATAAGGTGTCTCTGTTCGGAATTAGGTTGGTATGATAAATAACCAGGCCAGCTCAAGAATAACTATTGTATTTTAATGGTTATAAGGGGAAAACTCATTCTACAAGAGTGGGAGGTCCAAGCCGGGCGGTGGTGGCGCATGCCTTTAATCCTAGCACTCGGGAGGCAGAGGCAGGCGGGTCTCTGTGAGTTCGAGACCAGCCTGTTCTACAAGAGCTAGTTCCAGCTCAGGCTCCAAAGCTACAGAGAAACCCTGTCTTGAAAAACCAAAAAAAAAAAAAAAAAAGAGTGGGCGGTCCAACTTCCTATCTGTCCAGTGGGCGCTGTGCAGAGAGAGAGAGAGAGAGCGTACCTGGGTCCTCCCAGTTTTTCTTCCAGGTTGCCACGCCTTAACTAGATGTGATTGGTTGACAGAGTTTCTTCATAATCTCCCCCTTTTGTCTAAACAAGATCGATCCAAACCCAATACAACTAACTATATACAATAGGAACAGATACCAAATATAAAATTACAAACAATAAACAATATTAAGCAAGGAACACATAACAAAAGTTTTACTAAACATTCTATTTTAAGGAGTTTAAATATTGTATTGAAAACAAGCTTGTCTAAATTATGAGGAAGGTAATTACAATTATCTAATCTTCAGCTCGATCGAAGATCTGGGAAGGGAAACAATATTACTTGAGTAAACAGGAAGTGCAATCGAGAAACTTCCAAAATGTGCAACAAATGACAGAGACGACTGACTACCTGGGCAATCACCCAAAGTCTCATTTGCAATGTTGAAGCAACCAACTTTGGCTAAGGCCTAACGTAACTGACATGCCATGCCAAAGGCAAGAAACTTTTCAAAACTATCTTATCCTGTCTTGGCAGGATATGACAGTCCTGTTTTATCCAATTACGGATACTCTGTATCTCTGTCAGTGGTTGAGGAATGGGCATTTCTTTCCCCAAAGGCCAGTTCTGCCAAGAAGAAAGGCTCCAGGTGGAGTGTCTTTGGTGTTAAACATTCTCTCGGAAATAGATTGGTGTTGCCAGGAGCGACTGTGTCTCATTACCATGGAACTCTAAGTTAGATTAAAGGCCATTTTCTACAGCTCTTTGAAGAGGTTGAAGATTATCTACCTATACTGAATATAATCTCTATGTATCTAAAGAACCTGATTAGTCTAATTATAAATGTGACAAACATAGATGACTATTAATCTATAATTCTCAATGCCTATCTAACTTAAAGACAAACAATAAACAACTGCAATAAATGAGGACAATGATCTTTGAATGTAAACAATGTATAAGTATCTTGATCAGAGGTAGTAATGTACACTAATATGGAAAAAATATATATCAATACATAAACAATGTTTTAAACAGGTAGAAGCATACATGGTCGAGGGACATTTAGGTTGTTTCCAAGTTCTGGCTATGACAAACAAAGCTGGTATGAACATAGTTGAGCACATGTCCTTGTGGCACTATTGAGCATCCTTTGGATATATACCTAAAAGTGGTATTATTGGGTCTTGAGGAAGATTGTTTCCTAATTTTCTGAGAAATCTCCACACTGACATCCAAAGGGGTTGTACCAGCTTGCATTCCCACCAGCAATGCAGAAGTGTTCTCTTTTCCCCACACCCTCTCCAGCATAAGTTGTCATCAGTGTTTTTGATCTTGGCCATTCTTACAAGTGTAAGATGGAATCTCAGAGTTATTTTGATTTGCATTTCTCTGATGACTAAGGATTTTGAGCATTTCTTTAAGTGTCTCATACTTTTGTTTCTTAAGACAGTCTTTATCTTCACTCTAGCTCCAGCTGGCCTGGAACTTGCTATGTAGACCAGGCTGATCAGACTCACAAAGCTCTGCCTGTCTCTCCCTAAATGCTGGGACTAATGGTTTGTGCCTCCATATTCAGCTATTAGTGTTTATCTTACTGTAGTAAATGATACTGTCATCTGCATAACTTTTTCTTATTTATGTCTTTGTTCCTTCATCTGTGTGTGTGAGTGTAGGTGCCCATTAAGGCCAGGAGAGGGCATCGGATCTCTTGGAGATGAGTGACAAGTGTTCGTGAGCAGCCTGACTTGGGTGTTAGGGTCTGAACTCTGATCCTTATGATTAAGTGGCAAGTGCTTTTAACTACTGCCCAGTCTCTCCAGCTCCCATGATTTTTCCTCAATATTTTCAATGTTTCTAGTCTACAAGTTTTATCTGTATTTTTTTTTTGAATTGTCAAAAATCTCAGCAATGACAAATCCACATATAAGTGGCCCTGTAGAGTTCAAACCCAGTTGGTTCAGCTGTCCTTACAGTGCGCTGAGCCAGTGCCCGGTCCATCCAGTTCATCTTGTTTTCCCCTGGTTCCATTTCTGCACACATTGTAGCATGTCAGTGCACTTTCTGAGCTGTAGTGTTCAGGGTTGGACCTCGTCTGCTCCCACAAGGAAAGGACCGTGCTGGCTACTGTTGTTGGTCCCCTGATGACACCTGCCTCATTGCCTCTTTCCCATCTGGGTTGGGAGCAAGGGGAACAATAACATATGCTTGACCTGAGGACAATCTCTTGAGTGCTCATCGTTTTTTTTTCCCATAGCCTGACAACCAAAAAGTTAGTCAAAATACCCCACAGCTTCTGGGATGTAGAATTGCTACATAAATTCTCAGCATTTATGAACCCATTCAGAAGTAACTACTAGGGAAGTGGGAGATAACCAGCAAGCCTTGTTAAAAATTATAGCCACCTAGGATACATTTTATTTTAAAAGGTATTTTATATCACCGGGCAGTGGTGGTACACACCTTTAATCCCAGCACTCGGGAAGCAGAGGCAGGTGAATGAATCCCTGTGAGTTCAAGGCCAGCCTGGTCTACAAGAGCTAGTTCCAGGACAGGCTCCAGAGCTACAGAGAAACCCTGTCTCTTTCAGAGGTATAACTTGAACTCACAAAGATTCACCTGCCTCTGCCTCCCGAGTGCTGGGATTAAAGGCGTGCACCACCACCGCCTGGCCTCACTACTTTACAAATTCAGACCCGGGGAAATCAGATACCTCTTCAGGCAGCTATAGTCAGCAACACATACCCACAAAGAGACACCAACACAGACACATAAGAAAAAAATACATCTTTAAAAATATATATATTAAATATATACTTATGTATATATGTGTATGTGTGTATGTATATATCCATTCATACAGACTTCTAGAAAATGCAGACTGGCTGCCTAGCAGGCACAAGGCTGTGGGCTCAGTCACTGTCCTCACAGGGGGCAAAAACAACAATAAACCAGTTCTTTGTTGACCTGGGGAGGTGACCCAAGGCAGAGGGCTTGCCTAACTTGTTCTGAAGGTGAGGAAGGAGGGCCACCAGAGTCCAGGAGTTCAAGGTCAGCCAGGGCAACAGAGGTCCCTGCTCCTAAACATAAAAATTAGGGGACAATATGAAAATCAGATGATTCCCTCAAGCCCCCAGACTGAGTTTTCTTGTCACAACTGTCCAATGTGGCTGTTGCCAGACACCATCATTTGAGACCTGGGAATTTTCTACAAGTTTTTCATCTCCTTTTTCATTCTCTTGGCTCAGCTGTTACTCAGATAATCAATCACCTGAACTTAGCCGCTAACAATCTCTTTTCTCCTGCTCCCCACGCAGTTTTCTTGCTTGTGTGTTTGTATGTATTCCTGTGTACGTGCATGTATGTTTCCAACTGACATTTCAGTATTTGGATGAATTTGCCAAAAGAGGTGGGACTCGAGAATTACCTTTCTGTCTCATCTTCCTTGACAACCACTAAGGGGATACTCCAAGAAAGAGAAGATGGGACTTAACAACTCATGGAACTCTGGCCACTGTCAATGGTGTGATAGTTTAAATAAAAATGACCCCTGGCATGGCGGTGGTGGCGCACACCTTTAATCCCAGGCAGGATCTCTGTGAGTTTGAGGCCAGCCTGATCTACAGAGTAAGTCCCAGGACAGCAAAGGCTAAAACAGAGAAACCCTGTTTTGAAAACAAACAAATAAAAAATAAAACAAAAAGACCCCGTAGGCTCATATACTTGAATGTTTAGTCACCAGGGAATGAAACTCTGATAGGATTAGAAGGATTAGGAGGTGTGGCCTTGTTGGAGGAAGTGTGTCACTGGAGCTTTGGGGTTTTATTTTATTTATTTATTTATTTTTTGTTTTTCGAGACAGGGTTTCTCTGTAGCTTTGGAGCCTGCGCTGGAACTAGCTCTTGTAGACCAGGCTGGTCTCGAACTCACAAAGATC
>JAQHUG010000051.1:280437-295529 GCA_028555095.1 Dicrostonyx torquatus | reverse complement strand
CCTGCGCTGGAACTAGCTCTTGTAGACCAGGCTGGTCTCGAACTCACAAAGATCCGCCTGCCTCTGCCTCCCGAGTGCTGGGATTAAAGGCGTGCGCTACCACCGCCCGGCTCAGCGATACCTTTTCAAAAGTAGGAGGCCCAGAGAGAGCTAACTGAGCCTCAGAAGCCTACTCCAGGGCCATACCTCCTCCGTAAGGTTCATCCACTTTGCACCATATATTAGTACGTCATTCCTTTTTAGAGCCATGTAACATTCATTATAAGGATATGCTACATTTTATCTATTCATTCCTGAGTAGCTGGGCATTTGGGTTATTTCTGCTTTTTACGGGGGAGGGTGGCTGCTATGAGTTACACCATTCTGAACATTCATGTACAAGCGTGGGGACCCTGTGGTTCCAGTTTTCTTATTTGTAACTAGGTGTGGAATTGCTGGGTCATGTGGTTACTCTGTGTTTAACTTTTGGAGGAACCACCAAACTTTTTTCCAAAGCAAGTGTACCATTTTATACTCATACCAGAGTCATCCTCCTGCTAGCCCCACATCCTTGCTTGTTTTGTATGAAGTGGCACCTCACTGCGGTTCCGCACCTCACTGTGGTTCTGTGTGAGTCGCACTTTCCTGATGCCTGATGACATCAGACATCTTCTCTTGTGTTTGTCTGCTGTCGTTTCTCTAAGGGGCTGCCCAGCCACAACCTTTGCTCGTCTTGAGGCTGTCACTTTGTTGTTAAGTTGTATGTTGATGTATTTTGAGTGTATGTCCTTTGCATGTATGAACGTTGGTAATATTCTTTTGTGACCTTTTAGTTTTTATGGTCTTTTGCAAAGATCAGATTTTAAGATTTCATTTTGGAGGGAATTCAGTTTATCAATTTTTTTAAATTAATTTATTTTTGAGATAGGGTTTCTGTATGTAGCCCTGGTTGTTCTGGAATTCACTCTGTAGAATAGGCTGACCTCAAACTCCTGAGTGCTGGGATTAAAGGCCACCACACCTGGCTCAATTTTTCTTTTTATGTGTTTTGTCTAGGTGGCAGGGAGGCGGGTCAGCTTTAAGAGTGTTTGCTGCTATTCCAGAGGACCTGAGTTAGGTTCTCAGCACTCACTTAAGGTAGCTCATAACCTCCTGTTAACTACAGGGCCAGGAGACCCAATGCCATTTTCTGGTCTCACTTGGGCACACATAGAGGTTGTGTGTGTGTGATTTATTTTACAAATAACTGAATCTTAGCCAGGTGGTGGCACACACCTTTATTCCCAGTACTTGGGAGCCAAAGGTAGGCAGAGCTCTGTGAGTTCAAGTCCAGCCTGGTCTACAAAGTGAGTTCCAGGATAGCTAGGGCTACATAAAGATCCTATCTCACAGCTCTACACCACCACCACCACCAAAGTAAATCTTTTTTTTTTTTTTTTTTGGTTTTTCGAGACAGGGTTTCTCTGTGGCTTTGGAGCCTGCGCTGGAACTAGCTCTTATAGACCAGGCTGGTCTCAAACTCACAAAGATCCGCCTGCCTCTGCCTCCCGAGTGCTGGGATTAAAGGCGTGCGCCACCACGGCCCGGCCAAAGTAAATCTTTTTAAAAAAGAAATCTAGGAAAGTGTAGTGGCACATATTTTTAATCCCAGCACTCGGGAGACAGAGGCAGGAAGGATATTTGTGAGTTCAAGGCCAGTCTGGTCTACAATGTCATTTCCAGGATAGCCACGGCTACACAGTGAGACCCTTTCTCAAAACAAACAAAACTAAAAAAAGAAGCTTTTACTTAATTCAGAGTTTCAGGTGTCTTCTCCTTACCTCAGGGGAGCATGATGACCATGACAATGTTGTGGTCAAGGTCAAGACTCCCTGAGGAGAGCTACTTAGACTTGGGGACCTGCTTATGCTACAGGATGAGTGTGGGCCATAGCCCTATGCACTCTGCCAAGATCAGGGGAGAATAAGGGAGGGCAGAGGCTCCTAAAGCAACAGCAGCCAGAATCAGGCCTCTCATCAGGACCATTGGCCTGTTCTGCATGTGCTGGCTCTGAGTGGGAAGATAGGGTGAGCAAGTTAGATGTGTCCGTGCATTGGGAGCTGGGAACAAGATCAGTTCCTGATGGTGAGTGGCAGCCACTCCTCAGTGAGGTTTAAAATATGGGAGCTGCAGACAGATGGACCAAGGACATAGAGAGTGATCATGTCTACTGAGGGCCACATGGAGTTCTTTAGTTGAGACAGACTGGTATCCTATGGATGTGCCACCGGGAGATCATAGGAAAGCCCCATCAGCAAGACTGCCTGTATCCAGTGCTCACGGGTGAGCTGGAATTACTCACAGGTTTCTGTCAGGAAAGCTATGCAGGCCAGAGCACTGCTCACCCAACAAGGACGAGGTTTGAGACTGTCAACCATCAGCCGTGCTCAACACAGGCCTGAGCCCAGTCAGGGCAGCTTTTTCTGCCTGCTGTGCCTGAAAGGAGAGGAGCTGAGGAGGAGAGAGATGCAGGCCTTGAGAAGGCCTGGTGAAATCAGCCAATGGGGATAGAGAAGAGAAGGATCGAGCCTCCTGATGCCTGAGTACCATGATGGGCACTGCCAAGGCTCCTGCCACGCCTCCCGGGACAACGTCAGGCCTTTGTTCCCAGTCATTCCTTCCTGCCTCTTTGAACTGAGTCAAAGGGCTCATGTGTGAGGGAAGTGGCTCTACAGTGACGTGGGGGTGGGGGGATTGTATGGGTGGATTTCTATGGATGTCATATGGTAGAAGCAGGCAGAGGTAGATTTGGAGGCTCCTCTCCTGGGACTTCAAAGACCTCTCTGGTCCCTCCTGTGGGTTCTCTTACTTGGACTCACACCAGGAGGTCACCCCTGCAGGATTCTGTAGACCAAGAGGGGCTCAGCCTGCTTCAGGACCCTGAATGAAGCTATACTGCGTCTTGGTGGTTGTTAGCTTCCAGCCAGGACCTCCATCCGTAACCTGACCCTTGCCCTTCTCACTTCTCCTCAACCTGAACCATGGCCTATGAGGACACTAGCCCACAAGGCCACACTAGACATCTCTGAAACTGTCTTCTCAGGAGTAAATTCCTCAAGCCACCAAGAAGCATAAAAACAAGAGATCTGCGGCCTGCCTTCACCTCAGAAAAGCCACGTGAAAACCCAGGAGGCCAGGTGGAGGCCTAAGGCATGGGGCCCAGTTTTGTCAGAGGGTCGGAAACAGGATGTGAGCAGAGAGGGGGCTGTGAGAATCAAGGTGGCTTTTAGCAGATGCAGCCACTTGGCACAGTATGTTCTTAGCTGTGGAAAAAGACCCTGGGCTGTGTGGGTGTCATCATATCCTGCTGCTCACCAGTCTCCCCCAGCCCTGCCTGGCTCCCTTCCGGGGCACAGTCTGACCCCTGAGCTGGGGGTGGCTGGTGAGAAGAGGACAGGATGTGATGTGACCTTTCAGAGAGATGGGATTAAATGTTAACTAGTGTTCCCGACTCCATGGGGAAGCTTGGTATTCAAGGGTGAACCCGAAAATAAAGGAGAAACAAGGCAGGCAGAGTGGGCTGCCTACATAACCAATGGATGAAAAAAACAGTGATATCTATCCAGGCCCTAGATGGGGTGGGGAAGCAGAACTGCCAAGGCCACTCCCTGATGTCAGGGAACCCTGGTGGGTGGACACAGAACAAGGCCAATGAAGGGCAGAACCTGGGTTCTCGTTGGCTCAGGGTCAGGGCCTTGATTCAGCCTGGACATCTGCAGGGAGGAGTCTCAAAGGATGGGCAGGTGTGTGTGCGTGCGTGTGTGCATGTGTGTGTGCGCGCGCATGTGTGTGTGTGCGTGCGCATGTGTGTGTGTGTGCGTATGTGTGTAAGGTGAGGGGGCATTATGAGCTTGCACTGTGTGGGACTGTGTCACGGGATTTCTGTCAGCAAGAGCCCACTCCTTTGACCTACTCAGGGATTTTTTTGTGACACAGCCTCCTAACTGGCCTCTCCTCTCAGCTGAGGGGGTTGCCTCTGGAGGCTTGACATGGCTCCCTAAGTCACCATCAGCCATCTGATGGAGCAAGGTTTCCCATTTGGCTTATCACCAGACTCTTCCACCTGGAACAGTTTCAACTCAACATAGGATCTAGCACTTTCTTATTTATTTATTCTTGAAACACCATTGCACACTGTGACCTTGATTTGAAGCGTCCTTTTTCCACTTTGGCTTTGAATTTGTTTTCTATCGTGGTCTGACTGAGCATCCTATGAGCCTAGCAGCCACTGTCTTAGGGAGTTCAGCTGTGCCCTCTCACAAAATGGTCATCCCAGCGAACCGCTTCCAGCCTATCGTGGAGGGATAGGGAGGTCATGAACCCTCCACCGGAGTGTCCAGGCAGTCCCTACTACCTGTTATATAATGCAATTCTGCCTTAATTGATGTGGACTTCTGGAGAGACTAGAGTATATGGGGGTGCTTCATCTATGCAGTTAGTGGGAAGGCTGCTGGGTAAAGCTTTCCAGGTGGGGCCTATAGGGGGTTACACACTTTTTTTTTTTTTTTTCGAGATAGGGTTTCTCTGTGGCTTTGGAGCCTGCGCTGGAACTAGCTCTTGTAGACCAGGCTGGTCTCGAACTCACAAAGATCCGCCTGCCTCTGCCTCCTGAGTGCTGGGATTAAAGGTGTGTGCCACCACCACCCGGCGGGTTACACACTCTTGTAAGCAACCCCTCAAGGTCTCTAAGGAAGCCCACTAAACTTGTTGGTTCTCTGGAGTAAACTTTGGTGATGGTGCCTCAGTTTGTTGTTGAGGGGGTGGACATTGTGCATGTCACCCCAGGGAAGGACATTTAGCATCAAGTAGGTGTACATTCAACGTTATCTTTATTATTATCATCATTGTTGTGTGTGCGTGTGTGTACAGTTCACCGATCAGTTCTCACCCACTCGCGGTTGACAGGTGACAACTTTGTGGAGCCGGTGCTGTTTCCTACCATGTGGGTTCCCGAGGCAGATCTCAGGCATCATCTTCCCATGCAGAGCCTTACAAGGACTAAAAATTATTTTCATTTCCACCAACACAACCATGCTAAGTCGGAAGTCTTCATCTGAGTTCCAGCCTTTCTGGTGTTGGTGTCCGGAAGAAGAGCTGTAGGACAGGTCTCACCAAATTCCTCTCTGGATAAAAATGCTTCAGTGGTACACTCCTACCAGGGGGCCTTGCTTTCCCATTTACCTGCCTTGCCCGATGCCCATGTGCTGGCCATCCTGATAGGTGACAAGCGCATCTCATTCAGTGAGGTAAACTGGCATTCCTGCACCGTTTGGCCCGTGGTTCCTGCACTCGTAGGATCACAGTATGTCCTGTCAATCTTCTTCCCTTCTCGGAGGGAGAGCTCACATCTTTGCTGCTTTATACCTGCCTTCTTCCTCACAGTTCATAGAGCTCCCAGAGTTTGGAGCTAGCCTGAGCCTTCAGCACCTTAGGAGGCCGGCGGGCCTTTGAAGACTATAGCGGGGCTCTCTGCGTCCTAGTTGCTGTGATGGTCAGCTGTGATGGAAGGCACTTCCACCACACTTTCCTGTCTCATGATGGCCTCAAAGGCCATGTTCCAGGCATTGCCCAAAAGTGCTGGAAACTTTAGCATGAACAATGATTAAAACCCTGCTCTTCCATGCTGGGTAGTGATGGCATCCACCTTTAATCCCAGCACCCAAGAGGCAGAGGCAGGTGGATTTCTGTGAGTTCAAGGTCAGCTTGGTCTACAGAGTGAGTTCCAGGACAGCTAAGGCTGCATAAAGAAACTGTCTGTCTTGAAAACCAAACCAAACAAACAAACAAGGAAAAGCATGTTCTCCCATGAACTGTTGAATGAATGAGGGAAGGATGAATTAGGACTTTTACTTATTTATGGGTTCTTTGCATGTATATGTGCCTTGTTCCCACAGAGGCCAGAAGAGGGTGTCAGGTCCCCTGGAACTGGAGTTAGAGGTGGTTGTGAGCTGCCATGTGGCTGTTGAGAATTGAAATCAGATCCTCAGGAAGAGCAGCCAGGATGCTTAATTGCTGAGCCATGTCTCCAGCCTGAATTAGAACCTTTAATCTGTTTATCCCACAACTATTTTCTCCCGTCTTAGACTTGCTGTGTAGACCACACTGGCCACAGAGATCCATCTGCCTTTGCCTTCCAAACACTGGGAATAAAGGCATGTGCTACCACACTGGCTGTATATTTTGTTCTTATTCCAAATTATTATTTTTTATTTCAAATTATTTATTCCGTATGAATTGTGGTAGTTTGAATCATGGGCCAGTCTCATTCATTTGAACTCTTGGTCCCCAGTTAGTGGAGAGTGAAATGGTTTGGGAAGGATTAGGAGGCGTAACCTTGTTGGAGGAGGTTTCAGAAGCCATCACCAGGCCCAGGCTCTCTTTCCTGCTGCCTTTGGATCAGGATGTGGAGCTCTCAGCTACTGCTCCAGTACCAGGTCTGCCTCTGCTGCCATGCCCCCCACTGTGATGTGTGTGCCCCCCACTGTGATGTGTGCGCCCCCACTGTGATGTGTGTGCCCCCCACTGTGATGTGTGCGCCCCCACTGTGATGTGTGCGGCCCCTACTGTGATGTGTGCACCCCCACTGTGATGTGTGTGCCCCCCACTGTGATGTGTGCGCCCCCACTGTGATGTGTGGGCCCCCACTGTGATGTGTTCGCCCCCCCACTGTGATTTGTGTGCCCCTCACTGTGATAACAGCCTAAGCCTCTGAAAGCATATATGAGTCCCAATTAAGTGCTTTATCTTTAAAGACTTAAAACACTGGACATTTGGAACATTTTCCTTTATCCTCAGTTCTGTTTACCCTGCGGTCATGCTGAGCCCTCTGTGTCCAGCTCTCACACATTCCTTTGGGGTCAACCTTAGTCCAAGAGATAACATTTTTGTGAACATCATTTCTCAATGATTTTTTTTTTCTGGGTGTAGAAAAGCCAAGACTCGTGTGTGATCTCAATTTCGCTTACATTGTTGACTTCTCTCACGAGTTCTGATATTTGCTAGATAGTTCTCTTGAACTTTCCTAAGGGGAAGGTCTATCTTTCTCACCTTCTCCTCACCATCCCTTCCTCCTCGTGCGAAGGCCCAGGACGGCCAGAACAGGGAACCACAGTTATGCTTGTCCATTTGGTTTCTCCTTCATGGAGAGTTTCACTCAGCAGTGTGGTGGGCTTGGGCACGTTTATTTCTAAGATGGCTAGGGTTCTGAGAATCCTGCTTTCCTAGGAGCTCGCTGAGCATTGAGCGTTGTCAGTCTTGAGGCAGGCTTGCTGGGCAGACAGCTGTGTGCATAGGCTGGCACGGCCCTCCTTACAGTCGGGTGCTGCCTGGTGACACTGGGATATCCACGGAAGTGACTGCATTCCTTCCTGAAGATTCCCGTGGAAAGGTCCTCCTTTGCCCCTTTCTCTCTTTTGTTGGCAGAACATTAGTGTGATAACAGGAGCTGCAGCGGGCATTGTAGACTTGGAGGCAAACTTGAAAATGGGTGCCATATGCCGCAGACGTAAGGATGAAAGCAGCAGGGTCCTGGGAGCTTCGAGGGGAGCCTCCATGCCAACCTTGAACTCCTACCTAATGCTTAGTACTGTCCCTCAGTAACTGTCAAAAAATAGAATCTCTCTCAGTTGGTTTGAGTGTCCCACCCCTTCTCCCAGAGCATGCCAGCACTTTAACTCCTCAGGGCAGCGGTGTTGGGAGTAGGACTCTCTGGGAAGTATGTGGGTCTTGGAAACCCTCACAGATAGATTGATGCCTTCCTTGTGGGAATGGATATTTGGGAGCGCAGTTCCTTTCTCACACACCCATTTGCCCTTCTTGTTACCATGAGTGGAAGACCAAAGTCCTTGTGGCTTTCTAGCCTCCAGAAGCATGTCCTTTCTAAGTTACCCAGCCTCAGGCATTCTGTCATAACAATAGAAGATGGACAGGTGTCAAACAGAGGAATTATAAGAAATATAATTTAGAAAGTTAATTCTGGATGCCGGGGAAGGAAGAATGAGGTGGGAACCAGGCTGGAGGTCGTGTCTGTCAGCTCCTCCACCAAAGACAACCAGGGACACATCTGTGGCTGAACAAACCAGGCTTATCTACTGGGTGAGAGGACACATAATGCAGGAAAGCCATGGGGTCTCAGAAAGGGCGTGGGAAAGAACCTGCTGCAGGACTTGGACTGTCACTGTAGTGACATTTCATTTGTATTTTAGTAAATAAAGTTTGCCTGAAGATCAGAGAGTAAAACAGCTGCCCTGGTTAGCCTTATAGACCAGGCAGTGGTGACACACACCTTTTATCCCAGTAGCCACACTAGTTTGCAATAGAAACCAGGCGATAGTGGTGCACGCCTTTAATCCCAGCACTAGAGAGGAATATAAAATGGGAGGAGACAGCTCTCAGTCATTCTTATCCTGAGGATTCCTGGAGGCAGGATCGCCATTTCCTTGAGTTTGTGTGAGGCAGCTGACCTTAAAACAGTTCTTTTAGGAGCAGGTGACTGATATCCTAGGACAGGTTTACTCCTGCTCCCAGGCCTTTCAGCACATCAGTGCCTCTGCTTCCAGAAAACAAACTCAGCAAAAAGAATTACAAAGAAGGCTCAGCTAGGCTGCCAGGGGCATTGGCTACCTGTGGACCCTGCCTGAAGGTCGACAACCATGAAGGCCTCCTTTCTCTTCTCTCTGACTGCCTTCTCTTGCCTCAGGATTCAGGAAGTAGGGCAGGGGCCAGGAGATTGAGGGACCAAGAAAAGAAAGGCCCTGTCCTCAACTGGAGAAGATACGTGCGACATGGGCACGATGACAAGCTTGGGATCTCCATGGAATGATTGCTGCCCTTGTCCCCAGGCCGACTGACTTTCTTGAATTCATGTATCTGCTGTCCCTTAATTATTTAAATCATTTCCCCATAGACAACCCTTCATGGTTTCCAAAATGCCTTCCCGGATGGTGAGGCTCACTGAATTTCCATAGCCACATGGTGAGGTGGCCCTGCTTTGGTCCCTTCCTCAGTGAGACTGAGGGGACATGACTCATCAGAGGGGTGGCCCAGCGTTGGCTGGGAAGGGGAAGGTGTCTGTTTGATGATTGGTAAGCAGTTTCTATTTCCCTCATTTGACGGGATGTTGGAACCCTTCCCTGCTGGGATCTGATACCCACACTGGACTCAGGATACAGAAGCTCCTCCTGCCCGGCAGGGTTGGGTGTGGCGAGCCCTGCCTGGCCTTATTTCAGGACTTGCAAGCCTCTGGACACCACCTTGCTGGGTGCCCCCAGAATCACCTCCATGCATCCTTTCCTCCTGTGGCCCATTAACCAGTAAGCCCCTTCCTGTTCTTCCTCCCACTTCTCAGGACCCCAGGAGCCTGAATGGGGAGACAGATTTTACTAAGGCCAAGTCTGGGGTGCTCCAATATGATTCCTTCCTTCCCACCAGAACCAAGGTTAGAGACTTTCCAGAGCACAGATGCTGATTGGTTCTAGGGAAGGGGAGGGACCAGCCAAGGTCTGCAGAATGATGGGGGAGGAGAGTGTCCCTTGCTCAGGTCTCACCAGGTCATAACTCATTTGCCTCACTGAGTCTCAGATTTCTCCCATGAAGGAGGCCTGAAAACAGTCCCCGCAATGAGGATAAAGGTCACTGGGGAGAGGTGGGAGTGGATAGTGACAGCTGTGTGCACCCTTATCTCAGGGGATCAAGCCTCTGAGGGCTTCACAGTGCTGATGGCTAGGCACTCAAGAAGTAGTCACTGCTCCTTGCAAATGGGGGGGACTTCCTGGAGGAGGTGGTTTGGATGCTGGACTCTAGCAGGAGCTTGGGGCATCCTGGTCTATGTGGGCTCTTCAGTGAAAAGGATCGCTATGAGCCAAAGGGGTCTGGGGGTTCAGGGAGCTTCATGGTAGGGAAACTGGCTCTGCCACAGAACATGAACCAGAAGAGATGACCGACCGACGGCCTTGACTGTCCTGCTGAGGGCTTCAAGTTCCCCTCAGAGGCACCAATGGGCCTCCACTGGGCCAGATGTCCTTCTTAGAAAAATGGTTTTGATGGCAGCATGGAAGGTGGGTGGAACTAGGAGCCAGGTGCCCAATGCCTGGGTGTGAGGAACCATTATCACAGTCTGGTTAGGGCTGAGAGTGGTGGCATTTATCTGAATCCCCAGAATTCGGGAGGCTGAGGCAGGACGATGAAGCATATTGAGGCCAGTCTGGGCCGTATCGTGAAATGCTTTTAAACAAATCTGGTTAGGAGAAGTCAGGGCCTGGTTAATTCTGAAACAGACTGGTTGGTTTAAAACCTCAGAACAGTTTGTTCTGTCACTTGGATGCACCTACCCAGCCTGTGTGGGTGGCCAGTCTCTGATGGTTTCACACCGTGGTGTCAAGTATTCTGCTGCTTTCAGGTTAAACACAGGCTGGGGCCATAGCTGGGTTAGTAGAATGCTCTGCCTGTAGCTTACACAAAGCACCGTGGTCAGTCCCCAGCACTGTAAAACCAGGCACACCTGTAGTTTCTACTCTTAGGAGGTGAAGGCAGGAGGAGCAGAAGTCCGTGATCATCTGAGCTTGGAGCTAGAGACCAGTTGGCAGCCTGGGATGTATGTATCAAAAAACCTTGGATTCTGCATTAAAAAGATTATGAACCAAACATAAAAAACCCGTGAAAGCAAACAAACAAACACCCTTGCTCTTTGCTGTCTTTCTTTATGTCCTCATTCCAAACAAGTTCTGAAGACTCAGCAAGATGAACTAGACAGGTGGCTCAGCAGGGAAAGCGCTGGCCTCACAAGTCAAGAAGATGAAGGGAGAGACACAGTTCCACAAAGTTGTACTGTGATCTCCACAGACATGCTGTGGCATGACCTGTCCCGCTCTCACACGTGAGCGTGCGTGCATGTGCCCGTGCGCACACACACACACACACACACTTAAAAAAAAAAGAGTAAGACAGGTGTATGGGGAGAATCCCAGCTCCCAGAAGGTGGGATCTGGCTGCATGTGAAGTCATATGCCCCAGGTTCTGGATAGACTTCTGTCTCTACTCTGCTCCCACTAGATGGGGTGTTGGCAGGGCTGATTGCATTCCCAGAAGCTGCTGGAGGCAGAAGGAAGAGCTAGCAAGCCTGCACCCATCTTTGGGAGCCTTTCCCAGAGGGCTTGGCGGGACTGCCACCCCTGGCACAGCTAGCTACTGGGAAGGCGGGACAGGTGGTAAAGAGAGAGCTGTTGCTCACCTCTGGTGGCCCGCATTCTGGGAGATCTCTTGGTCTGTAATGGGACTGGTGGTTACTGTCTCTCAGAGGGGTGGGAAGCTGAACACTGGCTTGTGATAGTCTCAAAGTACTTGGGAATGTGAAATGTGGCTGAGCAGCTCAGATTTACAGCTGAAGGAGGCAGCATGGGCACTGGGGCTGCTGGAGTGGAGCCAAGAACCCCACAGCTTGGGCCACTGCAAGCAGGTTTGGTTTCTTGTCAGGCATCATCTGGTTCCAGGCTCTAGGGAATGTGGTGGGGGTGTAGGTATTGTATGGGGTATCTTCAGGTTGGCCCAATCAGGCTACGACCAGAGCCCCAAGCATTGTGCCCTGGCAGGTGACGGTGCAAAAAGGTGCATGAGGAAGTCTCCAAAACTCTTGCTATGCTTGACTAGAAGGAACTGTGTAGGTCATGTTGGTCATCCACCTGCCTCAAGGAGTCCTCAGTTCCCAGAGGGAAACAACTGGACTGGGGCGCATGTGTCTTCAGAATACTTACCTTGGTCCCTCATCTTGTAGGCTCCTGACTTACCTTTGCCCCGAGGGACAAATACTTGGCGCTGAGGGTAGGCCTAGTCTGGGCTAAGCCAGGATATCCATGCCCCTCCTTAGATCTAGGGCTCAGGGAGGTGGCACTGAGTGCCAGCTCTGCTCTCAAAGTGTGTGCTCCAGTGTGGGGCTGCCACTGAGCTGGGGAACAGGTGGTATAGAGCGAAATCAGCTGGGTCCAGCTAGGATGTGTGGAACATTCCACAGCCAAGGTGCACTCCCCTCCCCACTGGCATTTCAAAGGATACCAAGAGCAGAGGTGCAGGATTTGGGGTGCAGAGAGGATGAAGCTCTGTATGGAGTTCTCCAACCCCGACTTACAGGAGGGAACCAGGCCAGTGCCATCCTGAGGCTTTGAGCACAGAGAGAGTGGCTCCAATGGCTGGGTGGCAGGGAGGGACACACCATTTATGTCCGCAGAAGGAGGCTGACATGGAGAGGGATTTGTCAAGCCATGCAAGGACTGGACCCCTACCTCAGCAATGGCTCAGCTTTCCTCCCCACACCCTGCTGAGGCTGGTGTGTGTGTGTTGGGGGGAGGCTGTTGAGGGTGGGACAGTCCAAAGAGAGCCAGAGGGAGGGACAGAGCGGGAGGGCAAGACTGGCAAAGAATAGAGAGAGCAAAGCCAGACTGAGAGAAAGGAGGCACTGCCCTTTGCCTTTCCCTGGCGGTCCTGGCCAGAGTGAAGGCAGCACACCTTCCTTTCTGTTGTGTGTCCAGTAGGGAGGAGCCTTAGCTGGGGCTCTGACCTAATGACTAATGTATTTAGGGCTGCACCTTGAGGCCTGGGGCCTCCCCCTCCCAGTCTTGAGCCATTTCTGGGAGATCTTAGTCCCAGCCAGCCGTCTGTAATGGCTGGGACATGGGGTGTGCCTGGCTCCTGAGGGTTCTGTCCCAGAAGCTAGGTATAGATCATCACAGCTCCTGCCTGGTCTGGCCTGGGAGGCCCTTTCTGGTCACTGGGAGCTCTATCTCCAGAGATTTTCCTTCTTCAGGGTAAACCTGAGTCCTACCTCTTTGCACTGGGGAGCTGAGGTGGTTGCTCCTTGCTTAGTCCCTGCTGTGGGTGAAAGACTAGGAGCAGGGTTGCCATCTGGCCAGCCGCTATGGCCTAGAAGGAAAGAAAACAGGGCACAGAGGGTGGTTTAGTCTTACCATAGTGCTCCAGAAGATCCTGTCTGTGGCATAGCATTGTGCTACCACAGCACTGGCTGGACCATCTCACCCCAGAAAGTGAAGGGTGTCAGGGTTGCATGGCTGTGATGCTAAGTTCATCTCCAGCTGACAGTACAATGTTCCTGGGGCACCCAGTATGGCGCCTGACACCAGAGCTAGGGAGCCCTGCTGCTAAGTTTGCACATCGAGGTCTAATGTCATGAACCATTTCCTCCAGTCTCTCAGACCAGGACTGATGATGGAGGTCTGTGAGTGTGTGAAGGATGTATGTCAGGGTGTATTTCTTTGGTTCTAACCAATGTGGTGTGTGTGTACGTGTGCATGCGTGTGCATGTGTGTGTGTGTGCGCACATGTGTAGCTGGTATACATTGGGTCTGATGGAATGGGATATATGTGATGGTGTGTGTAGTATTGCTGTGGGTGTCAGTACCTATGTGAGGAGAGGGCAGCACCCAGGCCCCAGAAATGGTCCTTAGCAGTCTAAGAACTTGCTCCTACCTTGGCGGCACAGAGGAGGTGGCACTGGCCAGTAAGGGAAGGGGATCGTCACTCTTCAGCTGTCAGAGAAATGGACTAGAAGCCTTGCATCTAGGCAGAGACAAGTCCCAAGTGGAAAGTGGGCAAGCATTTATAGGGAGTGTACTGTCTCTGGACCAGTGGTCAAGGGGGAAGGCATGTGGGCTGCAGGACGGGTGGGAGTGTCTGAGGAATTGGCCTGTGGACCTGGGGGGCTCCTGGGGCCATGGTGGAATTGCTGATGCAGGGTTTCTGTGGGCTGTGCTGGCACTTGGGAGGCCACATAGTGGTGCGCGTGTTTAAGAGCCCATGGGTGCTAGAGGAGTCTCAGTTTGACTGTACAGCACTGTGGGTTTGAGGGCAGGCATGCCAGTAGGGCTGTGTAAGCATGAGGACACACGTGTGAGACTGTGAGCACATCTGTGTGTGGGCACATGTGGCCCCGATGTCTGGGGACTCTCCACGACAACCCGCAAAGCTGACTGTTTGCACATCTGTGTGGGGGCACATGTGACCCCCTGTGTCTGGAGAGAATGGTTGGGCTTTTTCAGGAACTGCCATCTGCAGGAAACCATCTTATCTGACTTGAACATTAATCCTGCCTGATCCTCCCAGGTGCTTCCTCTGGTGACCACCCCCACACGGTCTGCTCTTAACTCCAGACCCTGTCCCCATATCCTGCTGCGTGAGGACAGGAGGTTTGGACCTTATCACACTCCAGGAATTTGGCCACTGCAAGAGCTCTGCCCTCTCTCCCTCATAGTTGCCCCCTCCAGTCTGCTCACCGTTCTTGCTGGCTGAAGTCACTATCCCCTGCCCCCAAACTACTGCATTAGCATCTTACCTCACTCTGTGGTCATTTTACTTCCTACCTGTTCACCTCTCCCAGCTGAGGGTCAGCCTGATGGTTCTGCACCATCAGAACCTTTGAAGGGTTTCCGTTGGCCTTTCCATAGGATCAGATCTTCCCAGGAAGTAAGGCTCTGCCCACCAGCTGCTCCACTGACCCTGTGTTTGACTCTCTACCTCTTGCTTTGGTCCGGACTACCTCCAGCTGGCCCCGCGCCATCCCCCAAGTTCCAGCTGAAGAGCACACACTCAGTGGAGCCTTCCCCTCTGCTCTCTCACTGCTCCCTGAGTCCTTAGCTCCACCTCGGTTACTCTGACACGATCTTAGTGATTATTCACAATGAAGTCTCTGGCTTCCATGGACGGTCACCCCAGAGAGGACCGAAGTCTTGTCTGTCTCATTCATGGTCACATCTCCAGCACCCAGAACAGAACCTGACACCCTATAAATGTTCCTGGTGAACCATGTGTGCTGGGACATAAGGCAAGTGGTGTGCTCAGTGTTAGGAATTTTTCCTGATGCGAGCTCTCTGCCGATGCAAAAATCCCAATCAAGACAAATCACAACAAGCCAAATTAAGAAATATCCAGATGAGCCGGGCGGTGGTGGCGCACGCCTTTAATCCCAGCACTCGGGAGGCAGAGGTAGGCGGATCTTTGTGAGTTCGAGACCAGCCTGGTCTACAAGAGCTAGTTCCAGGACAGGCTCCAAAGCTACAGAGAAACCTTGTCTC
>JAQHUG010000051.1:224228-273700 GCA_028555095.1 Dicrostonyx torquatus | reverse complement strand
AAAAAACCAAAAAAAAAAAAAAAAAAAAAAAAAAGGGCCATCTTACTATCTTACTGTGGTGGTGGCTGAACTCATTTCTACTGTACAGGCAGCAACCCATCCTACTCTCTTGGCCTAGTCACCTCTCATTAGGCCCTCGTTCTAACCCAGTGCTCCTCAGCCTTCCTAATATAATTCCTCATGTTATAGTAACCACCAACCATAAAATCAGTTTTGCTGCTACTTTATAACTGCAGTTCTGCTACTGTTGTGAACTGTAATGTAAATATGCTTTCTGATGGTCTCCGGTGACCCCTGTAAAAAGGTTGTTCAACCCCCAAAGGGGTTGTGACCTACAAGTTGAGAATCACTGTTCTAAACATTGTTGCACGGAGCATTAAAAGTAGCCAAGTTGTGTAGATGCCTTGAAGCCATTGCAGTTTCTCTATCTCCAAGAGAATAGAGAAGAGAAGCAGATGAAGCTTACACATAGTAACGCCTGCAAGGCTCCTAACATTTGGTTAGTCATTGTTCTCTTTATTGAGAGCCCAGAAAGGTTAAAGTATTTGCCTAGGCTGCCCAGGCCTTGTGGGCCCAGGGTGAGCAGGTACCACTACAACAAACGGATATGTGATAGAGAGGTGGGGAAGATAGGAAAAAACGCAGTGATGTGTGCACTATGGACAGAGGTGGAACTGGAGATGTGACAGGCTAGAGGGGACTGAGGTCTATATGCTGTTGTTGCCCTGTATGGCCAGCAGGATGGTGTACAACAGCCTGGAGCTTATGTAGACTCAGCCTCCAAACCTGCTGCCTGGCCGCAGGGTTTTCAGGCCTTGAGCAATGATGGAGGCCAGAGATGAGGACAAGTTTACTTTCTGGATTGGACCTTCTCAAATGACCACTGGCCCCGTGATGCCACCAGAGGCCATGTTGGTTTTGGTGGTTCATCCTGCTGTCCCAGGCTACGATGAAGCCTGAGATCCATGTGGACTTACACAGTCTATGCCACTGCCTGATGTCTTCAGGCTTTGCTGCGTGGGGGAGCCATGCTGATGTGAGTGGCATGTCTAACTCCCTGAGGTCGTGTGGAAACCTGTGGCCCTTTCAGCTGCTAAGGGCCGTGAGTGGGTCAGTGGTACTGATATGGCCAAGGACCATGTTGATGTCTGTGGACCCTGTCACCACTGGAGCTCATGCGGATGCCCATGGTCTGGGCTGCCACCTAAAGCCATGTTAATGTCAGTGGGCTCAGGAGACCTGGCTCCACCCCTTGCTGACCAATGAGTGAGGGCATTGGCATGGCCTGGGAGGGAGAGATGGCCCTGTCCCTTGTCTCTGATCCTGGAACTTTCTAACTTCCCATGGCCTAGAAGTCACTTTGTCTCCTGCCATAGTGTACCTAGCTCTGGTGATGGCAGAGACCCTGGAAGTCAGTATGGTCGTATTTCTGAGAATTAACTTCTTGTGAAGCTTTTCCTCCATAGCCTGCTGTTTTCTCCCCAACTGTGCCTAAGCCACAGATGCCTCTGGCTGCCAGCTTGGGAGTGGAGCTGGTTCACTGCTGGGATGCTCGGATGCCCGATGCATGCTGGGAAAGTTTCCCTAGGAGTGTGTGTGTGTGTGTGTGTGTGTGTGTGTGTGTGTGTGTGTGTGTCTCCTCTAGCCATAACCAGTTACACAGACGTGGGCATAGGCAAAACCCCAGTCCTTGCATGGACATGTGTGGACCAAAGTGTAGACTCTAACCTGACCATGGGGATACTTACCATTGTCCACTGGGGCTCCTCCCTGCCCTATGACTCATGCGCTTGTCTTTATGTGAGACCATAGTCATGGGGACATCCAGATCCCCTGAACCACACAGTGCACAAAGCTGGAAGGGGCTGTCATGGTGCCTCTAGGGCAAGGTGTTCCCACTCTGGCATCTTTTACCTGCATCATGGCTTACAGAGTGTTTGGGAACTGTCTGTGCCTTACCTAATAGCTTTCCTAAGTTGACTTGATTTTTTTTTTTTACAACCCTAGCATTTATTTTAAAAGGAGAAGATAATCATTACTCTAGTGGATAACTGGTGTCCCTGGCCATGAATACAGCATGATCACGAAGGTAAGTACTACTGAGATGATGATGTCAGCTCCTCAAAGGCGTCACTAGGGGTTTACTGCTGGATCCCCAGCCCCCAAAGCAGGACCTGGCACACGAGTTCCCAGGACTGACTGTGCTACTGAGTCAGTGAGTAAATGCAGAAGGGAATGAGGGACCTGAGCCTCAGTGAAAAGGACGAGGAGTGGAGGTCATAGGGGCCCTGAAGCCAGCCAGCCACAAGTAGACAGGCTCAGGTAACTGAAAGGGGTTTGAAAAGGGTAGAACTTCCTCACTGTGTTTTGGCATTCTTCAGTGCCCTATTCGGATGCCTCTGCACATCAAAGGACCTCCTGAGCACAAGAGGAACCCAAATTCAGGTGGCAGGCCCCTCCTCCCCACATTCAGCATGAGAGCAGATTCAGGGGAGCCTCCATGGTAGAGCCACCGATGTCCTTCATCTGACAAACACGTAGGACATGCCAGCCTCTTCTACCACGTCTACTTGCGGCCAGCAGGATCTTTGGGGCTTCCTGCTTCACCTTCCCCAGCAGGAGACTGGATGGCCACGGGACTCCCTCTGCTTCCTCCCCACACTGCTTGCCAGGCTGTGACGGCAGCTGAGCTCAGGGCCTGGGGTTCGGGTCTTTGCCTGGCAGAAGCCTGTGGGGGTGGCTGCAGCATAGCATCCGGATGGGAGGCCTGGTACAGGAAAGCTGACGTCACCCCTGACTCACTCTTCAGACAGGGCTGGGGGTGGCCTGTCACTCATCCCTAGGGTCACTCTCACCTTCATAATTACCCTGGCTCAGGCCTCTCAGCCCAGCCACTCGCAATGACTCTCCTCCCTGGGCCATCTGCTTGAGGCTAGGCTTGGAAGGAGGAGGAAGGGAAAGGGTGTCAGGGCAGAGCCTCGAGCGTCTGACTGTGGAAGGGAAACCCATCCTGTAAGCAGACTGGGTGGACAAACCGGAATCCCAAAGGCAGAAGGCCAGTGACGTCTAAGCAGCCATCCAAATAAATGGTTACAGAAAATGACACAGAGAATTATTTGTTCCAGATGAGTCCCACACGGTTTTAATTGAAGAAAGAAAAATAAATAAAACCTGCACCCCAAACTCACTTGTTAGGTCTGTTCTATAAGAGTCAAGCCATGAAAACCTTAAACAGAAACCAACAGCTGTGTTACTGTCCAGTGATAAGGCACCGGCAGCCTGTGGAGGAGCCAGCCTGCCTGGGACCTCCCTCATGCCATCCCAGTTTATGTCCAGGGTCCTGCCTCCTCTTGGAAGGCTCCCAGGGGATGATTCTGGAGAACAGGGTCCTGAGAAGGTAGCAAGGGGTGGCAGACATTCCCCTAGATGACTCATTTGTGGCAGCATCCAAGAGTTGGTAGGGGGACCTTTAGTCAGAACAGCAGGTGGGGAGGGATGTGGGCTCTTCTACCCCAGCCTTGGACTTTCACCCTGGTACTGAAGGTGGGGTTTTCCCCTGATTTGCAGATCTGGCAGAAGGAGAAAGCAAACCCCTCTTTTATGGTTAATTTGGCTTCCTTGAGTTCACCTGTGTATGTCAGAGCTGAAAATGGGACAGCTCCTAGGAGAGTGGCGTATGTGTGACAGACACAAGGACTAAGGCACCCAATTAACTTTCAGCAACACACTGTCACACTGTGAGAAGGCCCAGCAGTGGAGTCCAGTATTGGCGTCAGGGACTTGGAGTTTCCCACAAACCTCAGTTGATTTCATTCCTGCTGCAGGGACCTCAGGTGGTGGGGCCTCCCTCTTCTCCACAGCTGGAAGGCTGTGGCTCCAGGCATGGCAGGTGACTCTGGTCAGCAAGACTAGACATGATGGTCCCCCTTTGTGCTCTGTAATTTGTCCCTGGAATCAGCCATTAAGTCATCTGTGAGGCCGATGCCAAGGATAAGAGCCCCTATCACCTTCAGGGATCTATGGTCCAGACTCCCTGGCTGGGTTGCCAGTTCTGCTGTATCAGCTTCCAGATTGACTCGGTGGGAAGGGACCCAGGCACAGCCTCATAGCCCGGGAACCAACGTGTATGATGGTGACACTGAGACACTGGTCCAGGAGTCCTTGTAGCTTTTCCCTTGCATTGGATCCCCGTAGGATCCAAGCTCCAGGCAAAGAGGAAAGGCACGATATTCTGCTTCACAACCCATATACCATACCATATGCTGGGGGTCCACACAGGTCCTAACTGTAGGCCTCCAAGACAGAGGGGACATAGGATCTGTAGGGAAGCTGGAAGGCTCTTACTAGAGGCACAGAAAATTGGTTTGGGAATAAGGATTTGGGAGATTGGGTTTTGAACATCGTCTCCACCTACTATGTTTGCTTCGGATGGAGTTCAGCCACCTACCAACATTTCTTGCCCCCAACTCAGGAGCCTGTTCCGGGAGGGGGACCCATGCACAGCTGGGCCTCACCACATCCGGGAGGAGGGGGCTGGCACTTGTGTGGGGGAGGGCGGAAAGTCTATGGGTTACCCAGCTCTTCATTCTCACAGCTTAGTGTGGACCCGGGCCTGTTCCAGGAGGGTTTGCAGTTCTAGGAGACTGGAAAGGGGCAGGTTCTGCAAGTGGCTCTCCATCTTCCTCTGAAACTCCCGCCGGGCCTGACTAGGCCCTGGGAGAGCCCAGCATCGTCAGCAGAGTTCCCCTTCAACCCTAGCCGGTAACATGGGAAGTACTTCTTTTGGGGCCCTTGGGGGTTTCCCTGGGCCCCTTGGGGAAAGAAGCTGCCCCAGTCCTAAGTGGAAACTCGTCACAGGCCCCTGTTCCCCTTCCCCCACAAAGCCCCCAGACCCAGGGCTTTATTATTTTTTTTATAAAAATATATTTATTTCAAGGGATTATTACTTTAGCCAGACCAACTTTCAGTAAACCACTGCCATGCGGAGAAGGGGACAGATGTTTTTCTAAGGTCTCTAAAATGACACCAGTGGTGCCCTTTCCCTTTCTTCTGACGTATCATCGGTAGCAACAGGTAATTGGTCTTTTTTTTTTTTTTTAATCGAAATTTCTATGATGAAACCCCTGGGAGAGAATGGGAAAAGTGAGGAAGTCTAAAACCTCAGTAACGGAGTAGCTGGGAAGCTGAGCTCCCCAAACACCTAGTGGCCTGAAGCCGGACAGAGTGGGGAGCGCTCAGGCGTATACACTGGGAAGACGTGGGTGAGGCCTCTAGACGCCTGGCTGACACTTGTCACGGTCTGGTCCCCAGTTTCTTCACTCCCGTGCTCCTCCCCCGGGTGCCCCCCCCTCCGGGAGCCCTGAGGGCAGCTCAGCCCACGTCCCACGTGAAGCCGCGGAGGCGGGCGCCGGCGCCTTCCTGTTCTATCCTTGTATGGTGACCCGAGGGGCCGGCCCTCGAGTACTTAAGCCCGGGCGCGACAAAGCGAGTCCAGAGCCAACAGTTGCCCAGGCCACAGAGTCGCTGACGCGGGTACCGGGGAAGGGCGAGACGAGGGAGAGGATCGCGGGGAGCAGAAGGCTTTGCGATGCCGATCGCCATGAGGCTGGAGGCGGCGGCCGAGCTAGAGTGTGCGGCGCTGGGCGCACTGCTGCGGGAACCGCGGGAGGCCGAGGGCACGCTGCTGCTCGACTGCCGCCCGTTCCTGGCCTTCTGCCGGAGCCACGTGCGTGCTGCTCGGCCTGTGCCCTGGAACGCGCTGCTGCGGCGCCGTGCGCGCGGCACCCCAGCTGCGGCCCTCGCCTGCCTGCTGCCGGATCGCGCGCTCCGGGCACGCCTGGGTCGCGGGGAGCTGGCTCGCGCTGTGGTGCTGGACGAAGGCAGCGCGTCTGTGGCCGAGCTCCCGCCCGATGGCCCTGCTCACTTGCTGCTAGCTGCACTGCTGCACGAAATGCGCGCAGGATCCACAGCCGTGTGCTTCTTACGAGGTGAGCCCGCACCCCGCGCCCCGCACCCCACGCCCCGCGCCCCGACTTCTTGGCTAATCTTATTCTCCCCGCAGGTGGCTTCGACCGCTTCCAGGCATGCTGTCCGGATCTGTGCTTCGAAGGCCCTGTCCAGGCACTATCTCCTGTTGGGACTGAAAATAGCAGCTCTGACCCTAGGGCTCCCGTCTATGACCAGGTGAGTTGAAATCAGAATTATTTGGCTTCCTGTCTAGTTCCATTGCCCACACTAGAGGGATGCCTCTAGGGAAAGCCAGGGGTGTATTCAACTACGTGTGTGTGTGTGTGTGTGTGTGTGTGTGTGTATGGTACATCCTCATATAGACTTTAAGGCATGAGTGGCATATGTGTGTCTGAACGTATGTCCCCTTGTATCCTAAAGACTTCAAATGTCCTAGAGCTCCTCTTGTTTGTAGCCAGCCCATGATGTCTCTGCCTCACCAGGGTTCAAGTCCTCCAGGCCAAGGCTGAGGTCTCACCACTGTCCCCTTCCTCCTCCAGGGTGGTCCTGTGGAAATCTTGCCCTACCTGTTCTTGGGCAGCTGCAGCCACTCCTCAGACCTTCAGGGGCTGCAGGCCTGCGGTATCACAGCCGTTCTCAATGTCTCTGCCAGCTGCCCCAACCATTTTGAGGGTCTTTTCCATTACAAGAGCATTCCAGTAGAAGATAACCAGATGGTGGAGATTAGTGCCTGGTTCCAGGAGGCTATTGGTTTCATTGGTAAGGGAGCCTGAACCCGGGGTTCTGAGGGAACTGTTGGGGAGAAAGTAGGGGGGTTGTTTCCTCTGTTCACCTTCCTGTCTGACTCCTCTCTCCCCATTTCCTTTTCAGACTCAGTGAAGAATAGTGGAGGCCGGGTGTTGGTGCACTGCCAAGCTGGAATCTCTCGATCAGCCACCATCTGCCTGGCATACCTGATTCAGAGCCACCGAGTGCGGCTGGATGAGGCCTTTGACTTTGTTAAGCAACGTCGGGGAGTCATCTCCCCCAACTTCAGTTTCATGGGGCAGCTGCTGCAGTTTGAGACCCAGGTGCTATGTCACTGAGTCAAACCCTGGCCTGGTCCCACAGTGCTGCCTCTCACTGACTCCTGGGGGATGTGACTGTGGGCCTCTGGGCTCCTCTCTGTCCTCAAGTTGGGGTGCTAGGAAAGCCAGGATGATGGCTTTTCTGTTGTGGTGCTTTTCTGCTGGGGCTTTAAGGCTGGCCCTTATCCAGGGAACCAGGGCGGATAGTATATTTGCCCTCCCTCCCCCAACTCTGGCAGAAACGAACTGGACTCTGAACCCATGTATTATAGTCCCACTATGTTAAAGCCCTTGCTAGCCCAAGGGCTCAAGGAACAAGCTGTGACAAGCAGTAACCGTGTCTAGGGGTGTGCACCCCTTGGCCCAAAGCTCTAGCCTTGTGCTCCCAGGGGAGCCAGGAAGTGATGTGTGTGTCACATCACTGATATCTTGCCTTTGTGTGAAAGTATGCGTGCGTCTCGCCACAGTTGGTGCTGAGAAGTTGTGTTCAACTGACATTTAACACTCCCTCCCTGACTTCCTCCCAGCCCTGTGGGCCAGGAAGGGGGCCGTTGGAAACAGCACTTTATATTTATATTATAGAACATTGAGGATGTGTCAATAAAAACAGTGTTTTGTTTAAAAAAAGAGCAATTGCACAAGCGTCTGGTCTCAAGTCCATGCCTGGACGGCTGAACAACTGAGTGGGCTTCACCACCCTGGCCTGGGGGCTTTCCCACACAGGGTCTAGTTTGTGTTTGAATTGGGAGGATTCAGGGAGGCAGACTCCAGTCTAGATCTCAAGCACCTCAGTGCTTCCCCGATCAGGTCCCACTTCCTTGAGAAACATTTTCCCAGTGTGTGATGTGCAGGTATGTGTTGACTGGTGACACTTAGATCATTGTCTGGAACCCAGAACAGAGGGCACTGGCTTCCTGGGGCTGAAAACCGGTCCCCAGGATCCATTCTGTCTGTCCTGGGGTAAGACACGCAGAAGCTAGGGTTGTTCTCAGTCTTCCTCCAGGCCCAATCCAGTTTCTATTGGGACGTGGCTGTGCTCTTGATGTCCAGCTCAGGGTGGGTAAGGGACACCCGGGCCCCAGAGTCATCATCATCTCATACACCGCATGACCGGTGCTGGCCGTCCACTTCACCTCATTCCTTACCTCCCGTGCTTCTAATGTCTCATCTCCTAACAAATGGCCTCTCTTTCTTCTCTTCTCTTCTCTTTCTTTTCCTCTTCTACCTTCTTTTTGTTTGAAATAGTCTCAACTGCCGGGCGGAGGTAGTGCACGCCTTTAATCCCAACACTCGGGAGGCAGAGGCAGGTAGATCTTTGTGAGTTTGAGACCAGCCTGGTCTACAAGAGCTAATTCCAGCGCAGGCTCCAAAGCCACAGAGAAACCCTGTCTCAAAAAAACAAAAAACAAAACAAAACAAAAAAACAAAACAAAAAAAAACCAGTCTCAACTATATAGCCTTGGTTTGCCTGGGACTGGATACAAAGACTAGGTTGGCCTCAAACTCACAAGAGAACCTCCTGCCTTTGCCTCCTGAGTAATGTGATTAAAGGCACACACCACCACAAATACATTTCATACTCTCCTTAAAATTTAATTGGGAGATTAAAAAAAAACCTTTATCATCTTTACCATTCTAGGTATTCAATAGTGTTAGATTATAGTCACAGTAATTTTCTCTAGATCTTTCCATCTTGAAAACAGGAACATATTGTATATTGATACTAACTCCCAAACCTTCCTCCAAATGGTCTCTGCATTCTGCTGAATTGGTAACTCTGGGGACCTCAGTAAGTGCGGTTATACAGCATTTTTTTCTCCTTTAAAAAATACATTATTTTTATTTTTGAGAATTTCATACAAGTACACAGTGTGTTTCAGTCATATTCACCTCTCCCTCCTCCAACCCCAACACATCCCCTCCCACCTTCATGTCCTCTTTTTGTTTCATGGCCCACTAAGTCCATTTAGTGCTTCCCAACTGCTCATGGGTGTAGGCAGGGCTATCCAATGGAGCTCGGGCACATCCCCAAAGAAAAAATGGCTCTAACAACCATCAGTTGCCAATAACTGCTTAGCTAGAGACCTTGAGGTCCCCTCCCCATCCACATTGGGGTTTTGATGGCTTGATCTTGTACAGGTAACCTCAGTTGCCACAAGTTTGAGTGCCACAGTTGTGTCCCATCCAGAAGACGACATTTCACAGCTCTCCTCCCTATCTGCTGCTTCTAGCATTCTTTCTGCCCCTTTGTCTGAGATGAGGCATTCTCTGTGCCTTGGAGGGAACAGGGTGACAGATGTCCCATTTAAGAGCACTCGCGGCCACTAATTCTCAGCACGTTGGCCATTTATGATTTTCTGAGATTTTCCACCCAAGCAATGTGATGGTGACGATTTACTAAGCGCATTAACCAGCGAGGCCATTATTATATATATTCTTTGAGACAGGCTTTCACTGTGCAGCCTAGGTTAGTCTCAATCTCATGGCACCTATTTTAGACTCCCACATTCTGGGACTAAAAGTGTGAGCCACCGTGACATCTCATGCCTTTTTTATGGCAAAAAATTGAGTGTTTAAGGTTGTCCATGGGAAGCTTCGACATATATGTGCACTGTGAAGGATTCTTTCTGTCAAGCTAATTTGCATTCTCATCCCATGCATTGAAACCAGTCAACACCTTGCTCAGACATCAGCTGCATCTGCCTTTATACCCCCTCCTTATGGCTCTGACTTCTATTTCTTGAGAAATGTTGGCCCCAGTTTCAGCAGGAATGCTGACAGGCCCTTGTAGTCAACAACCGGGGCCCTTGACGCTGGCTTTCCTTCGCTGGGTGCTGGGGTGATTAGTTTGTGTGCTCCAGGCTGTTGATTCAGGTGGGATCTCTGCATGAGGGTGTAACCAATAGGAAGAGAGTTGAGGTGCTTTGCATTTTGAATTAGAGAAATGGGAAGGGGCCCCAGCTGATCATGCCAGGAGGCAGTGGCATTGTAAGGACCACATCCATTTGAGGGTCTGAGTGTCCAAAAGTGTCCATCCGTGTGTGTGTGTGTGTGTGTGTGTGTGTGTGTGTCCATCCCAGCCACGGCAAGTGTCCCTGGATACTGATGATTGCTGGGTATTCAGTGTGAAATTTCAGAGTCCTGTCACCTGACAAGACTCCATGGTTTCTGAAATGAAAGCTTATAGCCAGGTGTAGTGGCACATGGCTTTAATCCTAGCACTCATTAGGCAGAGACAGGCAGATCTCTGTGAGTTTTAGTCCAGCCTGGTCTACATAGTGAGTTCCAGGACAGCCAAAGCTATGTAATAAGACTGTTTCCATCGGCCCCCACCAAAACAAAACAAAAAAGAAAGAAAAAGAAAACTTTATACAGGTGTAGTGACCACACCTCTATTATTAGTTACATCCGGGGAGGGTGCCTGGAGTTCTCAGGCAGGTTTTCAGTGTCTGAGCCCCTGGTAGGGGGTGGGGCAGGGAAAGCAGTCCCTTCTTGTGCTGGGGTCTCAGTCCTGCCCATGAACCTTGCTACAATGCTTCTCTGCCCTCTGGTGGCAGAAAAGAATCTCAGGGACGCTATGCTGCTAAGTTGTTTGTTTTGTGCTCCCTACTCAATTTTTAACCCACTTTAGCCAAGATGGGTGGGACTATGGTCCAGCAGGCTCAGGCCTGGCAGAGGGTCCTCAGGTAGGAGTGAGCAGATCTTCAGGTGGCGGCTGTTGGGAGGCTGTTGGTGGAGGTGGTTGGGAGGCTGCAGGTGTGGGCTGGAGGAGCCACTATTAAAGGGGCGGGTGGGTCAGCGCCTGCGCTTGGGATGTCCTTTCCTGCTTTGGTTCTGTATGTTGCTTGCTGAGAGGGTAGTGAGGACCCATCATGGGGAGTGTGAGAGTCCTGTGGTCTTGGATGCTAGCTTTGCTCTCCTTGCCAGGTAAGCTGGCTCCTGCCTCTGGGGCACTGGGAGGAGGCCAGGCGCTGTGGCTGTAGCTTAAAGTAATCTTAAACGAGGTTCACTGCTCCGCATGGAGGTCTCCCACACCCGTAGGAGCAGAGGGCCCGCCTAATCGTAGATTGCCCAGCACCATACCACATACCTACCTGTTTTAAGGTATAGGCTCTTTTCTAACCTGGCTAGGGCAGCAATCACTCCAGCTCTGAGCCTGGGTTGAGGAAAAACTGAAGAGAAGGGTCTGAGGTCTGGATCTGTGCTGCCACGAGATTTAAATTTCATCCTGCCTCTCTTCCTCTTCCCTTTTGCCTCATGTGCTGCCCTAGCCAAGGGTTAGTCCCTCGAAGGGCTCTCCTTCTTTGGTGGCATCTAGGCCTTGCTGTTAGGTGGGGTTGAGTGGGAAGCCCAGGCAGGCTCAGGGCTGCCTGCTGGGAGGTCTCCTGAAAGGGCTGGGTGTTGCTTCCCCATGCCCTGCTGTTCCATCTCACCAATGTGTCTGTACTTGTCTGCCCTGGTCAGGTTTGATCCTGGGAGCACCCTCACCACCCAGATGTTCAGGAGTATGCAGTACCAGTGTCCCAGAAGGCTTCACTCCTGAAGGGAGCCAGGTATCTCAGGACAAGGACATCCCTGCAATTAACCAAGGTGAGACCACTGGATCGTACTCCCAAAAGTCACGCTGAGTGTGGGCACGCAGAAAAGGTTGAAAAGAAATATCCCCACTTATTCTGGGACTTCTAAATAAGTGCATGATTCATGAGGAAAAGCTTTAAATCTTTTTTCTGTATTTTCTTTTTTGCTGGTGAATTATTTTGATTCTATTTAACTTTTATTGATTCTCTGTGGGTTTTTACATCATGTATCCTGATCTCACCTATCTCCCCATCTTCTCACATCTACCCTCTGTCCATGCAATGTCCCCGCCAAAACAAAACAAAATTTAAAAGAAAAACCAAAAACCAAACAACAAAAGAATATCGTTGTGGAAGCTGTGGCCTGTTGAGTCTCACAGTCTGCCCCTTAGTCCATTCTTCTTTACTTGTGTTCATTGCTAGGAATCATTCACTGGGCTGGTTCGAGGCCAATGGCTTCTGCTACACCATCAACAATGGGTTCTCTCTGGGGCTCCTCTTGGATAGGCTGTTATCCTGTGTCCTGCAGTTTTGGATCTGTAGGTTCGTCCCTTTCACCTGCTCGACAGTTCATAGATGAGGTGGATACTGCGGCGGGTCAACTCATAGCCTTGGTTCTGGGCCTGGATGGTAGCTGGGTTGGTTAGCCCTCCAGCTTTCCCTCCCTCATCCTCACTACTGGTATATGAGTGAGTTCTAGGAGAGCCAGGGTTCCACAGTGAAATACTCATCTTGAACCCACCCCTCCTCACCCCCAGAGAGAGAGAATGCAAAGCCAGTGGCTCAGGGCCTCCCTGTCTGGGAATCTCAGATAATGAGGAACACAGACACATTGGGCTGAAGTTGGTGCCAATGAAGATGAATTCAGATAATGGAGGCATCATGGGCTGAAATGTTGGGAACAGAGGTAACCTTGGCTTAGGGTAGGTGGTGGCCACAGTGTGGTCGTCTCCCTTTTTGAGCTGGTTAGAAGTTCAAATGGGTACCAGTGCTTACTCAGTCATTGTCCTCTGTAGGTAGCCAGAGCCAAGAGTCTTCCTGGCACTCATTTTCAATGCCATGAGAAGCTTCTCCCATGCTAGGGCTCACAGTAGCTGCCAACAGCTGCCCCTGCCTATATGATGTATTATTGGGAAATGCCACTCTCCCAGATGCTGTAAATGATGGCTCTGATGGCTGTTGATACCACACAACTGTACCAGATCCTGGAACAGTGGTTCTCAACCTTCCTGATGTTGCGACCCTTTAATACAGTTCCTCATGTTGTGGTGACCCCAACTATAAGATTATTTCCATTGCTACTTCATAACTGTAACTTTGCTACTGTTATGAACCATAATGAAATATCTGTTTCCTGATGGTCTTAGGTATCCCCTGTGAAAGGGTCATTCGATCTCCAAAGGAGTCGTGACCCACAGGTTGAGAATCACTGTTGTGGTGAGTGTCTTTTAGATTTCAGGATGCAGTCTTGATTGGAGATAATCTTGAGGGGACTCCTCTTACTTGAAGAGGATTCATAAAGGGTGCGTCTGGTCTGTGTCGCTGTCTGTCGTTTGAAGCTCTAAGATCAGGCAGTGCTCCTGTATTCTTAAGCCTCTTGCGGTTTCGTCACTGCCTCATGGGTCGGTCCTCCTGAGATGTCTCTTCCCAGCAGTCAGCAACAGAAGACTCCCTGACTAGGAGGAAGATGAGAAGCCAAAGTGAATAGAGACAAGTATTTACCCACCTCAACTTCCTTCTGTGGCTATGACTTTGTAATTTCGGTTCCTTTACCTCAAGGGTCTAGAATGTAATGTGTGATTTTTTAAAATTTTTTTTTTTATTTTTGGTTTTTCAAGACAGGGTTTCTCTGTAGCTTTGGAGCCTGTCCTGGAACTAGCTCTTGTAGACCAGGCTGGCTGTAATGTGTGATTATGGGAAGTAGATGGTGTGTGGAAGCAAGGTGAGGCAGGAGAGACCAGGGCATGTTCTGGGGAGTATGACTTGGGCTGGGCTCGAATGGGAGAGAAGGTGACATCCTCACAGATAAGGGCCTGGAGATGGAACTGATCACAAGTGCTGGGAAATCATGGCTGTGTTTGAACAGGGGAAGGATACAGGTTGAGAAGCCTCACACACATTTGCAGGCTGGGTCTCAGCTGGGCCGTTGGACTTCCCCAAAGCCACATAGCCTTGGTGCTCAAGGAAGCTTAGCTCCAAAGTAGAAGAAGGCATAGACACTAGCATTGCTGGGTCTGTCCCAGCCTGTGTTCTGGAAGTCACAGGTGACACACATCCCTTCCTCCTTTCCCTCCCAGGGCTCATCTCGGAGGAGACCCCAGAAAGCAGCTTCCTGGTTGAAGGGGACATCATCCGGCCGGTGAGTTGTGCACATGTGGTATGCGCAGCCGCAAAGCCATGAGAGCACCCTCGAAACCCTCTTTTAGGTGTCACGAGGGCTTTGGTTTGTATGACTGGTTAGGTAATATGATCATGGTGGCAGCTGAGATGACAGCATAGTTAGCCCAAGAGGGCTCCTTGGAAGAGTTGGGATTCAAGCTTTTAGACCCTACTTGACTCCCGGCCCAGGGGAGAACTCGGAAAACACAAGGCTGGAGATGTGATTTCAGACCGACTTGTACATGTGTGTGAAACCTTGATGGCTGTAAAGATCCCCCTAGGGAAGTTGAAGCAAGGAGGAACATGGAGAGACCATCTTGGCTAGGGCGGAGGGCTGAGACAGAAAGGAGGAGGCTGATGGGAATGGAAATGACATTGAAGAGAGCAGACACTTTGTTTAGGAGAGCGTAGGTGGCAGAAGGCTGCTGGATATGACCATGAGCAGTGGGAAGCAAGACCGTTCTGCTTGTTCAGAGGGGGCTGACAGTGACTGAGGCTGTCCTGGGGTTCGTAGGCTAACAGGTTAGGTTATTCATTAGAGATGTGAAGCACACGCCTGCCATTTGAAACCCTTAGAGCAACTAAATCAAGTTGGTGACTAGAGGGGGTAGGGCCTTCTGGGATCTATGAAGCCTACACTTTAGAGTTCTGGTTAGTGGATGATGGGAGAATGGCATTTGTGAGGGCATTACCCTGAGTAGGACCCTTCCTGTTCTTCTCATGTCCTGAGGAGGTGCTTGGGAGAGGCTGAGTCCTTTTGAGCCAGGCCTTCTGGGGTGCCAACCGTAGGTACTTTTATCTACTCGATAGAATATGATAGAACACGTTGCAATTTCTGTTATCTGAATTCTCAGTTCGTCCATTGACATCCCAGGCTCTTGTTCCTCTTCTAATGGTGTCCTCGCTCCCAAGACCTCCCTGTGGTACCTCTCACATCTCCAGGGTTCTGATGGCCTGAGGCAGGGCACCCCAGGGAGTAGGACGCTTAGGTGACCTGTGTCCTCCACTAACTCTGAGCTGCCCTCTCTCCTCAGAGCCCCTTCCGACTGTTGTCAGTGACCAACAATAAATGGCCCAAGGGTGCTGGTGGCATTGTGGAGATCCCCTTCCTGCTCTCCAGCAAGTATGGTGAGAGCTGGGGTGGGGCTTCCCACCCTTCTCCTGGATGCAGTGGGGCTCCTTCAGGGAGCTCCCCTTCTCCTGCAGCACCACACCCCTTACACCGAGAGTGCTGTGCAGAGCTCCCCTCCCCAGGGCATCTGAACTGTGGTGGGGGTGTGTGGTTGTGGGGTATGTGTGTGTGTGGTGGGGGGGTGGGAGGGTATGGGTGGGTGAGGGTATGGGTGGGTGGGTGTGGGTGTGGGGGGGNGGGTATGGGTGGGTGGGTGTGGGTGTGGGGGGGAATGTGTGTAAGGTGTGTGTGTAATATTGGAAGAACTTATGGAACTCTCTAGTCCCCTCTGGGCTACATAGTCACACAGCCAGGGCCTTTCTGCAGCTTAGTGTTCCTCTTCAATATTGTCCTCTCTGAACACTGTTTTGGAACATTTGGGCTTAATGTCTGGTCTCAGCCCCCATGCAGACTTCAGAGATCCTCAAGAGCTATTGGGACCTCCATAGAGGGTCAGCCATGCTTGTGTCTTTCCCAGATGAGCCCAGCCGCCGGGTCATTATGGAGGCTTTTGCTGAGTTTGAACGTTCTACATGCATCCGGTTTGTTGCCTACCAGGGCCACAGAGACTTCATTTCCATCCTTCCTATGTCAGGGTAAGTGATCTTGGTGTGTGGCCATGTGGCTTCGTGGCTTTGTGGCTTCATGTCTTCTCTATCCATCCCTTAGTGTGCACAAGTGATATTAAGCCTATTTCTGGGCCTGTTTTCTTTGGTTCAACCCCAGTCTATCCTGAATGGTTTATTCATGACCTGGACCTTCTGGGTCACAGGTGGGTGAGAGATGGTCACTGGGCACAGGACCCTCCTCTACAATCCCTCATCTCCTGGAGGTCTTATGGTATGAGTCTGGGCAAATGTTGGGTCCTAGTTCTGCCACTCCACGTGCCAACTTAAGTCTAGGTGAGTTCCCTAATTTAGCCTCTACCTTCTTTCTGAGGCAGGGGTAGTGGTAAGAACTGCATCCTACTTTCATTGGACATGGTGTGAATGGAAGCTGTGACTCAGGCTTATGAAATAGGACTGTTCACTGCTCTATCATGCATGAATGTCAGGTCCCACCTTTTGTCAGCTTAGGTAGTAATAAAGTCCCAGGTGACACCCTCTTCACAGGCCAAGCAGTCAGGGGACCTGGGAGGTTGGACAGTAAATCTTGGACTGGAGTCCAGGATGGGGACTGGCAGGAGTCCCTGATCCTGGTTTATCCCAGGTCCTAAAGCAGAGCAAACCCCTGTTTTCTGACCTTTCTAGCCTGATACCCAGCTAGTGCACTGCCAAGCTGCTCACGCTCAGGGTCTTGCAGGTGCTTCTCCGGTGTGGGACGCAGTGGAGGGATGCAGGTGGTGTCCCTGGCACCTACTTGTCTCCAGAAGGGCCATGGCATTGTCCTCCACGAGCTCATGCACGTGCTTGGCTTCTGGCATGAGCATTCACGGGCCGATCGGGACCGGTACATCCGTGTCAACTGGAATGAGATCCTTCCAGGTAAGGCAGCTGGAATCTAGGCTACGCTGGGCCCAGGGGACCCCGAGGGACAGAGGCCTCAGGCCAGGGCTAGAGTTGAGTTGCTTGCCTCCCCTGGAAGAGTCCATCCCACACACTGCCTGTCCCTTTTTCATGAGGCAAATGGGATTCATGCCTCTCTGGTATTTGAGAGTGATCATGTGGCGTTCCTCTGAGTCTCTATAGTGGTACCCAAGGAAGGACATCAGCCATTTGCTTTGTGTCTTTCTTCTCTCTGCCACTGTCATCTGACTGTGAGGTTGAGAGTGTCCTATGACTCTTGCTCACTGAGTACTCAGCAGTCCCCTGTGTGACAGATGTTAGTGTGTGATATTGGGGCAAGGGTTACATGTCAGTTGTGGGCACTGAGCCAGGAGAGAGATGGGGGAGGGTAGACCAGATACATGTGTCAAGCAAGGGGGCAACACTGAAAGGCTGAGGTACCAAAGATGTGAATCAGTGGGCATGTGGCTCAGAGTACCCTGGAAGTGGCAGAGCCAAAGCTAACCGAGGGAGGGACTCTGATGCCAGTGGGCAACATGTGTGCTGCACATGGTGCAGGGATCAGATGATCTCAGTGGCGAGAATGACAGCTGTCTTGGGCAGGTGGGAAGCTATGGAGGGGCAGGAGCCACAGGGCACTTGGAGGTGCATGGAGAGTCAGAGGCCTCCTGCCCATGGGAACCTGGAGGGGCCTCTGCTGCTGCTGTGGGGTTGGCCAAATGAAAAGGGGGATACTTGCCCCAGAGACGGTGCTTTGGAGGTAACTGGGTAGCTAATGACAAAGGATGGGATTGGGGAGGTGGGTCGGGCGGGGGTAACCATGATCTTTCCAGGTGTTCCTGGGGTGTTTGTAAGCACTCATCCTATGACAGGTTGTGAGGATCTCTAGATCTGAAAACTTAAATCATTGTAAACACCCTGAAACACATAAAGCAGAAACCAAACCACTAGACTGCTCTCCTTAGGGGATCCAGTCAAATACTTTTAGTTCTGGACGTTAAAGGAACTTCAGGGATTCTGAAAAAAAAATAAAGGAAAAGTATGGAATGCAATCCTAGTACTCTGGAGGCCGAGGCAAAGGGTTCTGAGTGTGAGGACAGGCAGGGCTATATGGATTCTGCCTTTAAATGAATAATCAACAAAACAGTATTTTAAAACCAATGGTTTAATTAGGGTGAGGGTAAGCTCAGGGAAAGTGTAGAGGCATCAATACTTATATCCATAAAAGCAAAGAGAACAAATAAGTTAAATATGCCTGTTTAAGGTTTTTTTTTAACCAGTAGAATTAAGGTAAAAGCATAAATTAGAGTTAGAAAACAGCCCAAATTAACACAAAGAGTTGTTCTAACAATCAAACTGGCTCAAAAACAAAACAAACACCTACCTACTAGGGAATGTAGCAAAGTGGTACGGCACCTGTTTGGTTTGTAACTGGGGTTCCATCCCTGGTGCCAACAATAGTTCAGCTGTTCTACTGGGAAATTATGGTTCCCTCAAAGATAGGAAAGTGAGAATATGTTTGCGTTAATGGGCATCAACTCTGCCAGGACATTAAAACTAATCACAGTGATTGACTTTTTGTGGGGATTGAGAGGTAGAAAGTCAGAGGAAGCAGGTGGTGTAGGAAACTCACTTTATCTTTGTATTTATGTATATTCTCTCTTAATATGGTTATATTGTATTTCAGTGGTACTGGGACTGAGCCATTGTGCATGCTAGATTCTTGATATTTTTTTGTTTTCTTGAGACACAGGGTGTTACTATGTAGCTTTGGCTGTCCTGGAACTCATGGTAGACTAGGTTGACCTCAAACTCAGAAATCCTCCATCTGTCTCCCAAGTGCTGGGATTAAAGATGTGCACCACTATATTCAGCTAGATACTTGGTTTTTGAGTTAGAGGAATATGTTTCTATTCAAAATTACGTTTACTAATAAAGGTTCTTTGAAGAGAAGAAATTGGCATTCTTTGGGGCTCTGATTAGGATAAGGAGGCTGCTGGTGACCTTAGGGAAGAAGAGAGCGTAGACATGGCCTGCTGGGATTGGGAACAAAGGTGTAAGGAACCGGAGGTTCTTTCAGGAGTGGTCAGCTGGCCTGGAGGAGGGCAGCGGGCATTCTGGCCAACCAAGATGACTGGACTGCTAGGCGCCGCATCTGAGCTTTGTGGTCTGAGATGGGAAGATGTAGGTGGTCTGGCACTGAAGGTTCAGGCACCACAATCCTGAATGGACAGGACAGCATGTCTTTGAAGCTAGCTCAAGGAGTAGGCAGGGTACCAATGTCTAAGGCACAACAGCCATAGCTTTGTGGGTGCTTCAGGTTTGCAAAGATTCATGTCATGCGAAGTGAATTGGGAAGGAGGGACAGCTGGAGAGAGCTTGAAGGAGGTTTGAAGGAGGTCCTGGTTTGCCTGGCCACAAGGCACCCCCTGCTTCCACAGCATCTGGTATAGGGTCCAGTAGAGTAGGGTAGCAAAGCTGCTCCGAAAGCAGGGACCAGCCCAGAAAGAGGCTCAAGAGGGTAGTGAGACTCTTCACTTAGGTGGGTTGTGACTTCCCAGAGTTGGCCACCGCCTGTCTGTCTTTTATATACCTACAAAGGTGTGTGTGTCTGTCCTTTAAGGCTTTGAAATCAACTTCATCAAGTCTCGGAGTAGCAATATGTTAGCACCCTACGACTACTCGTCAGTGATGCATTATGGGAGGTGAGCATCCTCTGCTTCCCCCTCTCCCTGTCCTACTTCCCGTCCCTCTTTCCCCTAACCTCCTCCCACCTAGTCCTTGCATTACCCTCCTAGCCCCCACTACTGTGGTCCTGACATAGGCCCCACCCCTGGGTTCCAGGTTTGCCTTCAGCTGGCGTGGGCAGCCCACCATCACACCACTCTGGACCACCAGCGTCCACATTGGCCAGAGATGGAACCTGAGCATCTCGGATATCACCCGGGTCCGTAGGCTATACAACTGCAGCCGAAGTGTCCCTGACTTCCACAGGAGCGGTAAGAGACAGGGAGAGGGACTTGATCTAGGGAATGGTGTGGAAGGGTGAGGATAAGAAGATGGTGAGGCTCTAAGGAGAGATGGGTCAGTTACCATGACTCATCAGAACTGAATTTGGAAACAGATTTGAAAAGTTACTACCCGTTAATGACTAAGATCTCTTAGCAAAGAGAAGTAACCCTGATAATGGACACCTACGGAAACTTTTAATGACAAAATATTAAACTTTTAATGACAGAAAAAACTTTTAATGACAAAATATTAAGTCTAGGACCAAGGTAAGTTTCCTCACTATCTTGGTAAGGCAAGAAGACGACACAAAGTTCTGGTGTTTAGAAAGGAAGCAAAAAACTCACTAACAAACTATAGATTAGTTGAGAAAAGAAGCAAAAACTGTACACAAATATAAACACCTGTATGCACTCTGAATATAGGGCATATAAAGTAGCCTTGTGTAGGTGCGTGGGATGGGTGCAGAGATGTGTATTTGTCTGTGGAAACAGAGTACAAAGTTCTGAAATGGATCCTATTCAAATGTGAAACCTACTGGGCATGATGCTGCACGCCTTTGATCCAATCCCAGGACTGGGGAGGCAGAAGCAGAGGCAGGTGTGGATCTCTGTGGGCTGGAGACCAGTCTGGTCTACATAGTGAGTTCCAGGACAGTCAGAGATACATAGTGAGACCCTGTTTCAAAAAAAAAAAAAAGTCAAATGTGAACCCTCCAAAGGTGGGAGGGGACCTTGATTAGGAAAGAAAGGATGGCTAGTGGTTCTCAGCCTTTGGGTCATGACCCCCTTGGGGTTGAATGACCCTTTCAGATATTTACATTACAATTCATAACAGTAGCAAAATTACAGCCATAAAGTAGCAATGAAGTAATTTTATGGTTGGTCACCACAACATGAGGGACTATATTAAAGGGTCTCAGCATTAGAAAGGTTGAAAGCCACTGCACTAGATGATCCTGAGACAACTAGGTATCTAAGTACTGACCATTACACACCATAAGGGTACAAAAGACTTGTGTGAGCACAGAGAAACTTTACAAAGTTTAGCAAGACACATTGGGATGGGGAAGAGTTTCTTCACTAACCCTAACGCTACAAAGTAACATCAACCATAATGTCAAGAGACACCACAAACAAATTTAAACACAAGTTATAAAGTAGAGATGCTCCCGAACGTAGCTAGTATTGTTCTGAACTCAGAAAGAGCTATAAACAGAAAGTCAAACTACCAGATAGAAAAGTGTGAGGTGGTTAGCAGGCCTCCCAGAAGAAACCAACATCGTTCCCTCTCCCTAAATCTGCAGTTCACAGCCTCAGTGATAATTGATAATATCAAATACTGCTAAAGGGTAAGGGGGCAAAGGGTGATGTTTGTATCCTACTGACAGGGCCACAAATTGTGGCGACCCTTTAGGAAGACAGTGTGACACCCTGTGAAGCTGCCGTGCATGCCTGTGACCCAGATTTTATTTTTAGATCACCTTACACCTGAGTCCCATCCTCTTTCCCTACCTGCCCCAATTAATCACTAATCCACCTTCTGCCTCTATGGATTTACCTTGTCTAGACATTTCATATAAATGGAGCTATGTGCCTTTCGTGTCTGGCTTACTGCCCTTAGCATGACCTTTGCGGTTCATCTCTGCTATAGTACCTATATCACGTCTTTTCTTTTCTGCTAACTGACATATTTATTCCTCACTTGATGAGCATTTGAGTTGTTTCTGCTTTGGCACCATTATGAATATGTCTGTCGGTGTCTGCCCCAGGCACAAAGTTGCTGGCTCCCATGGTAACACTATACCCAGCTGTCTTCCAAAAACAGTTGAGCCACTTAAACTCCATTTAGCTATGCAGGTGGCTACCAATTTTCCTGCACAATTGCCAAGCACATAGTCTATGCTTTTGATTTTGAGCATCCCAGTGGATATGAAAGTATTTTATTGTTTTGATTTGCATTTCTCTAATGGCTAACTATATCCAGCCTCTATGGGATGACTGGTCCTCTGTATATATGGAAGTATATCATAGTTTTGATTTGCGTTTCTCTGAGTAACCTTATCTAGCCTCTCTGAGATGGTGGGTCCTCTGTATATCTTTTTGGTTTTGTGCCTACACAGATCCTTAACCTTGTTTTCAATTGGATTGGGTTTTATAAGTCTTAAAAAAATTACTCTTTTGTTCTGCTTTTTGGTTTTTTGACACAAGGTTTCTCTGTCATCCTGGCTATTCTAGAACTCTCTCTCTGTAGACCAGGCTGGCTTTAAACTAACAGAGATCTGCCTGCGTCTTGCCTCCTGAGTGCTGGGATAAAAGGCATGCACCATCACTGCCTGGCTTTAAAAAATATTTTTAATGCTATCTCTTTGTTATATCATTTGGAAATATTTCCTCACATTCTGGGTGCTCAGGTTTTTTAATTTTTAGACAGCAACCTCCCTCCCCACTTTTTATTTTGAGACAGTCTCACTATGCAGTAGTGGCCAGTCTGGAACCCAATATATAGATCAGACTGGATTCAACACTCAAGAGGTCAGCCAGCCTGTGCTGAAATTAAAAGCATGCACAGCCGTGCCCAACTTAAGCATCATTCTTAATATCATTTTCTCTGATATATATATATATATTTAGTACATCAAATATTACATAATTTTTGTTAAAACTAGAATGAGATACCATGGCACGAGGATTGCAGGTCAGCCTGGAGTTCTATCACAAAGAGCAGAGAATTGGGACATGGTGAGGAGGGACTGGCCCAAGGGAAGGTTGAACACTATGGTGGGCAGATTGGCATGTTTGGGTGTTGAAATGATGGCACTCACAATATGGATGAAGGGGCAGATGCTGAAGGAGAAAGGAAGCTCAGCCAGAACTCGAGGGAGGGTCTGCTCTCGGAGGGAGGGTCTGCTCTCAGAGGGAGGGTCAGACACTTATAGGAAGGAAGACAACAGGAGTGGACCTGAATCCATTACAGATCTGGAGACACCGTGTGTAGCCTTGGCTCTGCAGTGAGGTGAGGCTGCTGGCAGAACACTGGGAGGGACGTGAAGCACAAAGCACCTGAACCTGGTAGAGATGGCAGGACAAAGGAAGGTGCTGGACTTGGGCAGGGACTTGTGACAGCGGGGAGGTGGCTGGGGATGTGTCCAAAGAGATAATGGCAGCTGAGGTAGGCAACCAAGCTGGTAGAGGGTACCAGCTACTCGAAGGTAAGTTGCTAGAAATGAAGGCTTCAGCTCTTGTGGTTTCTGATGCTGATGTGTTCAGAACCAGGCAGGAGGAGGGTCACTGGTCAAAGGAGTCAGCCTGGATTGGTCACAGTACACCAATGGAGGAATGTGAGCTCATGGCATGTGAGCAGGAAAGACAGGACCGAGAGGCAGCAGCGGGGTCCACCAGAGCAGATAGCATGGGCTATGAAGCTCAAGTGTTTCCCACAAAGCATTGTCAGTCATGGCCTGGGTGTGCCAGCAAAGAGGAAGCAAAGGGGCATCTCCTGGCAGTGCACAGACCTGAGACCACTCGGGAGTTTCTGAGGGCTTCCCTTGGTTTGAACAGGTATGGTTCTGGAGGATGTCTAGAAGTGGGGTGGGAGGTGGGTGTAGTGCTTGGGTCGGTTGGTATGAGAGCAACCCAGCTGGGCTGCTGGGGTGTGGGTAGGAGGCCAGTAGCATCTTTTAGTGGTGACCAAGTGAGGAGGGAATGGCACACTTCCACCATCCTGGCTTTTCCTATTTGTTTCCAAGACAAGGTCTTTCTGTGTAACCTAGGTTTACCACAAATTCACAGTCCTGCTTCAGGCATAGACCATCACACCCAGCAGTTGTACTGCAGTGTGGTAGGAATGTAAGAGTTTGTGCCTTAGCAGAGATCTCGTAGGCTATCGTCTCACTGAGTCTGGCTCCATTACCACCTTACATGAAACCAAGATCAGCATTAGTTCTTGTGGCCATGCTGTATGCCCTTTCTGTGATTCTGAGACCTAACTTCTGCTCTCTCCTGCGCCAGGGTTCGAGGCCCACAGTGATGGCAGTGAAGGAAGAAACCTCCCTCCTTCCTCCCTATCATATCTACAAAGACTTCTGGAGGCACTGGTGGAAGAATCTAGAAGCTCTGCCCCCAGTTGCTCCAAGACCAGAGGCCAGGGTATTATTCCAGAGATCGTAGACAGCCAGGAAGGATGGGAGCATCCTGCTCAGAGCAAGTTCAGTGTGGAGGCCTTGGCAAGACCACCTCAGATGCAAGCTGCTTCTCCAAGGTCAGGGCCCGGAGCAGGTGCAGATGGCATTTCTCTAGAGCAGTTTCAGGCAGCCCAAGAACCCGTTGTACCTCCTGCTCCATTTCTAGAAGCCAGAGATCAGCCAGCACCTATTCAAGATGCCTTGGAGAGTCTAGCTCAGCTTCCAGGAGGTTGTGCACCTGGAAGTCATGTTAGAGAGGTGCCCAGAGACTGAGCCTTTTGACTTCTGCCAGCAAGTGGGGAGGGTACACTCTGCCCAGAGAAGCTAGGTCTTCTAGTCCTTGGCCCCTCTGGGCATCATCCCTGTCTTCTATCTCCTGCACTGGCCACTCTTGGAGGCCCAGGCCACCTCCTTGGTCTCTTTCTCTACCACATCCCCCACACCCTGCAGAGTTCCTAGGGATAGAGAGGTCCCCAAAGTCTGTTTGTTCTTGACTTGAACTCTAGTCCTGAAAGATGCTAGACATGGATACAGGATTCAGGGAGTGGTGGGCATGAGCAAGGTCCCAGCCCCTGAAGGGCCTCTGGGAATTCTACAGTTGAGGATTAGCCCCCAGCATGGACTCAAGTGTTGCCTTGATCATGGTCTCAGTGGGAAGCCCTGTGATGGGAACCATGAATATCCTCCTGTCCTTTATGCCTGACTCTAAGGATGCTCTGAAACATCCAACCCTGGTCTCCAGGGGGCAGTGTCCAATTTGTTCTCGTGCTAAACTGGACCAGCAAGAGGGAACTCCTTACCAGATCTGCATGTTGGAAGCCTTGGCAAGACCACCAGTCTCTGGACAGCAGACTTGAACCTTAATCCCACATCAGATCGCTGTTTTTGCTGATTTGCCCACAAGGTGCTCAGTAGAAGATGCTGGAGCGGGGTGTTACAGCACTTGTTGTCCTTGAGTCATGCCCCCCTCCTCCTTAGTCTCCCATGAGGTTTCTTCTGAGAACAAAGTGTGTAGGTACTAGGGTCTGGGCCAGGAGCCCTTCATTCTCCAGGAGACTGCTGGGAGTTCAGGGAAGCCCTCCTTGGGATGGGAGGGGAACTAGGACTCTGAACTAGTGGGGGAAGGGAACCTCATCCATATGGGAGAAGGCAGAAATAAAGTTGGGTGTTGGCTTCATGCAATGTGTTATGCTGATTGTCTATGTACAAGGGTCTTTAGCTGGGCGATAGTGGCACATGCCTTTAATCCCAACACTCCGGAGGCAGAGGCAGGTGGCTCTGAGTTTGAGGCCAGCCTGGTTTACATAGTGAGTTCCAGGACAGCCAGGGCTACACAGAGAAACCCTGTCTCGAACTGCTTCTCTCAAAAAAAAAAAAAAATATCCTAAGGGTCTTTCACCCAGTTGCCCATGAGAGCTCCCAGGAAGTCACACTCCACTCTCGAGGGTTAGCCTTCTGGAAGCATACAGACTGGCTCAAGGTGATAGGGACGTAGAAGAGACAAAGAGCAGTGTGGTGTCCTGAGGGTTGGCCTTTGCCATCTTCCTAGAGAAGTCACATGCTGAGATTGCCTCAGGGGCCATGAAGACTCTGCAGCCTATGTCCTCAGTCTAGCTTAGGCTTCAGAACGGAGTTTGGTTCCTGAGGTTGAATCAGAGGACCAGTACTGGGTATCAGCCAGGAAAGGATCATGCCAGGGGACGCTGTCCCTTTTCTTGATCTTGGATATAGAAGGTGGTGGTGTCTGGCTTTGTTAGTAAATTGGGGCCCTGGCAGTGTTCATTAGAAGGGCAATAGCCCCAGTAGGAAATGACAGAAGCATCAAAAGTAGGGCTGCCTTGAGACATCTGAGGGTCCAAACCAGGCAAATGGCACAGGGCTAGGGTTTCCAGGGGCCCTACCAGACCAGAGGATCTACTCTAGACTCTGAGACCCCAACCAAGGCTATCATGAGCCTTTCTAAGTTGTAGCTCTTGATCTCCAAATCCAGTTCAGAAGATTGGGTTGAGTGAAACTGGTGGCTCTTCTATTTGGGGACTGGCCAGGGACAAAGTTGTCCTCTTGCATTCTCCCTAAGGAAGCCACATGTCCCTGTGAGATCCTGGTCTCCATGCCAGCTCTGAGCAATGGGATGTTCCACAAGTTTCATTTTGCAGAGTGCCTGATGGTCCAGGCCTTGAAGCTCATCAGCCTGGAGGCTAATCAGAGTAGCTTAGCCACGCCCCCCATAACACAGATATGCAGTGTTGCTCACCACTGAATTCATTTATTCAACAGGCACTTAGAATGCCCACTAGTTGCCAGGCAGGCTCTGTTATGGGCATCAGGGATACCCTGGTGGACAAGGTATAGAGAGGGATGGATAATAACTTGCCTATAGGTAGGCATTTTGAATTGATCAATGACAGGGATTGGGGAACACTTGCAGGATGTTGGTTAGGATGAGCCCCTATAAGAATGGATGCACAGGCCTGTGGTTACCTATGAAAATGCTAGGGTAGAGCCACCAGTGCAAAGGTACTGGGGCAGGAAGAAATAAGCATATTAAGTAGGGTCAGGCAGGCAGGAATAGACCAGACAGAGATGGGGTCAGTGTTTTAAGAACAGCCTGGAGTAACAAAATGTAACTTAAGGCATAAGAAGGCATTCTTAATGGAAAAAGGTTGGAAGCAAAGAGACTTGGCCATCTACCTAGGTTCCCATGGCCAGCTGGGTACAGTCATCTTGTCCTTCTTTGAAGAAAGACGTCACTTACATGCAAAATCACTTTTCTCCTATAATCTATCTTTCCAAGACTATCACTGTGGGGCACTGTAGGCCTGAGCGTATTTATGTATCCACCATCCCTCATGAACCCACAGCCATGGCCAGTATCCGCAACAAGGAGAAGATACCCATCTGATGAAGGTGGGGGTATGATTCCACAAATCCTTGGACCACAGCTCAGTGTGAAAGTATACTCAGAGTTTGAAAAGTGAGCCTGGCCTACCGAGGAAGGGCAGGTCTCTGAACAAAGCCCTGGAAAGAATTGGTGGCATGCAGCCTGGGGAATTCCCTGGGGAGGGGACAAACTCTTACTGCCCACCTAGCTGCAGGGTGGAAGAGCATCTTTCCTTGATTGTGGCCATCTTGGGCTGATGCCTGACTGGTCAGTAAGTGCCCAGCATGGCTTGATACTTGGGTAGACTTAGATTTACCCCTTCAGGGAAGAAGCAGATGGATGTTCATCAGTGGGACTGGGGTAAGGTGAGGTTAAGGGTAACCCATGATTGCTCTTCCTGCAGGGTCCTGAAGACCTGGCCCTTTGAGGATAATGGGTCATTAAACCTCCCGTCTGATGTTGGTAGCTGTCTGGGAAGTCTTCTCTCAGTTTGAGTGTGACTGGAGGTTGTGAAAAGGCAGTTCATGTCTCTTTGGGACTAGCAGGAATTGCCTCAGTGACGATTTCCCAAGCTCCCGTGGCTACCTTCAGTCCTTTCTCTGTGAAGGGGCTGCCAGGACCTCTTCATCCCTTGTGGTCATGGGCTCAAGCCCAGTCCAGCATGACGGGAAGGGTGTCTCTGTAAGACCTATCTCAAGATTGCAGTCTAAAAGGGGCAGGTGAAGCAGGCTGTCCTTTCTGAACCTGGCCTACATGTCACCACCCTGTCTGGTTGTGGCAATCCCGCATAACTGGAGAGCTGGGTGTCAGGGCAGCCTGAGATGAGAGGCATTGCTCAAAGCGCCCACGAGTCTGGGCATGGTGGTCTGTCTGAGCCTGAGTTGGAGCACAGAGGTCGCATGCTAGCTCTCACAGTGGTGGTCATGAGGAGTGAAGGTCCAAGAGACTCACCTGAGATGGGGTTGGGAGCAGATTGCTGTAGTTGATTGTTTTTTACTCTTTGCTCTGGGAGGGGGGGGTGCATCACCCAGCCCCCAAATAAATCACATGGAGTCTTATTCTGACTTATGAATGCCTGGCCTTAGCTTGGCTTGTTTCTTGCCAGCTTTTCTTAAATTATCCCATCTATCTTTTGCCTCTGGGCTTTTATCTCCCTCTATTTCTGTATACTTTATTTTTTTAGTTCCTTCTCTGTGACTTGCTGTTTAGATGGGTGACTGGCCCCTGGAAACTTCCTCTCCTCTTTCTCATTCCTTGTTCCTTTTCTCCCCAGATTCTCCTCCTATTTATTCTGTTTGCAGCCCTGCCTATCTTTTCTCCTGCCTTGTTATTGGCCATTCAGCTCTTTATTAGACCAACCAGGTATTTTAGAAAGGCTAAGTAACACAGCTTCACAGAGTTAAACAAACGCAACATAAAAGAATGCAACACATCTTTACATCATTAATATTCTACAGCATAAACAAATGTGACATATCGTTAGCTAATATTCTACAACAGACTCCACTTTCAGGGAGTGCCCTTCAGAATGGAGAGCTGTAAATACAAACCTGGCTGCTCTTTCCACACAAGGGAATCACAAGGCCTTGGAGAAACCCCCTGGAGGCTAGGCGTTGGGGAGGACCTAGTTCAAAGTTGGTCTTTTTTTTTTTTAATTCTTATGTGTTTGAGTGTTTTTACCTGCATGTATTTATATGTATCATGTGTGTTCCTAGTGCCTGTGCAGGTCAGGTGAGGTTGTTTGATACCCTGGATCCAGAACTACAGGCAGTTATGAGCTGACATGCTTGGAGCTAAAAGCTGTCCACTGCAAGAGCAACAAGTGCTCTTAGCTGCTGAATTAACTCTATCGCTGGCGCTCGGAGTTTTTTCTTACCCTAGTTCTCTTCCCACTGTCACCCTAGAGAGGCTGCACAAGTGACTGGAGCAGTCAAGGCCACTTCCTTTCTACATCATAACCACCAGCACCAGCTTTTTCTGAGCTATGGAAAGGAAAGGTCTCATCTCTGACCTAAGTCTCCTCATGTTCCATTGGTCAAGAGACTCCTCTCCAAACCTACACCTTTGCTTTGAGTCTAAGACGTTTTCCCTCTTTTTCTTTTCTTTTTATTTTTTTGTGTTTTGATACAGGGTTTCTCTGTGTAACAGCCCTAGCTGTCCTGGAACTCACTCTGTAGACCAGGCTGGCCTCGAACTCCTGCCTCTGCCTGCACCACCAATGCCTGCCGCTACCGCTTTCCCTCTTTAAGATTTATTTTAAAGTGTGGGTCTCTGTGTGGGTATGTGCACGTGAGTACAGGTACTGGTGGGGGCCAGATGCATGTAATCCCTTGGAGCTGGAGCTAGTTTTGAGCTCTTGCTGTGGTTGCTGGAACCGAACTCAAGTTCTTTGCAAGAGGCAATCTTAACCGCTGAGCCATCTCTCCAGCTGCCCCCTCCCCTTTAGTTCCTTTGTCTTTAGTAGGGGGAAACTGAGGCAGTAACAGGGCGGTTGCAGTCCACCCATCACTTCCCACCAGGAGTTAGCTTTTTTGGTGTCTCTGGGACCTGCGAGGACGCCTGTCCCGAGTCTCTGCACTCAGACAGCAGCAGAGGGCGCTCGCAACACAGAGACGCACTCCTTGCACATCGCTGTCCGACCGAGTGGCGTCTCAGTGGGGAAGCATTGGAAAAGAGAGTTCGGAACTCTCTCCTCGCTCCGGTCCGGCCCCTAAGGTTCTCAGTTGCTGGGATGTGGCTCAATTGCTAGATGGAGATGTGGCTTATTATGCCTGAGCACCCCACACTCCCTTGCACGCTTCTCTGAGCTGTTGAGCTGCTGCAGGCAACATGAGCGCTCTCGCCTACCACCGCCGATCTGGGTGCTCTGTACCAGACACGCAGACAGAAGGCAAATGGACCCTTGGGACTGACCAAGGTCTCAGCTCCCAGCACGCACCGATCCTCTTCTATAAGTATCCTTCCCAGAACCTCCAAGACCCCAAACACCTGGCTTCCGGACTTGGCCTGCGGCGGTGGGGAGGAGACAGGAGCTGGGGACTGGGTGAGTAAAGGGTGAGTGTCGCAGGTCCACTTTTCCACAAAGCGCACCTTCCACCCACCCTCGGTCGGAGCTCCCGCTCCGCCTTCTTCCCTCCTCCAGCTCCCGCCCCCAGTCTCCTCCCTCCTCCCCGCCGTGCTGGCTCTTCTCCCCACGTCCCTGCGCGGCGGGCTGACTGCAGGCGCGGCACCGGGAGACAGAGCGCCTTTTCCGAGAACCGGCTGCGCTTCCATAGTCGGCTCTGTGCGTCCTGCAGTTGTACCGCGCGAAGGCGCGACTTTCCTCCGGTCCCGGGACGGTAGTGGTACAACTTGGAAAACTTCTCTGGGGCGGACTGCAGGGACGCCGGGCATCGGTGGAAGAGGATGTAGGAGATCGATGGCTGGTCCTGAGTGTCCCCGGACCTCCTAGGCCGCTTGCGGTCAGGTTATGGGGCTCCAGAGCCGTCCGCACTGCCGGGGGGACAACCTCCTCCTGTAGCGGAGCCAGAGTGGCGCTGTCTCTCGTGGACCGTGGGTTTGGCCAGCAGCGATCCCTCTGGACGTGTCCGGCCTCGCCATGGACCACCAAGAGCCCTACTCGGTGCAAGCCACCGCTGCCATCGCGTCAGCCATCACCTTCCTCATCCTGTTCACCATTTTCGGCAACGCACTGGTCATTCTGGCTGTGTTGACCAGCCGCTCACTCCGTGCACCACAAAACCTGTTTCTGGTGTCACTGGCAGCCGCGGACATCCTAGTGGCCACCCTTATCATCCCTTTCTCTCTGGCCAACGAGCTACTAGGCTACTGGTACTTCTGGCGCACATGGTGTGAGGTCTACCTGGCGCTAGATGTGCTCTTCTGTACCTCCTCCATCGTGCACCTGTGTGCCATCAGTCTGGACCGGTACTGGGCAGTGAGCCGAGCACTGGAGTACAACTCCAAACGCACCCCGCGCCGCATCAAATGCATCATCCTCACTGTGTGGCTCATTGCAGCCGTCATTTCCCTGCCGCCCCTCATCTACAAGGGCGATCAGCGCCCGGAGCCTCACGGACTCCCTCAGTGTGAGCTCAACCAAGAGGCCTGGTACATCTTGGCTTCCAGCATCGGATCTTTCTTTGCTCCCTGCCTCATCATGATCCTCGTCTACCTGCGAATCTATGTAATTGCCAAACGCAGCCACTGCCGAGGTCTCAGGGCCAAGAGGGACTCTGGGGAGGGTGAGTCCAAGCAGCCCCGTACTGTCGCTGGGGGAGCTCCAACCTCAGCTAAGGTGCCAGTCCTGGCCTCTCCTCTGTCTTCTGTGGGTGAAGCCAATGGACACTCCAAACCTCTAAGGGAGAAGGAGGAGGGGGAGACCCCTGAAGATCCTGAGTCCAGGCCTTTGCCACCTAGCTGGTCTGCCCTTCCCAGATCAGGCCAGGGCCAGAAGAAGGGCATTGGTGGGGCAACGGCAGAGGAGGCAGCTGAAGAGGAGGATGAAGAGGAGGTGGAAGAGTGTGAACCCCAAACACTGCCAGCATCTCCTGCCTCGGTATGCAGCCCACCCTTGCAGCAGCCTCAGGCTTCCCGGGTGTTGGCCACACTCCGTGGCCAGGTGCTTCTGGGCAGGACTGTGGGTGCTGCCAGTGGGCAGTGGTGGCGACGACGGGCACAGCTGAGCCGGGAGAAGAGGTTCACCTTTGTGTTGGCAGTGGTCATTGGCGTTTTTGTTGTCTGCTGGTTTCCTTTCTTCTTCAGCTATAGTCTGGGGGCCATCTGCCCACAGCACTGCAAGGTACCGCATGGCCTCTTCCAGTTCTTCTTCTGGATTGGCTACTGCAACAGCTCTCTGAACCCTGTCATCTATACCATCTTCAACCAGGACTTCCGACGTGCCTTTCGAAGGATCCTTTGCCGGCAGTGGACCCAGACTGCCTGGTGAGCCTGCCAGCTCGCTGCCTCCGCCCAGGGTTGGTGCCAGGACCACCTGATGGTTGTCCCCCACCTATGTGGCCATTTCCCTGGGGCCCACCTGCAGACCTCATCCTCAGACACCCCCCAAAGGGGAAAGGACAAAAGTGCCATTCCCAGGGGCCCATTTGAAACCTTCCCTTGCTGACTGTACTGTGGGGTAGCTCTTCTCTACTTCCCTGAGCAAGCTTGGATCTTCCGGAATGTAGCAGAGGCCAGACTGGATCGGAGTACCTCCCCTCACCTTCCCCACCCCGACCCCAGCTACCTGTAAGCCAACAGGTCAGGCTTCCCTTTCCTGGAGAACCCTGTGCCTTGGCAGGCCACTCACTTGTGGTGTTTTGTTTTTCTTGGATGTGGGGTTTTTTTTTGTTTTGTTTTATATTTTGAGAGAGGATCTTGAATGTATCCCAAGTCAGCCTGGCTTGCAATGCAGCCTGAGGATGATCTTCAAATTCTGATCCTCCTGCCCTCTTCTCCCTAGTGCTAGGATTACAGGTGTTCACCATCGTGTCTGGTTTATGAGATGCTGGGGAATTAATTCAGGGCTTTGAGCATGCTAGGCAAGCCGTCAACCAATTGAGTTACATCCCCAGCCTTGATTCTTCCCCAGGCCTCTCAAAGAGCAGGAAGCCAGTCTTCTACATTTCCCAGGAGGACTTACAGCTGAGAAAGAGGACGACATGAGGGTGATCCACTCACACAGAGCACCTGTGATTCCCATTGGCTACTGGGATGGGCTGCTATGGGCTAGTATTGTTTTTTAGATTTGTGGCTCCTTTAAGGTTAAAACCTTGGATTGGTTTTCTCACCCAGCATCCCTGTGAGAAGCAAGTGGGTATGAGGCTGTCTAATTGGGGAGGTCTGGAGGCCTGGCCTGGCCTCAATAGGAGCTCCGATCACTGGCATTCACCCTTGCAAAGAGCAGAACGACAATTGCTTGCCGCCTACTTGCAGAAGGGAGATGAAAGGTTTTGCAGAGAGCTTTGAGCTCCATGGGGGAAAGAGCTAGAGAGCCAGCGAATGTGATTATCCGGTGATATAAAAATCCCCTTCTATGTGTTTACCACCAGGAGCCTTCCTGTAGATCTTTGTTCTGCACTTGGGGTGTGTGTATTCCTGCCCCAAACTGGAAGTGGGTTGAGGTGTCCGAGTCACTTTCAGATTCCAGAATTTCTTTGAGAAAGCATTCTTGTACCCGAAAAGGTTTGAGTTATTATGCTGGTGACAGTTTCTCCATCTGTTACCTGTAACACCAACAGAGCCTGCAGCGGCTTGGCCCCAACCCCATTAGGGGATAAGTCCTTTGTCATCAAGCAGGCAAATCGTTTCCCTAAGCTAAAAATATGCACATCAAGGAAACAGTCTGAAGAGAGATCCTCAGGTGGGGTGTTGGGGCTGGAGCAGGCAGCCAGAGCCCTGCTGACTCTGGAAGAGCCACCTGCTCCAGGGTCCAGAAGACTCTGTGTGCCCACCCCATGTGGAACCTTTTAAGGCCTAACTAATGCCACCCCAGCCCAGAAAGATGCCTTGCCAGCTGTTCAGAACCCTCAAAGTGAAATGGGCAAGCACTGGGGTGCCACTACCTCCTGACTGTCTTTTCAGAGTGACTGGGCATCTACAAGGGATGGGGCTGCTCTGCCTCTATGGGCAGCCTGACGTCTGCTTTGGGCAGTAGAACTCTTGGCCTCAGGGAAGGGTGGCTTGAGCCACACAGCCTATTAGCCCAAGATGGATTTCTCTGATTTGGAAGGTACTCAAGGAGTTTTCTCTGGTAGAGACAATGGTGGGTACCAAATAGAATCCCTACTGGAGAGGACGACTGTCTAGTTGTGAGGCCAGGACATTGATATGGGGTGTAGCTGAGGGGCTGACTTGTAACCATCTGCTGTCTGATCAAGTTTGTGTATGCTGTGGGACCCAAGCCCCCCTGTTTTGACATGCAGGTATTTCTAAGACTCTGAGCTATTTTATCAATAAAGGCTATTTTGTAATAAGCAAGCTGAGTTCTGTCTAAGGGCTGATGGGACCTCCCTTGAGTGTCAGCCTGATGAGCCCAGGCTCCCTCCCAGGGCTGGCTCTCCTCTCTGCCCCACCTGTCTGCCTTCTCCATCCTTACAGCATTTGTTCTCAGCACCAGCCAATGAGATGGACTGACCTGCTAGGGGAAGAAGAGCGGCTCCCCCGAGGAGGGGGCAGTTGGGCTGGGTTGGAACTTGGAGATAGGAAGGTGTTTGAAGCAGGGGAAGGCCACATACAGAGTTGATGGCATCTGGGAGGTAGCTCCGAGCTCCTCTGCTATGTGGTCATGAGCAGTAAAGTGCTGCTGCTAGCAGAGGCAGAGGCAAGCAGGCCGCTGTAGAAGGGGATACACACAGCAGCCGTTTGGCTAGGGCCGGGTGAGTGGAAGAAAATGGCTTTGCTTCAGCTCTATCTGAAGGAACACTCTGCTCTCCAAGCCAGGAGGCCTGGTGAAGTGCGTGAAGTCCCAAGATGTCCTATGCATGAGAAAAGGAACTAGCTGTGCTTGGTGCTTCAGAGAGGGTAGAAGAGGCAGCCTCTGGGGCTCCAAGCAGGGTCTACCAGGTTCTGTGAGCAAGGGAAGAGGCAGTAGGCTAGGGGCTGGAGGTCATGGGCAGGAGGAAGGCTCCTGGCAGATCCTAGTTGGGGAGGACAGAGGGAGGAGCAGTGCTTCAGGGTCCAGGGATTCTCTACTCCCACGTTGCCTCAGAATCTACACTTTCACCATCTTCATGACTTTCTTTGGGCCCATTCATTTGCTTGGGACAATCACCAGAAATGCCAGTGTGCCTGGAGTCATCAGGGGACATGGGATTTGCTGCTATTCCATCCTGCTCCCAGCTCCTCCCCAGCAGGCAACCAGCACCAACGACTCCAGGGCCTCGTACAGGCACTTGTTCACCTCATCCCCAGGGAAATAAAACTCAGAAAGGTGCAGTGACAACAAGGTCTCTCACGCTCATGCTCTCTCCATAGGACTACATCTTTCTGTCACTTGACTGGCCACAAGGGCCCGAGAGTAGATGCCTACTGATCTCTGGGAATGGAGGCACCTTCTGTTGAGGACTCAACAGTTCTACTGAAAGCTGATTTAAATTCTATTGTCTCATTTAACCCACATACTCTTGCTACGTGTGGTCATTTTACCCAAGGTCACCCAAAACCTGGAACCAGACAGCTGAAGAATTTACTCTCATGACAGTTTTCTTGTGTTAGCTGTGTGGAGATTCTGAGGCTGGGAGCTAGTTGGATTTAGTAGGCGGCAGTGCTAGGATCGGTTGTTCATGTCTGCCACTGACACCAAATACCTCAGGCTTTCGCTTCTGACCACTGGCTAACTGCTCTGTTTTAGTCCTGAGGGCCCAGAGAGGGAAGTTCACTTGCCTCAGGTGGCATCTCATAGACACATATGGTGGCAAAGAGCTGGATCCAGAATCCAGGTTGCCCAGAATATCAAAATTCCTTTAAAAAGAAAAGTATATGGGTGTCTTGCCTGCATGCGTGTCTGTGCACTGCATACGTGCCTGGTGTTGCATGTCTATGCACTGTATACATGCCTGGTGCTATGCTACATGTCTGTGCACTGTATACATGTCTGGTGCCCATGGAGGTCAGAAGAAACATTGTCACTCTGGAGCTGGAGTTACAGATATTTTATTTTATTTTTAGTTGCTATGTGGGTGCAAGGAATCAAACCTGGGTTCTCTGCAGGAACAAGTGCTCTCAATCACTGGGCCAGCTCAGTGATTGCAAGCCCAGTACTGCCACTTCTTAGTGAAGGAATTGCTACACTTGAAGAGTCAGGGAGTAATAGGCCCATGTTCAGGAAAGGTCTGTTGGCAACCTGCCGTCTACCAGGTCCTGAGCCAGGCACAACTCATTTTGTTACCTTGGTTCTCAGGACTCACCAGGCCCACACAGCTGAGAGGGGGTTGGGGTGGAGTCAGTTCCAGCCCTGGCTGTCCATCTCTCTCCCTTTCCTTTATATCCCATTCCTGAGCTCTCTGAGCCTATCTGAAGACTACTAGGTTGGGAACGAGGTGTGGAAATGGGGGAGAAAGTCTTGTAAATGAGGTGGAGGCATGGGTGGTGGCCAGAGTGCCAGCAAGGGGCATCTCTGGTAGAGGTAAGCTGGGAACATGGACCTTCAGAAGAACCCTTTCCATGACAGAGGGGTGGCTCCACCCCAGAAGACAATTAAAGGAGCAGGCTCCCTTTCAGCTGCCCCTGCTCTGTGAGAATGTATTTCCAGCACACAGGGATTCCCCACCCCCACTCCTCGGGAGGGCCTTAGAGTCAGTCCATGCTCTTGAGAATTCCTATTTAGAGCACCCTAGACTACCTGCTCAGGACAGAAGGCACTGGAAACAAGGGAGCTCTTGTGGGTAATCAGGCCCAAGCCCCTCCCCAAGCCCTGTATGGCCTCCATTGTGTGTGTGTGTGTGTGTGTGTGTGTGTGTGTGTGTGTGTGTATACACAGAAAGTCACCTGAGGACCGGCCTGTAAGTGGGCCAGCTGCTGACTGGGAGGAGTCTCTGCCCAGCTAGAGCTGGTATAGGACAACCTTTGGCCACAGGACCTGGTCACTGTGGGAGGCAGGGCTGGCATAGGGCTTGTGTTTCCAGGATTTGATTTCTACCTCTGCCATAGTGCTGTGCTTCTTTGAGAAAGGCGTCATCCTTCTCTGAGCTTCCACGTCTTTGTCTGCCCATGAAGGATTGCCCCTCTGGCCCCACAGTTCTTCTGCCTGTGGCTTCCTCTCTGCTCGCCTCCTCCCAACTCCCTAGAAGGTCCAGTCATAGTGATTCCTCAGATTAATCAGTTGTGTTAATCATTTGTTCAGGGCTTGGATTCTGGAAGGATCGGGCTGTTGGCCTTGCTTTTGTGCCCCCACCCCCCCCCCAAAAAAAACTGAGCACCAAGTCTTGAGCCGCAGATCTGTTTGCCGTCCTCTGAAGTACGCAGCAGTGACAGAAACAAAGACAGCTCTGAGCTGTTGGGGTCCGGGACATAACACACTTTGCCTGAGATGGCGTTATTATTATCCCTGTGTTGTGGGTGTGCTAACTGAGGTAGAAGAAGGACTTGCTGATGTCAACCAGAGTCGAGACAGGGACTCCCGCAACCTATGACCCCAGCCTCACTGTCCTCAGCAGCCCCCAGAGCCTGTAAGGTCAGTCTGACATCCACCTCTGTGGTTTCGGGGTAGACCCTGCCTGTGGCGCTTCCATTAAAGGGGGAGCCCAGGCAGGGGTGCGAACTCCCACCCTCCAGTCTCTGCTCACTGTCAGCAGGGGAGGTGGGGCGCACTAGGCTAAAATTAGCTTCTGGGATTCTTTGTGCTCTGCATCCGTCCTTCTTCCATCCGTCTGGGGAAGGATGCTGTCAGGAGGCCAGCACTAGAAGGAGCCGGGTGTCAGCACGCACCCTCCCCAGCTTGTGGGCTCTGATCCTTTTCACACCCTGCCTAGGCTCTGGGCCAAAGGCTTCTGCCCTTGGCTTGGCCTTGTGGCCACCTATCGATTAGCAGTGATTTCCAGGGGAGAGACCCATCACTGTCTTCCCTCTGTCCCTTGGATTCTAGCTTCTCTGTTCTCATCTCCCTCCCTTCTCTTCCTTCTTTTCCTGACCCTTCTGTCTTTGAGGATTGCATCCTCCACTCAGCCTTCCTGTCTCCTCTGGGCTCTCTGACTTCTTCCTTTACCCAGAAGGATAGTTCTGGCTCTTCAGGGGCCCTGCAGGCTCCATGGACCCATGGTAGCTGTGAGGGAACCGGAACAGTTGAGAGACCAAAAGAGTGCTACTCTCCCTGGAAAGTTGGGGCTATTTCTGTCCTTTCTGCCTCCCTCTGGGGCTCTGGGCTCCAGAGTAGGCGGGGGAGGTCTGGAGCCAGGACTGGGTGTTAGGGGGCTCTTTGGTTTCCCTGATAAGGGGGTAGACCCCCTTTGGAGATAAGGGGTAGGTCTCTTCAATCTCAAAGCTTCAGGGTTTCATGGAATGAACACTCCCCCTTCAGCTCCCATGGGGACCTGAAGCCACTTCAAGAGGGGAAAGGGCTGAGCTATGACTAAGGGGACCCAGGTGTCCCTGTGTCCCTTTCCCAGCCCATCCCAGCTGCAGCTGTGAGGGAGGGAGCGTGAGAGGCTGGCTGGGCCTGCAACTTAGATTCCCTGGACAGTTGGGGGAAGGGAGGCAAGGGTTAAACTCAGCCTTCCTCCCAACACAGGGGTGGGGAGGTGGAGGGGGTAGGGGAGTAGAGGGGAAGGGAGTGGAGAGGGATGGAGGGGGATGGCCCAACATGGTCATAGGGTGCAGACTTTACTGGGCCCCTCCTAGAGTGTTGTCAGTCACCTAGGACACACCTGTTCCAGCTGGATCTCTTCTTTCCTCTGCTGGCCCCAGTGACTCAAGAATGCAGGGGTGCAGGACTATCAGCTTCAGAAAGGCTTCTTGGCTGTCTTCAAAGCCCTTGTGAAGCACAGAAGCAGGACTACCAAGTTTCTGGGTGACTTGGGGTAAATTTCTTCACCTCTCTGGGCTTCTCTCTTGACTGACAAAAGGCTAGGACTAGAACATACTTCAGATAACATCCTGGGGCTGCTTTAGGAGCCACAGGGAAAGGAGAGAAGGGAAAATTGGGTACAGGGGCCTGGCTACCTGTCTGGGCTTGACACTCTGTCTAAAGCAAGACCAAAGAGGGTGGGGGTGGGGGCAGACAGGAAGAGAGTTGAGACCTTGTAGGATGGAAACTTGAGTTAGAACTGCACTCCCTGGTCATATCACTGGGTTCACTCCAGCCTTGGCCCACAGAACAAGAAAGGCTATGTGGGTAACTAGCCACAGGGCTTAGCTCCCTCCCTTCATCTCCAGGGTAGACAGACACAGGACAGGCAGTGAGGAGGTAGGGGACCTGGAAACATTCCAGCAAACTGGAGACATCTTGGCACAGCCATCCTATGCTGGGGACTCTGGACTCTTGGGACGAATCTTGGTTGTAGAGCTTGTATTTTGTTTTCTGTTTGGTTTGCGTTCCCTACAGTTTTCCTCTGGAGATTCTGCTGTGAGATCCATCTGGTTGTGGCTGAGCTAGAAGCTGTGTTCATGGAGTTGAGAAGGAGTAGGGCAAGGACTAGCCACAGAGACCAGCTGGACCTAACAAGACTGGAAGAGAGGGGGTGTGGTTGAGGTTATTCTGGTGGCAACACGGACAGAAAACCAGGCTTTGACCATCAACTTGGCTCTGCAGCTTACCGTCTGTGCAGCCTCAGGCAAACTGCTAAATCTGTCTGAGTCTCAATTCCCTCATTAAAAATGGGATAGCCCTGGATACCTTCAGGTTGGCAAGGGAAGCTAAGATTTATATAGCAAAGACCTATAGGCTATACTTATAGTGCATAAAGGTACAAAGGGCAGAATCATCATGTTACTCTGGAACCCCAGATCCTTGGCAAGGTGAGTTGACAAAATCTTTTGCTCAGTAACCTGATAAAAGGAGGATGGATTCTGTGTCCTGGGAGATGACCCTTCCTGAATATGCCATCCGTCCATCTGTCTTCTCTAATCCTTGACTCTATGACTCCAAAGCCTCCCTGAAGGTTCTCAGGAAAATTCTAATGTGCTGTGTTAATGTGTTATGTCTCTGCACCCTACCTCATGCCAGGCCCATGACAGACATCACTAATAGATTCCAGAACTCTCTCTGAGAATACAGTCAATGCTGCAGGAAGATCCAGGCAGACCTCTTGCAAGTGATGGTTGGAGTGAAAGATAAAACTGATTTCTTCCTGAGTTCTGTGGGGAATCCCAGCCTCATCCCACGGGAATTGGGGAAAGGGTTGTTCATTGTGGTGTGAACAAGCCATTTGGAGCAGTGGAGAGGATTGGCTTTTAGGATCCCTATATTGCTGCAGCAGCAAGGGTCTACCGGAGACCAGCAGAGGAAGCAGAGGAGAGGTCTGAAGCAGAAGCCCAGGGTGGAGCAGGCAGTCTAGGGAAAGGCAGGCATCCCAGGACAGAGCAGGTGGCATGGTGGGCACTAATGAGGGTTAGGCTCTTGAGTCTGCAGCCCAAGACCTGGGCTAGAGGAAGGGAAATCCTCAGGGATCCCATTCTCTCGGGAAGCTAGACACAAGGGAAGGATGGCTGCAGAGGCACCATGTCTCATGTTGAATCAGTTTCTGGTAGTCTGACCATTTGCTTCCAGGTGAGGGTTGCTCCCTGGGTTCCAAAAGGGGAATCCTAGCTCCCAATTTCCTTCTCTACCTGGCGCTCCCTAGCCATGACCAATCCTGAAAGTCTCATCCTCAAAATCTAGTGTCCCTATCAGTGTGCCCCCAAGATATTTGTACATTTTATTTACCATGTACCCAAGAACTCATGTGACAGCGTGAGGAACGTCCCTGACCTCATCTTGTGGAGTGCCAAAATAGCCCTGGAAGTGTGGTGAGATGGAGAAAGCCATGTTTGTGCAACTTCCTCCCAGGGATGGGGAATAGTCAAAGTCTCCAGAGATAAACTTGAGCAAGAGCAGATGTTGTGTTTGCTGAGTGGGTCATGCAGAGGGTGAGCACCCAAGACCCTGCACCGTGGAGCTCATGCTGCCACAGTACACCTTGCAGTGTGGGGCTAGAAGAGTCTCGCCGGAGACCTCTGCTCTTCCGGTTCTCCTCTTGCCTGTTTGAATAGTCAGAAGTTGTAGTCACACAGACACCTGGGTCCTTTCCAGCCCGAGGGCTCCAGTGTACTCAGCTTGGTACTAGCCTTGCATCCCAACATCCCCTTGTACCCCAACAGTGAAGGGAACAAGTTTGTCACCAGTGCCAATGCTCTGGAGCTCTGAAGGATCAGTGGGCACATTTGGAGGGATGCAGGGCCCAGTGAGCCATGTGAGCTTAGGGCGGGAAGGGGAGCGGCTTGAAGATGGCAGGAGGGTTTGTTAATGGAGCTGGGGACATGCTAGCCAGACTCTGACTTAGTGTGGGTTTGCTCACATCATAAGCTCCCTCCTAGGAGCAGTGGATAGGACAGGGTGAGGCCCAGTGGCAGCTCAGCACCAAGCAGAGCTGACTAAAATTATGTTGGGATGTCAGGGGTTCCTGTATCCAGGAAGTGGGGAAGAATGTATTGGAGGGGGCTATTGAATGGGGCTACAGAGGCAGACAGGAAAAGGAGATGGGGGAGGAGAGTGTCCCTGCAAAGGCAGCCAGCAAACTTGTTTGTTTATTTTCTTCTCTGACCTGATATCTCTCAGGCTGTTGTTCTGTGGCCTAGTGCAAGTCATTGGACTTTGTGGGACCTTTGGTGTTCTCAGTCTGCCTACAGACACAGTCCCTGGGGGCTCTTCTGAGGCATATCCTTAGATAGCAAGAGAAGAGAATCCTTTAGGGAAGTCTAGGGGGACCTGGTTCAAAGACCATACCTTTGGTCCTTTGGCACCTTCTGGAGATGCCCAGAGTAGGGGGGGTTGGTGTTCAGGGACTTGGCTCAGGCTGCACGTACCCAGGTTTGACTTGACTCTGTACGGACTCGATCTGTTAGTGGCAGGGCCTCTGCCCGTAGCACCCTGGAGGAGTGGTCAGGCTGGTCAGTGGCAGTTGGCATTGACCTGTGGATGCCCAGCAGACTGCCATCATAGTACCCATGATGCTTTCCTCTTTTAGCTGCCCACTAGTGTCACTGGGAGAAGGGGCCAGAAATGCAAGATGCCTAGTGGTCATGCTGGGTACAAGTGCACCAGAGTCTTGTCCTGACCTCAGAAGACTCCAGCTGCCCTCACTGCTCCCTCAGGACCTCAGCTCTCCCAAGCCTAGCCTGAGGCCACCTGCAGCTGGGAAACCTCCTCCCACCATGTCCCCCTCTTCCTGACCTCTTCTCTCAGCCCTCAGAGAGCCTCTGCTGAGTGGAGACCTCCTGAAGGAAGGTCATGGCTTATCATGGCAGTGAGGACAGGTCCTTTCATCCACAGGCCAGTCCCCATTGTCTTGGGTTCTGTGACCACAGCTGGTCTGGAGATGTGAGAGAGTCCTTAGAGATGAGCAGGGCTTCTCCTTGTCACTCACAGCTACAGGGAGCATGAGGGGCCCAGGACTGAGGGGGACAAGCTGAGAGGCCTGTTGCCAGCTCCCTGTCTTTTCTCCTTTTCTTCTTCATTTTTAATAACATCTATTGGCAAACTCCCTAGGAGCCTCGTATTTCCGCAGCCCTGCCTTCCTAAACACAGTTTTAGCTTAGTAATCACTCTGTCTCTGTCTCTGTGTCTTCCTCTGTCTCTGTCTCTGTTTCTCTCTCCCTAGAGTGTTTAGAAGCCCCTGCCCAGCCTCTTTCCTCTTCCCACTAGGCCCCACCCTACCCTTGGCAGCTTTCCCGGGTTCTGAGGATAATTTTAGGGAGTCACAGGGGTCTGGGCCCCAATCCTTAAGAAAGCTCCCTAGGGATGAGCCTCCGGGTGTGAAGAGCTTCCCCTGGCCGTCACCCTGACGCCAGTCAAGCAGAGCTCTGGGTTCCAGGCATGGGGTTCAGGCCTGTGGCCTGCAGAACCTCATCCTTCCAGAGACTGGGATCCACTCACAGACATGACCTCCTGCTGAGGGCATGTCTGTTTCCTGCTGCATTCACCCTCCCCCATAGGCCTCAGCACTCCTTGGAGTTAGACATCTTACCACCCTTTGACCTGGCCACCCTGATGCCAGTGTCCTGGAGGTTTTTTTGTGTTATTGGTGTGGGAAACCAATAACCCAAAGGATGGAGACGAAAAGGGCATCTGTGGATTCCACGGCTCAGGCCTGGAGCTACCCAGGCTGGAAGGAAACTGGGAATCCCAAACCTTGACCTCCAAGCTCCCAAGCCCACACCCTCAAAAGACCCCAATGAGCAGAGCTCTGGCCCCACAATTACTCTGTTATATGCTCCCGATTCAGTTGAGTTGCAGTAGAAGTAATGGTCTCAAGGCACAGAACGGTACAGTGGCTGTAGATAGCCAGTGTGTGAAACAACTCAGCCTTTTTCCTTTTTACCCACAAGTGTGATCACTGACTCTTTGCCGTAGGTGCTTGAGGGGGAAGTTGAAGGCCAGCCTCTCTCTAGTCTTGCCCAGGACCAGCCTTAGCAGCCTTAGCCCTGGAAACCACTAGCTGGGGACTGAGGAGAGCAACAGAGTTGCACTCACTTTTTAGCTGGCTCTCTTTGTGACCTCAGAGAAGCTACCCAACTTCTCTGACTCTTGTACTAGGATTTGGGAAACAAGGTGGTTGCTGTATTTTTACCGTGAGGATCTCGGCAAGGGATATATTGAGATGCTCGGTGGAGAGATGTTTGCTATGGCTGGCTCGCTTGCCAGCCATGGGCAGGATGTGGAGAGACAACAAAGCTCAAAAGAGCAACTCCGGGGTGGAATCTGGGGTAGGGATGTTCTGACTAGGTGGAGGCAAGGTCGAAAATGGGACAGGGCGGGCAGAGGGCTGTCCCCAAGCTCCCGTCACTGGGCTGTGGGATCTCCACTCCTGTCGCATTTTCCCTGTGTTATTCACCAGCCATTACCCTACATGTGACAACTGTTGTCATGACGACACATTACCCATCCTCAGATAAAAGCCCTGCTAGCAGGGGAGTCAGGCTGCCTCTGGTTCCCCAGACTCCATCCCTGTCCCTGAACCCCCTCAGGGTTTCCTAGCGGACCTGGCTTCCTATTTGGTTTTTTGAACAGGTCATTCTCGGCTCCCTCATTTTTGAGGGATGTTTGATCACTTCTATCTTTTCTCACTGTATCCGGAAAACCTTCCCCCACCCTCCTCTGCTCTCCTTCCTTCTCCTCTTTTCCCTCTCTCTGATCCTGAGCTACTTTCTCTTGTTCTCTTTCCTCTATTTCCCACCCGTGGGCACAGGAGAGTAACATGAAGATGGGCATTGGAGATGGCAGGGCCTCCAACCATTATGGGATGTGTGCACGTGTGTGTGTATGTGTGTCTGCATGCATGGGTACATATATGCATGTACATATGTGACCAGGAAGGCCTGAAGAAATGTGACCCAGGAACTGCCCCTCTAGCACATTCTTGTCTGGTCTCAATTCTGAAGATCCCGACAGGCCCTGCACACTTCCGGAGCCCTGACTGCTCCCTAAGGGCACCAGCTAAGGCACCAAAGCTCCAGGAGATAAGTGTCATCATTCCATTTTTTGTAGGCTAGGAAATTAGGGATCAGAAAGGTCAAACAACTCATTCAAAGTCACACAGCCGGCAATAGAGGAGGCAGGATTTGAAATTCCATCCCATCGCCAATGTCCATAACCATGGTGCAGTTGTCATAACAACACTGTTTACTGACCGCTCATCCAGCCCCAGGCCCTGAGTTTAGAAGCACTTGAAACCATCTAGCCTTACACACTGGGTCTCGAACACCTATCTGTTCCACCAGTAAGGGAAAGTTAAGCCGCTTCCTCACACACTAAAGTCAGAGCTGTGCTAGGATTTGAACCTGACCCCTCTCTGCCTCATCACCTTCTGACTGTACCTGAGAGACCATTTATAAAGTCTCTATAGTTCCAGTTCAGGCCAGTTTGGAGAATAAGAGGAAGAGGCCACGTGTCTTTTTTCTCGAGTTCCAGGTCACTAGGAAAGACCCACAGACACCGCAGCAGCGCCGTCCCCAGGTTGCCCAGAAACTCAGGGCTCCTGACACAGCACCCGGGAAAGGCGAGAAGGAGGGTGGATGTGTGGCTGGGAAGCCTGATGGAGTGGGATGCCTGCCTTGGTGATGAGAGTGTCCCTAGCTCTTCTTGCCTGTTGCACAGTCCCCAGGGAAAGCCTGGGCTTCGGAACACATTGTCCCAGAGTGCTGCTGTCGGGATGATGAAGGGGCCAGCTATTTTTAACAGCCAACACTCATGGACAGAAGTCTCTTCCAAGACAGGGATATCAGGGAGGGTAGAGACCACAAACGGCAGGTCTTTCTACTCTCTGCCCTCCCCTCCACCCTCCATTTGTTACTGAGAGCACAGCAAACTTGGATTGATGGGATCTTGGGCAGGGTGGGGCTGGTACCTGGCTGCAACCCTTCTTAGGGTCTGAAGTGACGATGGCCTCAGAAATGAGTCCTACCCCTCTCTAGAGGCTGCAGGTATGGGAGATGATCAGGACCAATGGTCAAGCTGGGCAGTCATGGGGTTAGAGACCTGGCCTACTCTAGCTAGCCATGACCCCTTGTCTTCCTGCCCACCCCGAGGAAAGCAGCTGGTTCTCCAGAACCCCCAGGGCCTTTCTAGAAGCTCCTGTATCTCTGGCAGTGGGGAATACACACATTAGAACCTCAAGTTCTTCCCAAACCCCAAACCTGCCACTATTGGTTCTAACGCCCAAGTACTTGGGACCAGGCAAGCTAGGTGTGCTTGCTTCCTTCCTGGGTCCTCTGAGAAGGCTGACCTTACTCACCCACATGGTCTCAGAGGGACCCTCTTCTGCCTTCCTGGGTCCCACTAGGACTTGAAGAGACACAACATCCTTATGTGAGTTACTTTCACATAGCAGTATCCAAAGCTGACAGGAGTAACTTAAGGGAGGGAAGGTTTATGCTGATGCCTGGTTCCCAGGGTTCAGTCTGTCATGGTGGGGGCGGGGCATGGTAAACAGAATAGCATATCCTAGAGCATATCAGGAACCAGAGAGAGGGGAATGCTGGGTTGAATTCTCATTTTGCTTTCTTTTTCCTTTTTCATTCTTTCTTTCTCCCTCTCTCCCTACCTCCCTCCTTCGCCTCCTTTCTCTCTCTCTCACTGGAGACAGTTTCTCTCTCTGTACATTGTCCTGGCTGGCTACAGTCAGGGTGACAATAAAGATAAGCCATCATATTTGTGACTTTCGACTTACTGTGGCAAAATACCTGGCAGAAACAACTTAGAGTGAGAAAAGTTTGCTTCAGTCCAGGGCGTGACCAAGTGGAGGCAGGGGCATGCCTTGTGTCGGGCACCTTACTTGCTGAGCCATGCCCAGCCTTTCTCTGAAAAGGTTTACATATTCAACAGTACTGAACATGCTAATGATGCGTAGGCATTGTCTGCCCATCTTCAGAACCCCTTTCCATTCGCAAATCCTGACACTTGAGCCGTTAAACACTGGCTCCCTCCCACCTCCGCCAGGACCTTATTTTATGGGGCAGTATCCTCAAGGCTCGTCCATGCTGTGTTCTGTGCTGTCTTGTTAACGACTGGACAGAATGTAGTGTTTCCCTGCTCGTCAGTCTACTGACTTAGAACTGATTCTCCCAGCTGCCTTGAATCATACTGCTGTGAAGGCAGCGAGGAAAGATAGGGAGAATGATGGGGCTATGGGAGAGAGCCCGGGGTCTGAGATCTGACTGATGCCTCTCTCCAGCTGAAGCTTAATTTAGGGCATCGGCTGACATGGGGACAGAATTTCCTTTATATGGAGGCATTTCTTTTTCTTTTCTTTCCTTTTCTCTTCTTTTCCTTCCCTCCCTCTTTCTTTCTTTTTTCTTGTTCTTTTTTGTGTCAGAGTTTCTCTGTGTAGCTTTGGAGCCTGCCGGCCTGTCATGGCACTTGCTCTGGCTCGAATTCACCTGCCTCTACCTCCCACATGCTAGGATTAAAGGTGTGCGCTACCACTGCCTGGCTTATATAGAGGTATTTCAATAAGAACATTGAAAACAGCAAAGACTCAGACATGACATCTAAGTGCATGTGGCCTCTGTCCGTTCCTAGATGAAAACTGTCATTTTCCAGGAATCTCACAGATGATGTGGAATTCCCCTCTGTATGCTGTGAATATGTTTTATTACCATTGGTTAATAAAAAGCTGCTTTGGCCTATGGTAGGGCAGAATAAAGCCAGGTGGGAAATCTGAACAGAGATACATAGAGAGAGTAGGCAAAGTCAAGGAGACACCATTTAGCTGCTGAAGGAGAAAGACACGGGAACCTTAGTGGTAAGCCATAGCCATGTGACGATGCACAGATTAATAGAAATGGGTTAATTTAAGACATAAGAGCTAGTTAGGAATATGCCTAAGCCATTGGTCAAGCAGTGCTGTAATTAATATAGTTTCTTTGTGATTATTCAGGTCTGGCTGACCAGGAAACGAACGAGTAGTCTCCTTCCACACACAGAGCATTTACAGTAAGAGACCAACCCCTCACACACCCTGGTGGTTCCTGCTTATACATTAGCAGACTGTAATTGCATCTGAGATACCTTCAGAGATGCTCTACAGTCTCATTTATCCAAAAGAAAGGAGAACTATAGACGTGGCTCAGCAGCTAACAGCACATAATGCTTTTCAGAGGACCCGAGTTCAGTTCCCAATGGCAGCTCCCAGCACCTACACTTCTAACTCCCAGGGATCCGGCACCCTCTTCTGGTCTCCATGGGTACCTGATTCCCGTGCACATACCTCAACACATGTATATAATTTAAAAATATATATATATATTTTTTTGGTTTTTCAAGACAGGGTTTCTCTGTGGCTTTGGAGCCTGCGCTGGAACTAGCTCTTGTAGACCAGGCTGGTCTCGAACTCACAGAGATCCGCCTGTCTCTGCCTCCTGAGTGCTGAGATTAAAGGCATGCGCCACCACTGCCCAGCTTAAAAATAATTTTTAAAGGAGGAGCAGAAGAAACAAATCTTTTAGCAACTTTTAAAGATGAAACTTGAAAGCCACCCAAGTGATTTCTATGGCATCTGCTAAGACACTCAGTTGTAACTCTTTGAGCCCAAACCCACCCTTGGCTCCATCTTATTCTCTACCCGAGTGTCTTTTCTGTTCCTAACGACCTTCAGTTCTGCTTCAACTGGCTTATCTGGAAAGTTTTCCCACTGTGTGCTAAGGATCCAGTTTCGCCTGAGAGGAGGTTACTGACAAAGAACATTGGCTGCTGCTGGTGGCAGTTTTGGACCCAGGGACTCATGATGTCAGGCTTGGCAGCAAGTGCTGTTACCTGCAAGCCATGTCGCTGGCTCTCCTTTTGGTTTTACGGGTAAACACCAAAAAGTGGAATTACTGATTCATATTTTACTTCCTTTTTCTTCTATTTTAAACTTTATTTCTTTAGGCATGATCTCATATAGCCCAGGTTGGTCTTGAACTCACTATGTAGCTGAGGAAGGGCTTGAATTTCTGATCCTCTGCCTCCATCTCTCAATGTTATGGTTATAGGTGTCATCACCACTACTAGCTTTATTTTTAATTTTAAATAATCACCATTACCATTTCCCACCCCTAGAAGTACTTTTTATTTATTTGCTTTTTAAACTTATTTAGTTTTAAGAGATTTTTATTTTGCTTTTAATTATGGGTGTATCTTAGTCAGTGTTTGCTTGCTATGAAAAGACAATGACCACAGCAACTCTTATAAAAGGAACCATATAACTGGGGCTCTCTTACAGTTTTAGAGGTTTAGTCCACTATTGTCGTGGCAGGAAGCATGGTGGAATGTGCAGCCAGCAAGGTGCCAGGGTTGTAGCTGAGAGTGCTACAGCTGGATCCGCAGGCAGCAGGAAGAGAGAGAGAGAGAGAGAGAGAGAGAGAGAGAGAGAGAGAGAGAGAGAGAGAGACAGAAAGAAAAAGAGAAAAAGGGACAGACTTGGCCTGAATTGGGCTCTTGAAACCTCAAAGCCCACTCCTAGTGACTCATTTCCCTCAACTAGGCCACACCTCCTAATCCTTTCAAATAGTACCACCCCTAAGCATGCGGGGGCTTGGGGGGGCATTCTTAACCAAGTGCCTATGGCAGCCAGAAGTGTCAGACCTTCCAGAACTGGAGTTCTAGGTTGTCGTGAACCTCCCAACGTGGGAAAGTAGACTCGAGACCTCTATAAGAGCAGTAGGTACGTGCTCTTAACCACTGAGCTATCTCTCCAGGCCCTGTTGAGTTTCCAAGACTGGGTCTCATTATGGAGCCTAGGCTGGCACTCCTCCTGCCTTAGTCTCCAGTGCTAGGATTACAGATGTGGGTCACAGGCTGGGTAGCTAACACCACATTCTCTGCAGAAGTGAGCAGGTGTTGCAAGCTATTTTCTGTTTATTTTTTTAAAAAACAAGAACCATCCAGTGGACTTTAATTTGTACTTTTCTGGGGCTAGGACTTGGCCAAGTCTTTAACCCATCTTAAAAAAATGTGTTTTCACATTATTGATTTGTGGCAATTTGCGACCCTGACTGTGAGCTGTAAGGAAATGTGTTTTCTATTGGCGTAAATGGACACAACATGAAGTTAACCACTTAGGATATATGAATAGGGACAATGGCTCAGTGGGAACAGTGCTTGCTAGGCAAGTGTGAGGACCTGAGTTCAGACCCCAAGCATCCGCACAAAAGCCTGGTGTGGTTGTGAGTGTGCCTGTCCTGCAGCATTGGTGGGTGGAGACTAGTGCATTCTGGGAGCTCACTGACTGGCCAGCCTGCATGGTTGAAACTGTGAACTTCAGGTTCAGTAAGAGACCTTGCCTCAAAAAAGGTAGAGACCAGTAGAGGAACACACCCACGGTTGACCTTGGGCTTCTACAAGTGCACAGGTGTGTACACACACAAATATCACACACACACACATACTCCCCATACACTCGCCCCACACACACCACATACACACACCTCTCCCACCCCCCCACTATACACATCACACGCATGCAGACAGACATACCACACACACAGACACAACACACACACACCACATCACACACATACATACCACATACACATACATACCACACCACACACATACCACACACACA
>JAQHUG010000051.1:207681-223241 GCA_028555095.1 Dicrostonyx torquatus | reverse complement strand
ACCACACACACACACACACACAGACACACACACACACACGCGTGCGCACACACACACTGTCCATGCAGTGCATGGTGCTGTCACAGAGCTGTGTAACATCCACCACAACTTTTCTGTTGTTGTGGGGAGTGCTAGGAATTGAACACAGACAGGGCCTTGTGCGTGCTAAGTACATGTTCTACCACTGAGATTCCTGTTCAGCCTCCGCATTTGCATTCTTAATGTATGAGTGTTCCAATTGCTTAGACAGGACTCCAAAAGCAACATATGAACTCCTGGGCCTGGATTCTCCAATTTCTGGGTGTATATCTGATCAAGGAAGCTGCCAATGTCCCAGTCTCCCAAATGGTTCTGTCCCCACTAGTTCTGTCTGCTGGATCCTTCCTTGAGGAGGCTGCTGGGCGATGACTGCTGGGTGATGATGGCTGCTGGGTAATGATGGTCTCTGGACAATGGCTTCTCTGCAGGGCACATTTCCTGGGCTAATTGCTCCTGCGAGGCTTCAGTGATGTCCTCTGTGCCTGCCATGAACAAATGTCATTATCGGTCCTCTGCCCCCTTGGCTTTCAGACACTGACAATTGAATTACAGTGGTCCACCTGCCCTTTGGGCTGGCAGCTCCCTTAGCTGTCCCCTGAGTGGGCTGAGGTCCTTCCTAGTGCCCCTCGCCTATAGAGAGGTGAGTGTGGAGCCCTGGGAATGGACTAGATGGAGGAGGATAACTCTGGAGGGGCTGCAGGGACTCAGAGTGACGTCACAGCGACAGACTGGGTGTCCTCCTCCTACCTCCCCATTGTCTTCCTCATCTGCGGCCTTATCTCCTTGTAGCCCAGCCTTGCCTGGGGCACTTCCCTGATTACAGCCTGTTGGTGGCTCCTTGCTGCCCACATGACAAAGCCCAGGCACTAGCCTAGCAGTCTCTGCCCAGTCCTCCTGTGTGGGCAGGCAGTAGCTCTGGTCCTAGCATTGTTGGGGTCCTTTCCTGATTTGCCTTCATCTAGAGATGAGTCAGCTGGTAAAGACAGTCTGGCAAGATACATGCCACTTCTATCTGACAGATGAAAGTCTCCCACACATGGTCCCCCTCAGTTTCCCTTGTGCTGGGTCCTTAAAGGCCACAGGCTAAAAATGACAGCACCAGAGGAGACATGGATCCTGGGTTGCTGTGTAGCTGTTTGGAACGCAACCTGTGCTATGGGAGAATATGGAATCATTTGTGCTTGGTTGCAGAGATTTGGGGACTCTGCTACAGTAATTAGGGTACCCCAACTTACAGAAGTCTTAGGTACCCAAAAGTGGTACCTAAGATAATGAGCTTCAGTTTTCTCAAAGTGAAGTGAAATGGTAGTCCTTGTAGAATTACAGGAAAGGTGGAACAAGGAGGGGGCCCCTCGCCCCTGGCACTTAGCCGCTGTTCTGCAGCAGTCTGCTCTGGATTGAACACGACCAGGGCCTCCTGGAAGCAAAGCAGTTGTGCTGACCTGGACAAGGCTTTGGGGAGAGGGGCCGATTACCATTTCCTCACAGAGGGTCAAGAGACTCCAGCTGCCACTGGATGAGGTAAAAAGCAATGGACTGGGCTAGGGCTTCGCAGTGGTGCAGCTGGAGTTACTCAGAGTGGAGTCACAACGGCAATCCTTGTAACTCCAGTAAACCCGTCAGTTCACCAAGCTGGACGCAGGCAGAATTCTTTCCTTGGGTCATTGGTGCCCTTTCTATGTCAGGAGGGCAGACTAATATCTTTCTAAGTCTATCTAGGAAAAGTCACAGGACACCAGCCCTCTGCACTTGAAGCTATTTGATGTCAGCTCTAGGCTTTTGAGACATCCAACCTTCCCCTTTTCTCCTCCCCTCCCTTCCCTTCCCCTCTGCTCCTAGTCTCCTTTTCTTCTGTTTGAAGACAGGGTCTTGCTATGTAGCCTCAAACTTGCCATTCACCTGCTCTTCTGAGTGATGGGGTTTACTGGAATATGTCACCACACCTGGGATCTACCTGGATTTTTTTTTCTCTGCCCTTTCTATTTGGGGCCCATTCACTCTAGGCTCATCTGAAGCTGAGGTCTTTGCTGAATCTCTAGCACCTGGAACGCTGCTCCTAGGATCTGTGGTCCCAGACCACATTCTGCATGGACTTCCACTGCTGTGCCTTTCTCAGTATTCTGTCTGTCTGTCTTTCTGTCTCTTCGATATCAGATGCCACCAGCAGCCAGCCTAAAGCCAAACAAAACAAATAGTTATTTTATCTGCAGATGTGACATGCCACGTTTGCTTTGGGCTGGACCTAGCAGCATGGAATGGGCCAAGGCTCTGAAGGTGGGAAAGACAGCCCGAGACTCATACGGGAACCTTGCCCCACTTCAGGAGACTCACACTTTTATTGCTGCCTATGGTACTCCCCTGCCCTCCTGGTCTCTCCTTGGGGCCCAAGGACTGTAGTTGCTAAAGCGAACTATCACCAAGTGACAGGTGAAAACCTCAGGTGAAGTCTGGATCTGGCTACCTTAGCTGCCCCCTGGAGTCATTCTCAGTGGAACGACAGGAAGCCACCAGACAGCTTGGAGTTGTCATGCCAGAGCCCAGATGTAAGCCAGCTCTCCTATGGCCCCTTCTTTCTCTACCCTCCTTCCCTCTGCCATGGCCTTCTGTAGAGAGTCTTTCCTGTGCATGGGTTAGGAGTATGGGCTTTGTCCCTTTTGGCCTCTGTGAAGGTTGGACTCAGATGAGGAACCAGAAGGCTCGTAGGGAAACACCCCTGCCAACACCTAGGGGGCCTAGGCAGAATGGGGCGGGGGAAGGTAGGAGCTCAGCCAATGTGACAAAGGGACATAGTTCCTGAGGTTCTTGATCAGGGGAGGTTTGGGGTTTGTAGAAACACAGGAGTAGAGTTGAAGCAAGCTGGGCCAGGTCTGACCCAGTCAGAGAAAAGGATCCTGCTGGCCCTGTGAAGCCATTGCTCTAGCTCCCAGAACAGTCTGGAAAGAAGAGTCAGGCTAGATCATAAGTTGACACCACACGCTTCTGCTGCCTTCACCAATTTTCTGCCTCACAGGAGGGCCGGAAAGCAGGATAGGATGGGGATGGTATGTGTGTGGGTCAATTCAGTTTCTCCAGGATGCCCTGAATCAGGTCAACCCCTCTTAGACTGGTTGAGGGTCCTCTGGAGTGTGGCCATGCAGGAATACACACCCCTAGTTCACTATGGTTCCTGGAAGTTAAACCAGGGGACCTCTGCCCCCTGGGAACCCCACCTTAGAGGCAGCCTGGGGAACAGCCTCAGTCTTGTGACTTCCGGTTCCCAGTTTCTCCTGTCCCATGGGAAAGCGACAGCCTGCAGGTAACCTGTACCCACAGATCACATGCTGAAGTGCCTTTCCTACCTGCATGACATTCTTTTTTTTTTTTTTTAAATTAAAGATGTGCGCCACCATGCCCAGCTCTAAACTCACTTTATTTTTATCATTCTTTTTTAAAAAAAATAATTTATTTAACTTTATTTTATGTGCATTGGTGTGAAGGTGTCAGATTCCCTGGTACTGGAGTTACAGACAGTTGTGAGCTGCCATGTGGGTGCTGGGAATTGAACCCAGATCCTCTGAAAGAGGAGCCAGTGCTCTTAACCTCTGAACTATCTCTCCAGCCTGTGTGACATTCTTATGCTGCTGTGATGGTGACACAAAGATGGCCTTGCAATCTTGACATTTCTCCAGCCCCACTGGCCATGTGTTTAAAATCACAGCCCCCTGTCCCATTCAGCTCCAGTTGCTACCTTCCGGCCAACATAGCGCCAGTGTCTTCCTGAGTTGCTTCAAGTTTCCAGGTCCCAGGAAGCAGAGCCAGCTGCAGTCATCACTCAGGGAGCTCTCAGGTTTCTGGAAACTCAGCTGGCTTCTGTTTCCCACCATGACAGGAGAGGCTGCACCAAACCTCTGCTGAATCTACAACTTTTCCCTCCCAGGGTCGTCTCTTCCACTGGGGTGGCTCCTAGGGTAACTCCTAGAACCAGGGATGCGGCTCAAATGCCTGAACCCTGAGGACTGCACAGATGAGGTGGTTATGGTGTAGGAAACCATCTGCTCCCCACTTCCTACAAGCAAGGAGACTGAGGCCACAGAGAGGAGGTGACCCATGGAACGAAGCCCAGCAGGTCAGGTCAGCCACCTCTGTGGGCTCTTCCATACTCATGATGCGCACAAACACACCCAGGCTTGCACACATAAATGTATAATAAAATAAATATTTTTAAAAATCTTATGCCAGATGTGGTAGCCCATAGCTATGATCCTAGCACTTGAGAGATAGAGGCAAGAAGATCGGAAGTTCAAGGTTAACTTTGGTGATCTTAGAAGTTTAAGACTAACCTGGCTGATGTGAAACCCTGTCTCCAAAATCAAAACAAAACAAATAATATTGTGATAGAGAACACCTGCCACACAAACTACAAGTTTCAAGAGCTGTGGCTGTGGTTCAGTGACAGAGCCTTTGTCTCAAATGCATGAAGCCCTGGCTGGGTTCAGTCTCCAGTACTGCTAAGCAACAAAAATGAACAAAGACAAAATCCAAGCACTACAAACTTCAGTGACTTTCAAAATCATTCAGAGTAACATTATTAGCACACCTGGTATTCAAATATTGTCACCATGTCCCCTAAGAACACTAAGACACCCTAATCCACTGTGACCTCACTTTCAGTTGACAAAGATCCCACTACTGGATAGAGTCATGCTCCAGGTGGGCACGAATCTGGGGACATGCCGTCAACCCATCACAAATGGGAAATGTGTAAAAGACGTCTAAACGGGGGTCATGTAGTACAGTTGTAGGATGTCTGCCTAGCATGCACAAGTCCTGGGTTCGATCCTTCGTAGCATAAAACCAAACCAAACCCAAACCGTAAGAAAAAAACAAAGGGCTACGTAGTAGCTTGGTTTTTATTTTTTATTTTTTTTTATTTTGTTTTGTTTAGTCAATAACATTAACTTGGGTCATCGAGGGAAGAGGGAACCCCAGGTAAGAAAATGCCTCCATCATATTGGCCTGTAGGCAAGTCTGTGAGGGCCTTGATTAATAGTTGAGGTGGGAGGGCCTGGGCCACCATGGACAGTACCATCACTGTAGGTAAGTGGTCCTGGATTGCAAAAAAAAAAAAAAAAAAAAAAGCAGACTGAGCAAGCAATGGGGACAAACCGGTAAACAGTATTTCTCCATGGCCTCTGCCTCTGTTCCTATCTTGAGTTCCTGCCCTGACTTCCCTTCGTGATGGACGAAGGCTGAAACAAACCCTTTCCTCCCCAAGTTGCTTTTAGTTGTGGCCTTTATCAAAGCCCTAGGAAGTAAAACAGGACAGAAATCGGTCCCAGAATGTAGATTCTGAAAACCGCTGTGGAAATGTTTAGAATTTTAGGCTGGAAAACCCATTCATGCTCCAAACCTAGGGGGATGCTTTGTAGAAGCTTGGGAGATGAGAATATGGGGAGCAGAGCAGATGACGGGGGTCTGGCCTGGGAAGTTTCAGTCTCTCAGATGCTATTGGGGCCATTCATGTGGTGCAGTGGCATTTCAACTGTATTTTAATAAATAAAGCTTGCCTGGGGATCGGGAGAGTAAAACAGCCCCACTGGTCAGCCTTTAATCCCAGTAGCCATACTAGTTGCCATAGAAACTGGGTGGTGCATACCTTTAACCCCAAAACTAGAGAGGATTATAAAATGGGAGGAGACAGCTCTCAGACACAGTCTCATTCTGAGATTCTGGGAGGCAGGATCGCCATTTCGAACTGAGGTTGAGGTAAGAGCCAGCTGCTGGCTGCTTTGCTTTTCAGATCTTCAGGTTGAATCCCAATTTCTCTCTCTGAGTTTTTATTAATTGTGCTTCAATGTGGTATTTTGAATTAAGAATATGTGGTTTCTGGACTGGGAATGGTGGCATACACCTTTAGTTCCAGCACTTGAAGGGCAGAGGCAGAAGGATAGATACCTGTGAGTTTGAGGCCAGCTTGGCCTAGCAAGTTCTAGATCAGCCAGGGTGATGAAGGAGAGACCCTGTCTCAACAAAACCAAACTAAACTACCACCACCACCACCACAACAACAAAACCCCAAAGTCTGCAGTTCTCATCAGCTGGGGCTGAAGAACCAGCTGTGATTACCAAGAGACCACCAGCACCATGGAGATGAGACCTCTCTGCTTTGTTGCGACCATCAGTACTGGTTAGCCAGGGCTGAGAAATCGACTGTGATTAATAGAGACCAGCATCATTGAACTGAACTTCAGGAAAGTACTTCATCAGAGTCAGTGAACAGAAGCTGTGGTCCAGGAGCCAAGGCTACAGCTCAAGCCGTCAGTAGACGGCTTGTCTAAGAGTCTCCCAGGTGGTGCTGGTATTGGCAGCCCAGGGAGTAGCCGAGGCTTAGCACTGTGAGGGCCAGGAGAGGCCCGTGGGGAAGGTGCAGCCTCAGCTGCGGTGGAGGCCCAGGATTGGAGGGCGTCACAGAGAGAGGCTGAGGCCTGACAACATGTGGAAGGGTCAGAGTCCCTGGAAATGGCCCAAGGAGGCATTGGTGAAGGTGCAGACTCAGTTGCAATGGAGACCGGCGAATATTGGAGATGCCAGGACTGACTACCCAGAACTCCAGCAGGTGTGGGATGGAGCCCGCCCAAGCCTACAAGGGAAACTGTGTGTGTTGTGGTGGCAGAGCCAGAGAAGTGTGGCTGCTCAAGCCCTTCAGGGCCCAGGAGATCATGAGTGAGGCCCAGAAATGTACACTGGGTTATTCACACCGAGAGAGACTTTGGCTTTGCTTCGATTGTGACTGTGTCCCCCTTCTTCCTTCTTGGTGTTGTTTTTTTGGTTTTTTTTTTTTTGTTTGTTTTTGTTTTTCGAGACAGGGTTTCTCTGTGGCTTTGGAGCCTGTCCTGGAACTAGCTCTTGTAGACCAGGCTGGTCTCGAACTCACAAAGATCCGCCTGCCTTTGCCTCCCGAGTGCTGGGATTAAAGGTGTGCGCCACCACCGCCCGGCCCTTCTTCCTTCTTGGAAGAAGTATGTAACTTGTTTTTAATTATATGGAAGTCCACAGTTGCAAGACTTAGAGTTTTCCAGATGCTGGATAATTTAAAGTGTCTGAATGTTTTAAAGACTGTGGGATTTTTAGAGCTGGGCAGTTAACCAGGTGTGACATGAGGCCGGGTGATGCTGACATAGCCACAGTGGACAGGTACAGTGGATCCTCCATTGTGGCTTTAGTTTTCTGATTGCTACGGTCAAGCACCTGACTAAAGCAGCTTATGGGAGAAAGGGTTGGCTCTGTGTTACAACTGGAGGAGACACAATCCATCGCAGCAGGGAAGGTAAGACCGAAGGCCCCATTGCTTCAGCAGGCAGGAAGCAGAGAGATGGATGCAGGTGCTCAGCCCACTCACCCTTTTTATTCAATCCTGGGGCCAGTGGGATAACACCCTTTAGAGAAGATCTTCTCAGCTCAATGCATCAAGTCTAGGAACTCCCTCCAGGGCATGCCCTGGGGTTTGTCTTCTAGCTGACTTTGGTTTTTGTCAAGTTACAGTATCAACCATCACAGATTCTTTCTATTGGTTGGTATCCCCGCCACTCTAGTCATTATGTATTTTGGAACTCTCACAATTGCTTTTCTAGGATTTCCGGAAACAAAGCACCATGGGCTAAGGTGGTGCTCAGAACTTTTCTTTTTTTTATAATTCTGGAAGTGGGAAGAATGAGACTGTATGTAAGTGTGTGGGATTGGCTTCATCTATAGCCCCTCTTCTCCATCCATAGTTTCCCAAGGTCCATCCTATGGCTGTGTCTATGTTCTTGTCTCTGCTCAGCAGGATTCTAGATCCACTGGTTTCAGGGCCACCCAAATGATCTCACTCATTGTTTAACTTTTAATTGTATGTGTGTATGACTGTGTGCATACCATGTGTGTATGGATGCCCCCAGAGGCCAGAAGAGGGTGTCAGATCCCTTGGAGCTGGAGCTGCAGGCAGTTATGAGCTACCCAACAGGGGTGCGGGAGAGCATTCTTAAAGGCTCTGCCATTGCTCTAGCTCAGTGGTTCTCAACCTGTGGGTCACAATTCTTTTGACAAGACTCTATTGCCCAAAATATTTACATTACGGTTCATAAAAGTAGCAAAATGACAGTTATGAAGTAGCAACAAAATAATATTATAGTTGGTGTCACCACAACATGAAGGGTCGCAGCATCAGGAAGGTTGAGAACCACTGGTCTAGCTCCTCAACCATCATTTGCAAAACTTCAGTAGCAACCTTATTCTGAAGCATGAGGAATTTTTATTAAAAAAGAACTTCAACAAATAAATTTGGGGGGCATAATTCCATTCATACACACCCCTGCCACTGACAAGATGATGACGAGATACTCTGGTTATCTTGTAATCAGAGAGAAGCCCCGAATTCTGCCTCTTCAGGTTGCATGAGTAAGAAGGCTGGAGAAAAGCCATGAGTTGGCTGGAGCTGCAGAACTGTGGAACCTATCAGTTGCCAATGGGAGTTCCATAGGTGTCATCCTGGGGACTGAGTGACAGCCCTGTCATGTTAAAGATGTCTGACTCTGTGACCAACCATCCTGGTGCTGGGTGTTCCCTTCAAGAAACCTTCCCATAGAGGTCTCTCAAGAGAACCTCCTAATGCTGTTCCTGGGGTAGAAGAAGTTAAGGGGGAGCCTGGGGAATCCAACTTCAGTGGGGTGGATAGGTATGAGCTGTACAGCTGGCAGAAGTCATGAACACAGTGACAGATGGTCATCTAGGTAGCCAACAGGCATATGCCTTGCTCTAGCACAAGGAAGGCTCACAGGAACAGTGAGGTGGGCAACGGCTCGGCAGTCAGGGTTCCAGTGGAGCAGAGCATGAGCAGGCCCTAATTGCGCACTCCTGGGGCAGGGCTGGGCCTGGGAGGGCTTGGAAGACTTAGCTTTCTGCGTGCCTGTCTGCTGAGGTCTGGCTCCAGACTAGGACAGCCAGAGCTCTTGAGTCAGTTCTGAAGTTCTGTCCCCAGTGAAGAGTAGGGGCCTTGGCCCCTGGAAGCAGGTCAAGGCTTGTGGATGCTCAGAAATGTGTAGACGAGAGTGGCTTCTTGGTCCATGGCCTCTGGCTGGCCAGCTCTGGCGCCAGTCCTGACATCTCCTCCTCCCTGAAAAGCCCCATTGGAGGCCAATGACTGACCAGCCTTTGCTGAAGGCTGAGCTGGGGCAGGGAGGGGCAGGGATTGCTGCAAGTGCCTGGCAGCTTCCATATGCTCTGCCTCATAATTAGGGTAACATTGTGTAGTGCCGGCCAGGAGACTGGTGTTGACCCAGGGTATGGAGGCAGTTCCAGAGCTGTGTGAAAGGCTGTGGGCTCTGGGAGCCCCTTCCACATGGCGTGGCCCTGGGAAAGCGGCTGTCTTCTCTTTACCAAAGCAATGAGGTCAGGGGTGGTCCTTGCTTGGGGCACAGGTACCCCTTTGTAAATTTCAAAGCATGCTGGCATGGGAGGTGGCGAGAACAGTCTACAGAAACGAGTTAATTGGAGTCACTTCACGCTAATGGAAAACATAAGGTTACACTTGGTTCTTTACTTGGGTTACAATAACTCAGGAAACCTGAGCTCAAAGCCCTTTCATGGTGGCACACACCTATAATCCCAGCTCTGGGGAAGTAGAGGCAGGAGGACCACAAGAAGACCATTTTCAGCACCGCAGAAGTCAAAATGCACACATTTTGGGCCAGCCCATTGTATCTCTTTCTGTTCAGGAACTCCCTTAGTCCCCTAGAGTTGCAGCATGACCTGTGAACTCAATTCCCATGTTCAGCATTCAAGGCCGTCCAAGCTCTGTCCTGAAACACTTGGATTGATTTCTTACATGCTACGGGAATCTACTACCAAATGCTTTTCCCCTTCCCCACACTTCAGTCTTCTGCTCTCCTCATAGAATTTCCCCAGAAGCTCGCCATTGTTCCAGGTTATCCAATACCAATACCTAGGGGACAGATATTTCTCTCAAGCCAACTCAGGAGAGTGTCTCCCTCTTGCATCTAGAAATAACAGCCCCAGCCACATAGCTGTCATGTTTCCTGCTGTGTCCTTGTGGGAGTCCCCAGCAATGCCCCAGGGTTGCTGGTTGGGTCAGCCAGAATTCCAGGTCATACCATCTTTACTGCTGGTGACAGCAAGGATGTGTGTGGCCCTAATAGTGTTCACTGAGCTCAGGATGAGGGCTTGGAGAGCTGCAGTTAGAGCCAGCTGGTGAGGGGACAGCAGTAGAGGCCCACCAGGACCAGCTGCTCTTTCTTGGGAACCTGCTTCCAGAAGTCATCTCAGCTCTGGGTCCTTCTCTTAGCGGGACTAGGGTGAGCCTGAGATCTCCCCTCCCCGCTGCCTCATGCCACACTGGTCAATACACAGGCTGGGAGCCTGCAAAGACTCTGCTGCTTTGGATGACCTCGTGAGAAGGCTGTCACTGTCTGATAACCTCAGGAAGCAGAGCAGCCATGAGTCGGGCAGTGCCTCTCTACAGACACCAGACACAGCAGGAGGGCAGCATCTCTGGGATGCCTTCTCACGGCAAGGGCCAGCACTCAGTGCCCTTGCTTGCAAACACTTGAAGACACAGGCCAAGGCCCCTTATCCAGGGTCACAGGGTCAGTAATAGGGCTGGCCAGAATTCAAGATCTCAGGGCCCTGGGCAGATTCTGGAGGCTGAGTTTTCCCACTCTGTGGCCCCACTCAGAAAACATGCTTGGTGGGAACCCTGGCTATCTGTAACCCTCCACATAGCACAGAAGAAAGCTGAGTCCCTCCCAGGCATGCTTCCCACCAGTATCTGGTGGGACTCTGGTACTTGGATCAGCTCTATCCAGCTCCATCCATGACGCTACCACTCAGTGAGCACCCAGGAGACAGCCACTCCCATCCTTCCAGAATGGGAGCCCACTGCCCTCCTTTGTGTTTCCAGGTAGGGAAGAGGGAGGCTGGAAGGCGGTGATGTCTTCCAGTCTGGCTCTTAGTGAGACCCACGGAGGAAACCAGAGTTCATGTGGACTTCATTGCTGTGGGCAGTCCTTTTGTCAGAGCCGGTTTCCAGCACTGACCAGAAGCCAGCAGCCCTCCCCACACTCCGCTCCAGACACACACACCAGTGACAAAGTCCTCATGTTCTTAGGCTGCCCGCAGAGTGTCACAGAGTAGCCTTGTCCAGCCACAAAAACATCTAAAGAAAACCATTATACTGTCCTGTCCTCAGGCATCCCCACCCTGACCTTCTCACTTCCCAGACCTCAAACCATTCTGCTAGTTCCCCAGGGTGGAACTAGTCACTGTTGGTCACAGCATGTAGTCTTACAGCCAAATGGTAGGGTATTCATTCATGAGCATCTGAGAAAAGGTGTGGACAGTGACTTGTTTTGGCCATTGGTATTTGTGCAGAAGTATTGCCAGCCATTTAGGCCCCTTTAGAGGTATCTACCATATGTGCTTGCTAATCCTTTTTTTCTTCCTCTGTATTTATTTATTTGCTTATTTATTTAAACAATCTTTGTATGCATATAGCCCAGGTTGGCTTTGTACTCTTGGGGATCTTCTTGCTTCAGCCTCCTGAGTAGTTCAAGCCTCTCTCTGGATCATTCTGTTTTGGAGTAGGATGTTCTAAAGAAAAGTATCACTGTCACCTTGGATCCCAGGATAAAGATGACATGTATCAAGGTTGTAGCTAAACCTCCACCATGAGAACATGAAGCATGAGAGAGAAGCCAGTGGTATCTGTCGGGGACCGTCGCCCCAACATAGAAACTGATGTTTTTCCCCAAATGTGTCCCCGGAGACGTGTGGAAAGAAACAGGCTTTTACACCATTACAGCTTAAAAGGCCGCTTCAGACTTCTCCTATTCTTCAGCGTAGCCTTGTGTTTATTATATCTCCCTAAAAACCATTCTGTTCTCTAGGCTTTCTTAAAACCATTTTTTCTTTGAAACTGCTCTCTATTTTTGCTTTGTTATGTTCCTTTTAACCCATTTCTTGCTCTGTCCCTCTCTCTCTTCCCCTCTCCGGGATTTATCTATTCTATTCCTTTTTCCGGGGGCATCTCTCTCAGCACCCACACTCGCATTCACCACATCAGCTCGGAGATAGCTACCTTTCCTGGGGCAATCTACAAATGAATAAGAGAGGCTGGAGCAAAAACCTCGGCTATTGTTTTTTTAAATAGTCGGGCGCCAGGTACAAAACCATGACATCCCCTGGCTAACAGGTATCAGAGCCCACAGGTATCTGAGGATCTTCTGTTACTGAAGCAAAGCTTAGTGTATCCTGACTGATGCACGCTCACTTGTCAGTGTCTCTTCTGAAAAGGAAGTGAGGCAAGTAGAGAAGGAAGTCTTGCCCTTGTGTTCTGGAACTTTCCATTCAGTCAGCATCCCTTAGAGCTGTAACCTGCGCCTCACTCACAAGAACAACTGCTAGAGAGACCCACAGTCAAACATTGGGCGGAGCTCAGGGGATCCAGCAGAAGAGGGGGAAGAAGGATTGTAGGAGCCAGTGGGGTCAGAGGCACCACAGGAAAGCCCTTAGAGCCCACTAACCTGGGCTCATAGCAGCCCATGGAGCCTGAACAGACAGCCAGAGAGCCTGCATAGGACTGACCTAGGTCCTCCGCCTATGTGTTGCAGTTGGGTGACTTGGTTTTCTTGTGGGACTCCTGGCAGTGGGATCAGGGGCTGTCTCTGACTCTGTTGCCTGCTTTTGGGACCCATCCCTCCAGCCTTTATGAAAGGGGGGGTACCTATTCTCACTGCAGATGTGCCCTGGCAGGCTGATATCCATGGGAGATCCACTCTTATCTGAATAGAAACAGAGGAGGGGGAAGGGAAGGAGAGGGGAGGTGGGGGGAGGAACTGGGGAGAGAAGAGGTACGGAAAACTTTGGTTGGGATGTAAAAGCAAAATAAAATAAACAAAACGAACGAACAAAAAACAATTGCCAGCACCCCTTTCTCATTCCATCTGTAGACAAAGAGGCATCTCTGCCTGGCCTAGGGGTGTCTGTTCACCCCGACTCTTCTCCCCACCTAAGTTTTTCAGACACTATATTATAACATTTTCAAGCACACAGAGGTTGAAAGAAGACTGAGGGGAGCTTAGTGGTAGAGCACTGTGCAGGCAAGCAGAAGGCCCTAGATCCCATCCCAGCATCACCAAAGAGCATATCCGGCAGCACATGTGACTGGAGTTGGAGTTAATCACTAGACTATCCTGAATCCACAATCCTGATAATGTCAAACATGAGTGAGGGCAGAGATGCACAGGAACTTTGGGCATGGTTGGCAGGGAGTGCAAAACAGTGTGGCCACTTTGGAAGCAGTTTCGTATGCTCTAGAAAGCTAAGGATGCCTTTCCATTTGTCCAGCATGGCTCTCCGGTATTGACCTGAATGACCTGAACACTAATGCCTGGGGACATTCAGAGCTGACTGTCTTCGTGAATGGCAGAACTTGGAAGCAACGGGATGTCCTTCAGCAGTGAGTGAATGTGGTGGCTCAGACAGTGGGTAGTAGTCAGCACTGTCGTGGTTCACCTCTGCTGTCAGCTTGACTCAAGAGACACATCGAGGTGTGCCTGTGAGGGTGTCTGCAGAGAGACGGAGCTGAGGAGGGAAGGCCTTCCCTGAACATGGGTGGCACAATCCTGTGGTCTGGGTTCCGTAGTGAATAGAATGAGAAGGACTGAGAAGGCTTGGTGAGCCCCCTACTCCCTGTTCCCTGCTCCCTAACTGGATGCCATGCAATGGGATACCTCACCCTCTCTCTGTATGTCTGTGTATGTGTATCTGTGAACCTGCGTCTTTGTGTTATTTGTATATATGTCTCTGTCTCATGTGTGTGTGTGTGTGTGTGTGTGTGTATGTGTGTGTGTTCAGTGTCGGGGAACAAGTCAGGGCCCCAAGATATCTGGGCAAACTCTCTACCCTGAGCCACACTCACAGTCAGACATACAGGGAACATAAGTGCATTTGATTGTCTAAAAAGGCTACACCCTGAGAGTCTAGCTCTGGTATTCTGGAAGGAGCAGAACTAGGCAGAACTAGAAAGACCAATGGCTTTCAGGCAGAGGGAAGAGACAAGGGTATTATTGAAGGGCCATGAAATTACTTGCTGATGCTGTGACAGTGGGTGTGTGCCATTGTGAATTTGTCAAAATCCCTAGCACCAAGAGTGATGTGACATACTCTGGACTTTACTTGATGATGACATGAATATGGCTGCTGTGTCTCAGGGAAGCCCCACTCTGCTGGGATGCTCCTGGAGAGGAAAGTTGTCAGGGAAACAGGGGCCATGTGGGAACTCCTGCATCCTGCTCAGATTTGCTGCAACCAAACTGCTAGAGAATTAATGGTGCCGAGGAGATGGCTTAGTGGGTAAAGTGTTTGCCATCCAGCTCAGGCCACCTGATCTTGTGTTTCCAGAACCCATGGAAATTGGGATGTGGTAGCAAGATTCTGCAATTCCAGAATTCCTATGATGAGAGGGGAGGTGGAGACAAGAGACTCTCCAGAACCTTGTGGGCAAGCTAGCCTCGAGCACACAGTAGCCAACAGGCAAGGACTGACACCCAAAGCTGTGCTCTGACCTGGATCCACCTACACACCATGGCATGTGGGATCCCATGCTTACATAAATGAACTAATAAACTAAGCGCATAAATTAGAAAATGCCTATCAAAAGCAAGCAGATGGAAATCTGTAGCTGAAATAAAATACTGAAGCGAAGTGTTCGTTCAATAGGCTCAGTGACAGCTCAGAGCCAGACATGGTGGCACATGACATGGTGGCACATGCCTGTCGCCCTAGCCCCTGGAAGGTTGAGCCAGGAGGGGCAGCTGTTAAAATATACAGCCTAGTGACATCCTGCTTCCAAAAACCCCAAACCAATCAAAACAAAACATTAATGGGGGTGCTGGAGAGATGGCTCAGTGGTTAAGAGCATTGCCTGCTCTTTCAAAGGTCCTGAGTTCAATTCCTAGCAATCACATGGTGGCTCACAACCATCTGTAATGGGATCTGGTGCCCTCTTCTGGCCTGCAGACATTACACACAGACAGAATATTGTATATATAGTAAATAAATGAATATTTAAAAAAAACATTAATGGGAATTCTTCAAGTCAAAGAGAAAGAGTCCCAGACAGAAAGCCAGCCCCCTAGGATGAAATTTTTTTTCACTTATAAAACCCTCACATTTTTGATTGGTTGTTTAATCAAGGCTATTAGAAATGTAGAAGTCAGTGCATGGTGGCACAAATACAAAGAGCAGAGGGGACTGACACAGTAAGACAATACTTACAGAGTTGTAGAGCAGAGGGGACCGACGTAGTTAGACTGTACTTACACAGTCATAGGTCACAGGGGACCGATGCAGTTAGACTGTACTTATACAGTCTAAGGTCAGAGAGGACTGGCATAGTTAGACTGTACTTACACAGTCATAGGTCAGAGGGGACTGGCGTAGTTAGACTGTACTTACACAGTCATAGGTCAGAGGGGACTGGCGTAGTT